>CM029020.1:52997326-53597326 GCA_016801055.1 Panax notoginseng | reverse complement strand
CCTCAAGGGCTTGGAAGCTGACAGGCTCAACTTCTGCATTAAAACTGATGAGCGGTATATCACCTTGAATAGGACACTCTGGTTCAGCATTGACATTAACCAGACTATTGTTGATGATATATTTGAGTTGCTGATGAAGAGTGGATGGAGACAGCTCCGGCCGTATGAATCCAAGGTCTCCCTAACAACAAGTTATATCCTGTAGTGATCTTAAGCACTTGGAAGGATATATAGAATGTATGTGGACTAATTTTCACAGGCAATTCAATCTCTCCGACAACATTTTGCCGAGATCCATCAAAGGCCTTGATGATTGTATGGTTGCTTCGGATCCTGTTGAGATTGATGTTCATTTTCTCTAAGGTGGCATAGGGGTAGATGTTTAAAGATGATCATCCATCTATTAGCACTCCTCCAAACACATATCCGGAGGATATAACTACTATGTTCAATGGTTTGAAATGACCCGTCCCTTCGGGAGGTATGTCACCATCGGTGAAAGATATCACATTACTATTGAAGATGTGATCAACCAGATGATGGAATTTTTCAACATCCACTATTTTTAGCAAGTGGGCTTCTTCTAATACTTTTAGTAAGACCTTCTGGTGATCTTCTGAAAAGAGAACCAAGTCCAGAATAGAAATCTATTATGGAGCTTCTTTCAAGCTTAGAACCACCTTTGCTTCATTGTGTCCCATCTTGCGGAGGAGTTCTTCAATCTTCTCCCTGGGAACTTTCCCCTTAGATTTGGTGATAGGCTTCATTACCCGTTGAGGAAGATATAGTGGATTTTCTTTCAACACGGCAGCAATTATATTGGATGTATCTCCTTCATCCTCCCCATAATTCCATGGCACTTTTTGTAAACTGCTGACAGGATATTGTGGCCTGAACGGCAATATGATTGGCTTTGGTGAAGTCACTTTCAAAGGGTTTTTAACACCTTTGAGTTGAATTGGTTGAATTGTAAGTGGTATGGCAGCTAACTCTCCTTCAATGGATATAACTGCTACAAATTCCTTCCATTTTGGAGGAAATGTCCTCCCACTCTCAGATGATACAGTGTCGTTATCTGCCATTTGCAGGTCACCACTATCAATCATGTTATGAATAAGATGGCGGAGTGCCCAACATTCTTCAGTGTTGTGACCGCGAGAGTGGGAGTGGTATTGACATACTTCATTAGCATCAAACCACCTTAAGCTTGGGTTGACTGGAGGTAACAATGCTGTGATTTTTCCTTCATTAATCAGCATTTGCAATATTTCTTCCATCAGTTGGCCTAAATAGGTGAATTCCCTTTTATTGGCGAAGTCCCAATGGGCTTTAGCTTTTGTTCTTTTGGCTATCTTATCCTCCAGTGTTTCATTTTCTGGAGTAAGTAGTGGAGGATTTGTAATGAGAGGAAGGAGGCTAGCATGCTCCTGACTAAATAATTGACGTGTGACTTAGTGTTGATGAACCACCAGTTATGCCAATTGATTAACTTATTCACCAAGAGCCTTTATTTCTCGTTCCATCATGAACTGGAACTGTAAATAATCCCATCTGTCAGAATTATCCTTGTTAATTTGGGATGCACCACCCACATAGTTGGAGCTCTGTCCATTGCTCTAGTTAATTATGTTAACCTCCTCTTCCTTGTGTTGAGGGAGAGGGTTGTCTTGAACATGAGGTTGGTCGGGCTTGGTCACCACGATCTCACCATTGTCAATTAAATCCTGGATCTTATGCTTAAGGACCCAACAATCCTAAGTGCCATGGCCTGGAGCTCCAGCATGGTAAGCACACTTCTTGATTGCATTGAAACCTTTTCCACTCGGGTTGGCAGGTGAAAGGAAATGAGTAATTTTCTTATGAGCTGTCAGAAGTTTGATAATGTTTTCGAGTGATTCCCCTAAGGGTGTGAACACTCAGGTACGTCTGACTTCTCCACTTTTTGGTAATTGAGGGTTTGAAGACTGTGCTTGAAAAGGGGAGTAGTTTCTCCTTTAAATAGGCAAGTTTTGATTGCCTTTTTGTCCTTGCAGTATCAAGGAAACATCCTCTTCTTTCTTCTTATGGACCCTCCGGGGGTTGCTTCCATAACTACCAAACTGGATGTGTTCAGCTACAGCTTTTAGAGCTGCAAGGTCTTGAATCTTCCCTGATTTCAATCCCATTTCAGCCATTTCTCCATGTTTGATCATTTAAGAGAATGGCCTGCCTATGGCAGCTAAGACCCTCTCATAAAAGGGAGCTTCTTAAATGTCTAAGAAGGTCATCACCATTTCAGACTCAGTCACAGATGGAATAACTTGTGCAGTCAGACGCCTCCATCTTTGGCCATACTCTCTGAATGACTCATTGACTTGTTTCTTAACCTTGGTAATTTGATACCTGTCTGGAGCCATCTGAGTTTGAAAACTGTATTGACTGAGGAAAGCATGGGCTAACTCCTCCCAGCTGTGAATTTTGGAGTTATCCAATCTGGTGTACCATGTTTCGGCTTCTCCAGTCAAACTTTTCTGAAATAGCTACATTCTGAGCTTTTCATTCTCGGTATAAGATCCAAGCTCTCCAATGAACACCTTTAAATGTGTATAAGGATCTCCCAATCTGTCATATCTCTCAAAATCGGAAGTCTTGAATTTTTTCGGATAATGAACACCGAGGAATATACAAAGGTCTGAATATGAAACACTCCCGTGTGTTCCAATCCCTTTGATGGACCGAATAGTCTCTTCCATTTGTATAACTTTCTTCCTAATACCACCGGTGTCTTGATCTTCTTTAAGATGGGTGATTTCAGGGGTATTAATGGTCTTATCAGACTGAGACTCAGGTGTTGGAACTTCTTTGTTCGGACCCTGGGTTCTTCCATGTGCAGAGGTTTCTGTGTGAATAGGTATTTGTGGACCCTGAGTTAACTCGTGTAATTCTTTGAGCAGAACAGCCAACTCTATAATTTGATTCCTTAATCCTTCAAACTCCTCGCGAGACACAAGAGTAGGATTAGACTGGCCAGACGTAGCCATGTTTGGCTGTATGCTTACTGCCTTTTTAGACTTTGAATGGGTAAAAGGACAAATTGCTTCCCTACAAAAAGACTTATATAGTTTAGTCTTAGGGAAATGTGGAAATGATACAAGTTATGTGATGTGTCCATATTTTAGGGGTATTATCCTGCAAAACGGATGTCAGCAATTTTTAATGACAGGAT
Organism: Panax notoginseng; assembly: GCA_016801055.1. Taxonomy (NCBI): domain Eukaryota; kingdom Viridiplantae; phylum Streptophyta; class Magnoliopsida; order Apiales; family Araliaceae; genus Panax; species Panax notoginseng. The sequence continues at coordinate 53,594,121 of CM029020.1, read as the reverse complement.
AGCATGACAGGTTTTGATATTAAAAAGAATGCATGTTCACATAATCATATATATTTTCCATTACATTGAGATTGACATGGAAATGAAATTACAAGTAATTAAAATTACAGGTAATTGAAAATGGGAAGATATGAAAAGACTTCCCTCGGCGTTTGGTTTATCAGAGGCTGACCTATCTTAGGCTACTCTCGCAGATTTTTAGCATGAAAGTTCCCAGATCATCACAATTTATTTGACAGGAAGTTAATCCGGTCTTTCAACTGGAGCGAATCTGGGTGGTGCCTTTCCTGAGCCTCGTTGGAATTAGTCTCCCTGCCAGTCCAATAATCAAACACCGACGGGATAACCTCCTGGTGGAGGGACCACACAACATACATTCACATACAACGCGTCTCACCGTATGGAAATGATGACATGTGCGAAGCACTAATATCACAGGCAGATATGGTGTGAAGCACTAAGTGCAATAAGTAAAGCATTAGTACACATTCATTCAAATGTAAATGCATCATTCACACACAAGCAGATAAAAGTTGTGAAAAGCTATTAATAGCGGCTTAAGCCTTTTTACTGGATGTCCCCAGCAGAGTCGCCACATGTCGACGTCGGGATTTTTATTTGTCACTTTCTATTCTTGTCTTTTGGTGTTCTCATGTTAGAGATTTGTTTAAAAAAACAAGTTTGAAAAGGTCTGACATGTATATGTCGACGATTTGACTGTAAGAGTCGCCAGTTGGTATTTTTAAATGGTTGCACCAACTCAACCGAGAAATGGTTTGCACATAGACCTAGTGATGTGACACTATTTAACTAGTCTGCAAAACCAAAATTTATTAAGGTCAGGGGGCTTGATTATGTGGAGGAAAGGTGTTAAGCACCCCCCGACATCCGTGATAACACAGTTACCACCACTTTTCAATTTAAACTTTTATCTGAATGTGTGTGTAGGTCTACGTGCAGTTGTCTGAAAGTAGTGTTATGCCTCGTTTGCACCTATATACAAAGGGCTTGAATTTTGTATAAAAGTTTAATTTTAACGAGATATGGCAATGACGTTTTGTAAAACAAGTTTTTCAAACGCTTGTGCTCAATAATAATTGAGGCCTTTGATACTTTCATTTTATTAAATGTTCGGCTTGATTGCTTTTATTATTTTCGAGATGCGAAGCATCTTTGAGAAAATAAGATACATAGCAGCGCCGAACTCTTTGTGGGCATGAGAGCCATCTAAGAAAATTCAAGCACCATGAATAATTTACAAGCTGGCTGCAGCTGAAAATGTCCATCACGGGAACCGAATCTAGATTCAGGAACTAAATCTATGATCACATGATTCCTAGGCTCACATGATAATGAAATATGTACAAAAGCTAGAAAACGAACTAGATTTGAGTAAATCTGATCTTTCCAGCTTCAACGGTTCCAATTTAGTCACTATGAACCGGTTAAAGTGAGAAGTAGCCAGATTTAGGTAAATCTAGCCTGCAGGCTGATAAACAGTTATATATATATATATATATATATACATTTTTTTCTGTCCTTGTTGCTACCATTTCGCAACATAACTCTAGAGGTAAAAACGTCCTTGTACCATCTAAAATCACTTAGAGTGGGACAAGTGAGATTGTTGAGTTGATCATGAATTCTTTCTGTTATGTTACTAGGAGTTCCTACAAAATGTTTTATTATGGTAAATATTAAAGTATTAACTCCATCTGGCGGACCAATACCAACATCTTTATCAAAGATGGGATTGTCGTCATCATCTAACTGGACATCATGAATTATTGATACTCTAGTATCTTCAGTGAGATTCGTGGCCATTTACTACTTTTATATATATATGATCTCCAATCTTGACTAGAATGTAAATATATATATATATATATATATATATATATATGTGTGTGTGTGTGTGTGTGTGTGTGTGTGTGTGTGTGTGTGTGTGTGTGTGGATGGGAGTGAGAAAAGGCTTAAGAAATCCGAGATGTCTTACAGTGGGTTGCCAAGTTGACTTCAGATTGCTTTTAATGAATGAATACTCGGTTTCCACCGGTTAAATGTAGCAAAACACGAGCTCACAAGTGTTTTGAAAAAGAAAGCACTCAATTTAAAGTGTGTACGGAGTAAAATGGACAGGGCTTCTTCGCCTTTTTTCTTCTTATAATGGCCACCCCAAGCCCTCTATTTATTGAGGGGGGAGCCGCAGGTCCATCTGCGGCTACCCGGGGTGCCCCGGGCTCTACGGGTCCCGCTATCTCAATGTACGTGCACGCATGCAATGCATTGTCCGCTTGAACCTTCATAACTTTCAATCCGGGCATCCGATTGAGGCGTATAATACCTTTCCGGACTGCTGTTGTTGAGAGCTACACAATGACATGGGATAAGAGGTTGTACGAAGTCGAGAAGATAGGTCCATGACTAGATCTTCATGTCTTTAAATTATATCCAATGTGTTGTCTCGTGTAGTAGTCACTCAGGATTTTGAACTGTGGTTCTTGTGGGACATTTTTGTGTGAATTGTGGGATGAAATGATGTTGAGACGACATGAATGTAGCACTGAGGTGGCAAAATAATGATTTTTCCCCTCACCAGGGTTATCTCTGGCTCTAGGATGATTTAGCAATTCCGAGATTGGGCTGCTGTGAATACTAAATGTCCTCAGAGTTGTCTCTGAGGTGTGCTTGACCTTTCGGGGTTATCTCTGGGGTTGGAATTGAATGCCTCGGGGTTATCTCCGAGATTGAAACCGACTTCTTTGGGGTTATCTCCGGAACTGAAACTGCATCCTCGGGATTGTCTCCGAGGTTGGAACTGAATCTCCTGGGGTTGTCTCTAGGATTGGAATTAATTATCTAGGGGTCATCTTTGAGATCGAAAACTGAGTATCCCGGGGTTATCTCTAGGATTGAAAATTTGACACAAAATGCATCAAAAAAGTGTTTTAGCCCGTAACCCCGCCCCAGCGGGGGTTTCCTTCACAAAAAGCCCGCCCCGACTGGCTATGGTTCTGTTTTCCAGCTTGTACCCCCGCCCCAGCGGGGGTTTTGTATAGTAAAAGCCCGCCCCGGCAGACATCCTTTTTCTGCCATAGTGTCCTCAGGTAAAACGGCCATAACTTTTGATCCGGGAAGAGTTATGAGGCCCGCCACCTATGACATGAAAGATATCGACGAGCTCTACAACTTTCATTCTTTAAGAATTGAGAAATAACGGATGGATGAATGTCAAAATTGGGCTGGAAGTGACTGCTATGCAAATGGCCACCCAAAACAGTGAAGTTCAACGTCCGTTGGTACAAAGATCATAACTCTTGCATCCGGACTCCAATTGAAATGATTCAAGATGTTCCGAAAAACTAAGAAGAAGCTCTACAATATAATTCAAGTTTCAAGCCAAGAACATGAAATAAACATGAAAGCCCAAATGATGTCTAGATGGCTTTTCTTTGCGATTTCATACCAATTCTTTCCGATTTCATACCAATAGTCGCTCACACAGCTCCCAAGCATATAATCTACAAAATGAACACAAAATGCATGAAAAGTAACTAAGAAACATGAGTTTAAGCAAATAATTCAAGTAACAAATACCGGATAAGTAGGTATAAAATCTACTTATCAAATACCCCCAAACTTAAACCTTTGCTTGTCCTCAAGCAAAAACACAAAACAACAATCTCAGACTGTTATCACTAATATAGTGCGTGTGTGCTCCACAACAATGTTAACTGATATAAAATCAAATTTAACACATAACAAGTCTCTTCAAATGCATCATATAAACTCAAGAAATCCAAAAACAAGCTAGATCCAACTAAAATCAAATAATTACCAATATCGAGAGTCAACATGGGATACTTATGCTTTATTTTTCAACTACGGGATCTTTTTGCTCTTATTTCCCGTTTTATTCATTTTTTTTATATACACATAGCTATGCAATGTCTTATTCCCTTAGCCTTTTTAATGCTATCTTAACGAGCTTTCGACCATCGACTCCCAGACTATTAAGACCTTAGGGCACTAGGTGTAAAGACAATCCCCTCAGGCTTACTTACTCAAGTAACAAAGGCCACAAAACTAGACAAGCACGCCATGATATTTATTCATATTTTTTTTTAATCTTTTTTTTCTTTTTTTTCTTTTTTTTATAGCTTATATACCCCAAATATTCCCCCAAACTTAGGTTCTTGTCTAACTTTAGCCATCACTACTTATTCTTGTCATTCTTTCATTCAAACTAGCATTATCCTTTAGAATCCCATTATGTAACAATTTAAACTCAATCAATCAACAAGTTGTTTTTATTGTGCTATCCTTATTATACCAGTTTCAAACAGAAAAAGACTCAATTCATAAAAAGAAATCACATCAAAGCCCTAATAGTCAGTGCTATACTTATCTACCCAATTTCAATCTCGTCATTGGCCAAAAAAATTGTAAATATCAAACAGCTGGACTCATGCAAGATGTACTAAATGTTATATAAATATAGTAAACTAACTACTAATTTTTCAAAAAAATTTCTTTCAAGAAACTGAATGCAATAACTAAATGTAACTATATGAACTACAATGTAAATAACCAATGTAAATCACTAACTATATGCAATATGACACTAAAATGCCCCCCAAACTTAAACTAGACATTGTCCTCAATGGCTGAAATAGAAAAAAGTAAAGCAGAGGCCTTCCCTAAAAATATAGCAATCCTCCTCCTTGTCCGCTAAGTTTGGAGAATAGGTTAGGCACATGGAACAAATTGGGCACCACACCTGAATTTGACTTAACTAACCTGTGGTAATGGAGAATTTGTATGGTCAACGCTATCCAATTCCTCTTCAGAAGTTGAGGAACCCTCCATCCATCGAAAATAAATTGTCCTTTTGGAGGTTCATATAGGCGATGGCCAATGCATCAAAGTCACCTAGCATGCTCTGATTTGGTATGATCTCAATCAAGATAGTCCCACAACTAGGTGTTTTCTACATTGTGTATGTGATCACTTTGGGGAATGGAAGCTTGTCACACACCATGGGTTCTTCATCTATCTTCTCTTTCTTGTCCCACCATGGATTCAAAATTATACTCGCTCGTATGTCATCAAGAGCTTCGCTAACGACATGACTACCAAGTGGGCATGATTTTGCAAATTTGACCGACTCTTTGATCTTCGGTGGAGACCCATTTAGATCTTCGTCGACCTCTATTTCATTATCCCCAATTGTCTCCACACTTTCGATATCTTGTAGCTCATCAAGTCGCAGATTTGGATTTGGCTTTTCATCTTGTGGCAATGGAGGTGGACATGAAAATTCCGGTGTATATGATGGATTTAGAGAGTAATATTGGTCTTAATAATTGTAGCACCATGGAAAATCTGAGTGATACCCCCAATCTTGGTGATAGTTAGGATCAACATAGTTGTTGAGGTAATCACCACTATATTGTACAGGTTCAAAACTGACGGTGCATTGATGACTTTGATGGTTGCCAGCACAATAGTCACACGTAACTACCATCCTTCGACTCCTTTGGGGTGCAATAACGTCCAACGTCCTCGAAAGTTCTTCAATCTGTGTTGATACAGTAAAACCCCTATTTAAGAATACTCTATATAAGAATAACCTCTACAATATTATAAAAAAATTTGGTCCCAATTTGGGTCAGTTATAAATAGGAATAACCTCTAAATTGTAATATGTTATATACTTTTTAAGTCCCGTAATAAGAAACTATACCTCTATATAGCAATAATTTCATATATATATATATATATATATATATATATATATATATATATATATGAGAGAGGGACAATATTAATTTTGAAAAACTATATTTTCTATAAAAGACTACATTTCCTATAAAGGACTACATTTTCCTATAAAAGACTACATTTTCTATAAAAGATCACATTTTACTATAAAAGACTACTTTGCATAAATATTTTTTGAATAATAATTATTAGGAAGTTCTTATTGATATTTTTGTTAAAGCGGATATTTTTGGGTGTTTGAAAAATATTTTGTACCAATACCTCTATTTAATAATAACCTCTCAATTATAATACAAATAGTTTGGTCCCAAGTCTATTCTTAAATAGAGGTTTTACTATATTGCAAAAAATACATTAAGTCTATCAATCCCTGTTTTCCTTGGTTGAGTCATGTTCGTGTATGGCCATTAATACGCAAAGTCATACATGGTACCTGAAAAGAAAGAAATATAGGAAGAGAATTAAAAATAAAAATATTTAAATTAAGACTAATTTGATTGAAATTAATACTAGTAAATAATTATTAAATTAATTCCCCGGCAATGGCGTCAAAAACTTGTTGGATAAAATCTAGTTACGCACAATACGCAAGTATATGTGGTCAACAAGTAATAAAGTGTAAGTAGAGTATCGTTCCCACGAGGAATTATTTAATAAAAATGACCAAGTACTAACCCGTACCCAATTCAATCTTATTTAAACGAATGAAATTCAAATTATATAATTAAACTACTATTAAATTCCACTAGTTAAATTAAGATTACGGAGATTTAAAATCACAACTTCACTTATTGCTTCATTTAAGTTAACACACTTCTCATCAATTATTTTCTATCCTAAATTGTTAATCAAGAACATTAAAGCAGATAAAATCACTTCTCGATGCATAATACTCATACTCACTTAAATCCACAGATGATATAATTAAGCAAGACACCCTAATTAACTAACCCACTATATCTCTATGTGAATTACAATTAAAAAGGATTTAAAGCACAAGTTCTCTATAAGATTACATATGGCGTAAAGGCATATCTCTATCCCAAACACGGATCATGAATTACATCTATGCAGAAATCACAAACACATGCTATCATGATCAGATCTAAATCTATATTTCATCTCTCGAGTCCATATAGATTATCACGGTAATTGATGGCCAATCAATTAAACAGTTAAGTCCAAATCACAATAGACAATCCTCACAATAGAACATAATAATTGATAGCGAAGCATATTAAAATAAACTGCACAATAAGATCCATTGTAATCCCAAACAAAGAATTAGTTCATTGAATTAAAACAAAGAATCCACACTTGAATACACATTAAAAGATAAGAATAAGATTAAGGAAAAGAAGTGAATCTGTTGTCGGCAAATTCGTCCTCCGTCTCGCTCTTGATCTGGATCTCTAATGGCTTCCAACTGCTTCAATCTCTAAATCTCATCAGAACTATTATTTTCTCCTATTCTACTCTAATCTAATCTAATGGAATCCTCTCTAATCTAATCTATATTGGAATCCTTTATGCCTCTCATCATGTATTTATAGGTTACAAGTCTAATTTTAAGCTTAAGAACAAACCCAATTCAATTTTGAGTCAAAAATGTATCAAAATTTGACCCAAAATGCATCAAAAACATTTTCTGGCCCATACCCCCGCCCCGGCGGGGGTTTCCTTCACAAAAAGCCTGCCCCGGCTGGTTTTGCAACTGATTTGTAGCCCGTACCCCCACCCCAGTGGGGGGTAATAGGCTTAAATAGCCCGCCCCTGTGGGCATCCATTTTCTGTTGCAGTGTCCTCTGGAAAAATGGCCATAACGTTTGATCTGAAAAGAGTTACGAGGCCTGCCACCTATCAATTCGAAGATATCACGAGATCTAAAACTTTCATTCTTTGAGAATTGACAAATTCGGATTGGATCAAGGTGGAAATCAAGCTTGACAACTATTAGCATTGATCTTTGTTGATAAAAAGGCCATAACTCTCGCATCCGAACTCCGATTGGGACGGTTCAAGATATTCCAGAAAGCTAAGAAGTAGATCTACAATAAAATCCAAGTTCCAAGCCAAGAACATGCATCCAAATTGCTGTTAAAAGTCCTTTAATCTTCCCGTCTTGCATTTGCTTATGTATTTTAGTCCAAAAGACGTCTGAATTGTTTTCCCTTGCTTCTTCATGCCAATAGTAGCCTTTTCTTGAATTTTCATACCCCAAGCATATAATCTATAAAATGAACACAAAATGCATGAAAAATAACTAAGAAACATGAGTTTGAGCAACTAATTCAAGTAGCAGATACCGAATAAGTAGGTATAAAGCCTACTTATCAGTCAAAGGATGTGGTGTCAGGTATCATTTCGATTAATGGAATTAATGCTTATGTGCTATTTAATTTGGATGCTACTTGTTCATTTATATCTGATGACTTTGCTTAGAATTTAGATTTTCCTTTAAGCATAGAAGTTGCGAATAGGGAAGTGATTCATGTTAGGTTTATATACAAAAATTGTAGAGTAGTTATAAAGGGTCACGAGATGATGGTGGATTTGATACCAATTAAACTTGGAGAATTTGATGTTATACTGGGAATGGATTGGTTATTCAATTACGGGGCAGTAATTGATTGCCAAAAGAAATGTGTTAACCTTATGACTCCTTCAAAGGTAATGTTCTATGGCAACAAGTCACCTCTACAAGCAAGTTATCTGACGGTGATGCAAGTCAAGAAGTTATTGAGACAAGAATGTGTAGGATACTTAGTCTACATAGTCAATACACAGAAGAAGAATGCGAAGTTAGAAGAGATACCGGTCATTAGAGATTTTGTAAACGTATTTCTAAATGATTTGCCCGGACTTCCATCAGATCAGGAAATCGAGTTCGTGATTGATTTAACACCAGGAACGGCCCCGATATCTACAGCCCCATATAGAATGGCCCTAGTAGAGATGAAAGAGTTGATGGTACAATTGCAAGAATTTTTAGATAAGAAGTATATTCAGCCGAGCGTTTCGCCGTTGGGGGCACCGGTGTTGTTTGTTAAGAAGAAAGATGGATCGATGCGACTTTGCATTGATTATCGAGAATTGAATAAGGTCACAATTAAAAATAAGTATCCATTACCAAGAATCGATGACTTGTTCGATCAACTGAAGGGAGCGAGATATTTTTTGAAGATAGACTTAAGAAGTGGGTATCATCAGTTGAAAGTAAGAAAGGAGGATGTACCGAAAATGGCATTTAGAACTCGGTATGGTCATTACGAGTTTCTGGTTATGTCATTTGGTTTAACTAATGCACCTGCAACGTTCATGGATTTAATGAACATGGTGTTTAAACCATTCTTAGAAAATATGTAGTGGTGCTTATTGATGATATATTAGTGTATTCTAAGACCAAGGAAGAACATGTTGAACACTTAAGGGTGACATTGGAGACATTGAGGAGAGAAAAGTTGTATGTTAAATTCTCAAAATATGAGTTTTGGTTAGAACGTGTGCAGTTTCTTGGGCACGTTATTGACAAGGACGAAATCTCGTTAGATCTATCAAAAGTTGAAGCTGTAATAAACTGGTATCAGTTGATGACACCGTCAGAAGTAAGAAGTTTCTTAGGATTGGCAGGTTACTATAGGCGTTTCATTTAAGACTTTTCCAAGGTTGCAATTTTGTTGACGAATTTAACTAGGAAGGTAGTTAAGTTTGTTTGGACAGAGAAGTGTGAGGAGAGTTTTCAAGAATTAAAGAAAAGATTGAGTTCAGCACCTGTGTTATCGTTGCCTGATGATACAAGGAATTTTGTGGTATATAGTGGTGCATCGCATAAACGACTAGGCTGTGTGCTTATGCAGAACGGTAGACTTATTGCGTATGCATCACGTCAATTAAAGGCTTACGAGAAAGGATATTCGACTCATGACTTAGAATTGGCTGCAATAGTGTTTGCTTTGAAGATTTGGAGACACTATCTTTATGGAAAGAGGTGTGAGATATATACAGACTATAAAAGTCTGAAGTATATCTTTACACTGAAGGATTTGAATATACGACATAAGAGATGGCAGGAGTTGATTAAAGACTACGATTGCGAGATTCTTTATCATCCTAGAAAGGCGAATGTTGTTGCTGATGCCTTAAGTAGAAAGGGTCGGGAAAAATTAAAGATTTTAACTGCTCAGGAAAAGCTAGTAGCAGAAATGGCAAAGATGGAGTTAGAAATTAAATATCCGACAGAATCAAATGAAAAATTATTCCAGATGGGAAGCAGTTCAATATTGGTGGATAAGGTAAAGAATGCACAACTTTAGGATGAAAATTATGAAAAGATAAGAAGGAAAGTGTCTATAGGTGAAGAAAATAAGTTTAAAGTTAATTCAGAAGGATTACTCCGATTTAAAGGAAGAATTTGGATTCCGCCAATACCAGAAATTAAAGAGAAAATTTTGAGTGAGGCTCATAACTCACGATATTCGATTCATCTTGGAAGTACGAAAATGTACCAGGATCTTAGACGTCATTTCTGGTGGTCAAATATGAAAAAGGATGTTGCTGAATGTGTGGCAAAATGCTTAACATGTCAGAAAGTTAAAGTTGAACATCAAAGGCCAAGCGAATTGTTGCAACCGTTAGAAATATCAGAATAGAAATGGGAGCATATCACAATAGATTTTGTGGTAGGTCTTCCAACGACTCAGCAAGGTTACGATGTGATCTGGGTGATTGTTGATCGATTGACGAAGTCGGCACACTTTTTGCCAATCAAGATTAGATTTAACCTAGATCGGTTAGCAAACCTATACGTGAAGGAAATTGTTTCAAGATACGGTGTTCCGGTGTCCATTGTATCAAATAGAGATCCACGTTTTACATCAAATTTCTGGACACGCCTACAGGAATGCTTGGGAACGCAGTTGAAAATGAGCACAGCGTATCATCCTCAAACAAATGGACAAAGTGAAAGGACAATCCAGACATTGGAAGATATGCTCAAAGCATGTATTATGGATTTTAAAGGGAGTTGGGATGACCATCTACCATTGGTTGAATTTGCCTATAATAATAGTCATCACGCGAGTATTGGCATGCCACCTTACAAAGCGTTGTACGGCAGGAAATGCAGAACTCCGTTATGCAGGGATGAAGTAGGTGAACGACAGTTATTAGGTCCAGAATTGATGCAACAAACTGTTGAGGTCATCAAGGTGATTCGGGCAAGATTGATAGCTGCACAAGATAGGCAGAAGAAATATGTTGATCAACACCGACAAAATCGGGAATTTGATGTCGGTAGCTTTGTTTTCTTAAAAGTGTCTCCCTGGAAAGGGAAAATCCAGTTTGGTAAAAAAAGAAAACTAAGCCCAAGGTTTATAGGACCTTTTGAGGTACTACGACGAGTTACCTCCGAAATTAGAACATATTCATAACATTTTTCATGTTTCAGTATTAACACCATATAAGTCAAACTATAAACATGTTATAGAATATGAACCATTACAGTTTGAAAAAGATCTATCTTGTGAAGAAGTTCCTGTTCAAATTATTGACAGCAAAGAGCAAGTGCTAAGGAATAAAATAATACCTTCTGTTAAGGTAACTTGGAGGAACCACAATGCTGATGAAGCTACGTGGGAACTCGAAGATGTTATAATGAAAAATTTCCCTAAGTTGTTTGCTTAATTTTGTATAGCAATTCTGGGGACAGAATCTTTTTAAGGAGGGAAGAATGTAACGAATGAATTTATTGAGCCGTGATTCTAGGGACATAATCCTTTTAAGGAGAGAATGATGTAACGACTGAGAATTTTTATGTAATTTAAAAATATTTATTGAATTAAATAAATATTTTAATTGATTTATTTATTGAAATAAATAATTAATTAATGAAATTGTGGTGTAATAATTTAGTTAAGTGTGTTTGTTAACTAAATTAATGAATGGTAATTTTATGATTGGAAGATTTAATTTAATGAAATGAAATGTTTAATATTTAAGAAAATAATTAAATTAAATAAAATGATGTTCTAGTTTAATTTAATAATTAAATTAGATATGTAGTAATTTGTTAAGTATAAAATAATTATAATGGAAATTATAATTGTAATTGTAAGTTAATAAAATTAATTAAATAAATGTGTAACAAATGGAACTATATAATATAAGTAATATAAAAATAAATTAGAAATCTAATTTAAGGTGTAGCCAAACATGGCCTTGTGGCCTTTGGCATAATATAACTGTTAGGCGCTTTGTTTTTTTTAACTGATGAACGTGGGAGGCCTATATCAGTTTACGCGTATTATTCCTAAAGCTAAGAAAGAACAGAGAGGTAGAGAGAGAGAAACACATAGAAAATTGATAGAGAGTTAGAGAAGAAATTAAGAGTTTTGTTGTGAGTTGGTCAAGAGGAAGAGGAAGGATTGTTAAAACCTTGTTATCATCTTTGCTAAATCAAGGATTAAAGATTTAACCCATTTCTAATTATAACTCTTAAGTTTTGTAATTTCTAATCTCTGTGAATTGGAAGTTGTGTTGGATTGTTGATATAAATATGTAAAGTATTGCAAAAAATCTGATAATCATCATATTTAAGTAATTTTTAGTGGTCAAATTCATGAAAAAATCATGTTTTATGTTCTTGAGTTTTCTTGAGAAAAAGGGAAAATTGGGTTGATGATTTATTAGAGTAGTTGATATTTGTATTGAAGATGGCTTATAATCTGTTATATGTTGTTTTCAAATGATTTTGGAGTATCAAATTTATGAAATTTAGTTTGAAGAAGAAAATTTAGTTAACAGTGTTTTATGTGTACAAAGTGGCTTATTTGATGCCAAAATTGGTGTTTAGTTTTGAGTATAATCTGTAAACTTGTTGTAGATTGTGTTAATACATTCAGAAACAAAAACAATTCAATTGAAATGGCTTAATTTGGTTAAGAATTGAAGGTTTGGAGGTTGAAATTACTAAATGTGTTGAAATTAAAGAAAATAGCAAGAACATAATTTTTAATCCTCTAGAATGTGATTTGTGAAGTTAGAATTGCTTTATAAATATTTGGTTTTGAGTTTATAAAGCTTATAAACATTTGGGTTTGGTTAATTTGGTGTTCGGTGAAGAAATTGGGATTTTTAGTTTAGAACAGAGTCTGAATTCGTGCTGCTGGAAAACTGATTCTGGTGTCGAGTGCGGGCGCGCTACCTTTGGGCGTGGGCGCGCTGCCTCTGGGCGCGGGCGAGTCGGATTCAAAGGTAGCCATGGTGCGGCCGCACCAGTGGTCTAGCAGACCTAATAATAAACTATTAACAGCATAGCTTGGGGAATGTTAACTTAATTTATTTTAATGATTGTAAAGGAACCTAAAACATGTTATAAGACGTAATAACATATTGTAGTCACAACGTTGAAACTATAGATTATGAATTAGTAAGTTGTGAAAGTTCGTAATGTGATGTCATGAGAATTGGTGTTGATATGCAATCATCATGTCGGGTACTGTTATATAATTCGGAGTTCAGATTCATGGTACATGAATGATTAAAATAATCAGGTCTTAAGCTAGAGACTATAGACTTGACTAAAATGAGAAGTAAACTAATAAAATTAATGTTAATATAACTATTTGGTATTATGATTCTAATGGTACATGTAGGATATTTGGTGAACGTTTGTTGTAATTGTGTAGCTTACACACAAGGCAAGTTTCCTAACCTCATTCTCCTTATTATGAATGCAAGTTTCTTAAACCCTAATCTTATGTTGATCAAATTTCTTGGTTCTACCATGTTTACGATCATGCAAGCTATTGTATTCTAAATCTTTTACATTGAGCAAGTCCCTAACTTTTATTTCTCGCTCATCAAAGCATAAACTGTTCAAGTTCAATGTTTCAAATGAGATTTTCTAATTACTTTGGATGTAACACTTTGTATATACAATGTCTATCCAATCGTATATTGATGAAATTCAATCTTCGACTTAGTTATTGTTGTTCAAACTTATGTTATTGAGTTAAACCTTCGAATAGCAAAAAAACCTTTATTGGTTGGACTAATCCATAATTGATGAGTGTTCTAAAATTCTAGAATCACTGTTAAGCTATTTCAAACTAAACTTTCTTTATTGCAAAAATTCTAAAGTCAAAATGAGATGAACAACCCTAATATAAGGGATTATATACGCGTTAGCGTTTAGAAGTTTGTGCACAATACATGGTATGAAGGGCTGATCCCCCTAAGTAAGAAAGTAAAGGTCTGTATAGTCTAATGATTGTTAAAGGTTGAAGTAGAAATACTTAATAACCTTGGGACATAGTTCATGGTCTTAAAGACCCTCAGATATAAACCTCGAACTTGTTTACTAATCTTGACTCGAAGAACAAGTTCTTAATTATTCAGTATTCATTGATTACTCTTATGTTATTGCTTTTGTCATCATTATATTAGTGAGCAATTTTTTGCTCACTCTTGCATTTAACACTGCAGCTAAAATAGAGAAAATTGATGTGTCGTCTTCTAGCAAAGGCAAGGGCAACATGTCCAAATGATGAATTTAATTTTATTTACTGAACTTATGTTATGAGACTTAATTTATTTCGTGATGTATTCCGTAGACTTATATAATAGTTTAAGGTTAGATTACCTGGGATTTGATGTAAGACCCCAACTTTTATAAATAAAGATGAATTTTCTATAAATATCATTTTTGAATATTATGGAGTTAATTTGATATAATGTTATAGTTGTGGGTAATATTTATAAATTTTGTAAAGTACGCAAGTTGTTATATAATATTCGATTGGTCGGGGAATATTCGTTTTAACAGGGAATATTCGTACAATGGCACAATCATTGGTGGACCCCACAATAGAATTATTGTCGGATTGAGAAAACGACAAAAATATTTTATTAAAAATAACGGCGGAAGTTTTACCATTGATACTGTTAAACTACTCGGTAGTAAAAGTACAGTAATACGTGTGGTTGCATAGTAGCACACGGTATTGATTATTAATGCCTATGTGAGAAGTCACTCAGTTTGATTCAATTATTGTCAGTTAATAATATGAATTATTTAGCGATAATGACGTTTTGTTTTATTCGTATTATTAACGTAATAAAACAGAAACATCTTTTTATATAAAACAGAATACTTTATTAAAGTTATTCTATAAATAGAATATATTATATTTTATTTAAAAGATTTTTCTTTAAATATGGACCGTCAGATTAAAGTAATCAATCTGGACCGTTCATGGATTAGTTACTATGCATTCTATTTTTTTTCTATAAATAGCAGCTCATTCCTTCATTATTTCTTACGAATTCACTGAACTCTAGAGAGAGAAACTATAGAGAGAGAGAGAAGAAGAGTATTCTGCTACTTAACTACTTCCTTATTTCAGCTCTTCTTTAAAACGGTAAGGGGTGTTATTCTTTCTTATTCATGAAGAGAACTATTGTTATTCCATTTCTTATTATTCTGTTGGAATAACCTGTATACGCGGTCTACCCTATACTTGGTGACATTCTTCTATTATTCTGTTGGAACATCCTGTTTGTGTGTTTTACACCGGACCTGGTTCCATTTTATTATTATTCTGTTGGAACATCCTGTCTGTGTGTTTTACACCGGACCTAGTTCTGTTTTTATTATTATTCTGTTGGAACATCTTGTCTGTGTGTTTTACACCGGAACTGGTTCCGTCTTGTTATTATTCTGTTGGAACATCATGTCTGTGTGTTTTACACCGGACCTGGTTCCATTATTCCATTATTTATTATTCTGTTGGAATATCCTGTCTGTGCGTTTACGCCGGACCTGGTTCCATTATTTATTATTCTGTTGGAATAACCTGTCTGTGCGGTCTATCGCATGCCGGGTGATTTCTTTTGTTATTCCATTCTTTATTCTACTCAGTTGGTTAAGTTTTGACTTCTACACTCCATGAAATTAGTGAAATATCCTTGATAATTGCGGTTCATCCAGTATCTTTTCATGAAAATATTCTTCTAAGTATTCTTGAATTTTACTCCACAAAGCAGTATCATGTTGACAATTTGGACGTTGTTAATTCTTGGATAAATTAATTCTTGAACTTGTTTTATTGAATTCTTATATCATTGTCATCATCCTCATGTTTATAAAATGTTGAAAGTCATCTGTGGCCTGTAGTGCATAGATGGACTTGGTATGATTATGACCAGGGATTATTCGGTATAATCATGACCGTAATATTACAAATGATGTGGTAAAAGTCCTCATTGGCCCGTAGTGCATTGATGGACAGTTGTTGGCATGATCATGACCATTAATGAATACACGAATATCCTTGGCCGTAGTGCAGGGGTGATTCGATGATGTGGATTATTTTATTAAGCTGAGTCCTAGCGATCACAATGTTGTAAAACCTTTTAAATCATAAAAGATAGTAGAGTCTATTTTCTACTTGACTCTTTTAATGGATTGCTTGTTCCGCTGCAGTTAAACTTGATGTCTATTATATTTTATCAGTTTAACATTGTTGAAGGCTAATAATAATTTATTCTGCATTATCTTAGTCATAATATTTCTTACTGGGCTAGTTGAGCTCACCCTTTCTTTCACTGTTCTCTTCAGGAAATGAGAACGTAGCTGGGGCAAGTCGGGAAACGGAGTGATGGTCCGAATGATAGTATTAGTTAGTAGTCCTCACTATTCTATGTAATAGGGTGTTAATAAATATAATGAGGACTCCTTTTGAGTATGAATACTCTCTAGAAGATAATATTTGTATTCAAACTCACAGTTTATGTTTTGTCGTATTGTACACGACAGTTGTATTAGTAAGTTGTATTTGTATTCTGTACTATGTATCTGACGACCCAAGATGGGTGATGTATACCTAGTTTTTGGGTCGTCACATTTGATTTACGTTGATGTAACCCTATAAAGGGATGGATTATTATTTAAGTTGTTTACTTTTCAAAAGTATCCTTAATTATGGGTAGTTAGAAGTAATTGATTTGGATAGTGAGCACCAAATCCTGTGGGAATGAAGTACCCGGATTTGGGGGTGTCACAGTTTGGTATCAAAGTTTTAGGTTATGAACCTTAGGTGGGAGAAACCTTAGGAAGTAACCTTTAAGGATGTCGACGTCAGGATTTTTTTTGTCCCTTTCTGTTCTTGTCTTTTGGTGTTCTTAACGACCCCAAAATTCATACAATTTAATTCTCAACTTCGGTCGTTAATAATACATCTAACTTCTGATTTTACATCATTATTCAATATTAAACTTTGTAAAATGCAGAATAATTTAAACTTTTATGTCTTCTTACTTTAATTCCCTGAATCAAAACCTTTATCAACTACATGTCTTTGAATCAATCTTATTTTATGATTCGCTTTATCACTGTTAACATATAAAATTTTATATTTCAATCTGGTAACCTTTACATATCAGATAACTCTAACTCTAGCTTTACAACTCAATATAAAACTATACATCATAAAACATTTAATACATCTCATGAATCTTAATCATGGTTTAAGGAAATAGCAACTTTAGCTAAAATATAAATCTTCGTATATTAATTCTGATCCACTTCATTCAAGTAGCACATAATGTTATCTTCAATCCTTAACCTGCAAAAATAGTTATTTGCAAGGTTGAGCTATACAACCCAGCAAAATCTAACAGTTTTCATGCAACACGTAGCATATAATAACATGCTCAACATATATCTCTTAAATATTGGACTATCATAACATACAGACTACAGTTCATATAACAAGTATAAAGATTGTGTTCCTTACTCAATCAGCATGCTTTACTCAATTAACGTAGTCATAAGTTGACTTTAATGTTTCATGCTTTCAACATAAATATAACACATCATGTTATTTGCAATAAAGATTTAAAACAGTTAATCATCAAGTTCATATAGCAAATAGGAACTGAAAGACTTGCCTGGTTCGTAGATTACCAATTACCGAAAAACAGCTTAAATGCTTTGCGTACATCCTACAACAGTTCAAAGGTTCATATTCACATGCATTAGTTACACATATAATGAAACCACAATGACTCTTAGTCTTAATCTTTTTATAACTTGCGTCTCTTTGAAACTTAACACATAACTTCAAGTGTTTACTCATCTTCGTATGACACCTATCATTACGTAATCCCATATTGTGTTTCTTTATACATCTTTTGTAACTAACACTTAACGTTTAGCAAAGTTGTCATAGACTCCATTATCTCATATTAGATGTGCTACACTTATTAACAACAACTAAGTTATATAACCTCTCTCGTTATGCTTCCCTTACAATTGACAGTTAAGTCTTCTAACGCGTATTTACATCCTTTTAAACATATATTAGATTAACTAATCAAGTTAACATTCAAATCGTTCTTTCAACTTATATCTCACTATAAACCAACATAAACCTTATCATTTATTTCTTACTTTTGAAAACATCACATTTAGTTCCATTGCATAACTTAGTTAAGCAATCACTTAAAATCTTTACACTTTGCATTACAACACCTTACAATCTGTTATTGTAGTTTCTATTATGTCTTAACATCATTAACATGCTTGCTTAGCTAACATAAGTCCATTACACATGACCTACAAATAGGCAGAAGTCACTGCCTGGGCTCAGGGCACGACGCAGCTGCGCTGCCCCAAGGCGCAACTGTGTCGTTTCTGCTTGTGGTACCGGCGCAGTTGCTCCAAGCACAGACAGAAACTGAAGCAGCAGCTCTGCTATACGGCAGTCACCCATCTTAACCCAATTCCTACAGAAATCATGAAACCTAGCAACTAAAACTTTGTAATAGGATAGTTACACATGTCATACACCATTCTAACTACATAAACATCACATTTACACAAATTTGAGGAATCAAAACCCCCAAATTCCAAATTTCTTCATTTTTTACATATTTAGCGAAATCGATCGCCACGAATTCGTTTCTTAATCAATTGACACGATTCTAACTACGCCACTTTCGTTTCTTAACATACAAACATATTCCAACATCAATTTTCATATTCTCATACATATTAACCATGAAATTTTGTACTTTATTAAGCCATTTTTCATGTATAAACACTGTTATTTACTTTTCTCCCTACAAACCCAAATTTCATGTATTTACTCATCAAATAACACTCACATAAGTTGATTAACAGATTATAAACCACATACATACATGTATAAATCCCATGTGATAAGCAATTTACAAAAGATAATCATAGAAACTCAAAACATAGTATTAGACATAAAATATACCTTCAACCCTAGTTGTATGCTAGCAAGAGATGGTGACTCTCTCTCAAAACCACTATGATTCCTCCTTCTCTAAAATCTGTGTGTTTCTTCTTTTCTCCAAACCCTCTCTGTACTTGGCTTAAAAATAAAAGACTCTTAGAAATAAACTGAAGACTCCCCACGTTCACCAGTTATGTTAGGCCAAAAGCTATAAGGCTGTGTTTGGCTACATAAAATTCTCTCATACTGGATTATTTTAATAGCATTATATTATATAGTTACTTTTGTCACGCTTGATTTTAGTTCATTTAAATAACTTTAGCTTAATTAATTTAAATAACTTATAATGGTAATTATAATAATTATAATTTTTATTATAATTATACTTATAATTAATAAATAATTACATATGTCTAATTTAATTAATAAAATAGAAACATCACTTTATTTAATTTATTTATTTCTTTAATATTAAACAACTCATTTAATTTAATTAATTCATTAAATTAAATCTTTAAAGAATAAAATTAACCTTTGCTTTAACTTAATTACCATACACATGCAACTAAATTATTTTACCACAATTTCATAAATTATTTATTTTTCTCAATAAATAAATTATTTAAAAATATTTATTTAATTCAATAAATATTTAAACTTGATTATAAAATTTATTTAATTTCTTCAATAGTTAACTTAAATATTAAACCTCACTTTCTCAATATATGAATATATATTTCTCTTCACACCAGAACACATATTTCAAAATATGTAACACGTATATATACATACTCAAATTCAAAACATCTCATAATAAGAATTTTAATTATTAAATTCTTATTTTAATAACTTATAAAAATTCGGGTTGTCACAAGATTTGTTTAAAAAAACAAGCTTGAAAAGGTCCGACATGTATATGTCGACGATTTGACTGTAAGAGTCGTCAGTTGGTATTTTTAAATGGTTGCACCAACTCAACCAAGAAATGGTTTGCACATAGACCTAGTGATGTGACACTATTTAACTGGTCTGCAAAATAGAAATTCATTAGGGTTTGGGGCCTTGATTATGCGAAGGGAAGGTGTTAGGCACCCCCCCGACATCCGTAATAACACGGTTACCGCCACTTTTCAATTTAAACTTTTATCTGAATGTGTGTGTGTAGGTCTACGTGCAGTTGTCTGGAAGTAGTGTTATGCCTCGTTTGCACCTATATACTAAGGATTTGAATTTTGTTTAAAAGTTCAATTCTAACGAGATATGACAATGACATTTTGTAAAATAGGTTTTTCAAACCCTTGTGCTCAATAGTAATTGAGGCCTTTGATACTTCTATTTTATTAAATGTTCGGCTTAATTGTTTTTATTATTTTCGAGATGCAAAGCATCTTCGAGAAAATAAGATACATAGCAGCGCCGAACTCCTTGTGGGCATGAGAGCCATCTAAGGAAATTCAAGCACCGTGAATAATTTACAAGTTGGTTGCAGCCGAAAATGTCCATCACGGGAACTGAATCTAGATTCAGGAACCGAATCTAGATTTAGGAACCGAATCTAGATTCACGAAATGAATCTAGATTCAGGAACCGAATCTGTGATCACATGATTCCTAGGCTCACATGATAATCCAATATGTACAAAAGCTAGAAAACGAACTAGATTTGAGTAAATCTGATCTTTCCGGCTTCAACGGTTTCAGTTTAGTCACTATGAACTAGTTAAAGTAAGAAGTAGCCAGATTTTGATAAATCTAGCCTGCAGGCTGATAAACAGTTATATATATATATATATATATATATATATATATATATATATATATATATATATAAAGATGCGCATACAAACACAGTTAAATTCTTGAATAAAAATAAGTTTTTATTGATTCAAACTATTTACAAGTGCAGAAGTAAAATTAACTTACAAGATAACTAAATTAAGAACATGAGAAGAAGAGGGGCTAGGTAGGCTTAACAGCGGTGGAGGCTAAAGATTAGTCAGAGAAGGAGCTCTGAGTCTTTCTAAGTCTGCCTCTCACAAATGAATTCGAATTCCTTTTATAGACTAAGGAAACGAACTATTACAATGACTGAGGTAAAGTAAAAGTAAAAAACATATTACATTTACTAAAGTTAAAGTAAAAGTAAAAGAAAAAAAAGATTCTACTTTCGGTGGAAAAGCAGACGTCTTCTTTTGAATAAAGGGGCCGTGGGGCCAGATATTTGACTGAGGGCTACTTTCGGTGGAAAAGCAGATGCTGCTGGCGAGGCTGTCTGAGCAAAAGATGCTGCTGACGAAGCTGCCGGAGCAGGTGCGCTGACTAGGCTGCCGGAGCAGGTGCAGACTGAAATGTTCAGGCAAAAGGATCCTGAGCATGCAGGTACTGGCTAACTGAGCTGACTAGGCTGCCGGAGCAGGTGCTGACTGAGATGTTCAGGCAAAAGGATCCTGAGCATCCTGAAGATTGATCGTGCCATAGGGGTCACAATCCTCCTCATCATCATCATCTAAATTTTGACTATCATTTTCTCCTCTGGAATGAGAAGAAATTGCATCTGATTTTTCATCTAACTGATCTAAACGTGCCTGGATGGCATCGGTAAGAACTTTTAACTGAGAGCTAGAATAACTGGAAACATCAGTGACCTTTTGTGGACTAGACGGAGCGACTGACTTTAATTTTTCAGACGCTTTAACTGAAGATTTACTGCAAGACTCAATGGCTGGAGTTTTGGTAACTGAAGGGGTCAAGGGAGTAGATGGAGAAGGTGGAAATTCCTTCTGAACTTGACCAACTATCCTATCGACACCAAATTTATCCCACCATTTGATATAAAAACGGCGAGAGACCTGAGAAATTGGGGAGATAACTGTTTGAGCTGACCTAATTCCTATGGAAGAAGGAGGCTGGAAAACTGTGACTTCTTGGGTGGCCGTAATGACATATTGCCATTTAAGGATCCAAGGGATTTTATATTTACTACAAAATATAAGGAATGCAGGAATTTCCTCATATTTCGGGAGATAGTTACTATGATGACAAAAATGTTCTAACTGAACCATAAGTGGTTCTGGGAAAATTGCATGATCAAGACCATGCCTAGTCCACCAGAGAATGAACCACTTGGGAAACTGACTTTTGAACTTTTGATCGAATTGGAAAAACCAAGAATGACTATGATCATCATTCTGGTGAAGCATGATTTTGAACCAAGCCTCAATATAATCATAATAGCAATAGGGGCTAGAATGATTAGAGAGCGACTTGAGATCGGAAGGATGACTACCCCAATCAGAAAGATTGAGAACCTGTTTAATATACAACGAATGATAAAGAAGCTTGGAGCTATCATCGTTGGCATAAATAGGTTTGATAAATACTGACTCTGTTTCAATAAGAATATCCTTATAAAAGACCAAAGATTTATAAGGAGCGAGAGGAAGAAAATGCCATCCAGCAGGAAAATACTGGGCAGCTAATTTGACTGGGTCATTTTTAGGTTTCATGGGTAATTCGATGTGGAATAAGTGCTGATCATACTTAGCACGATACTCCGAAGCTGGGTTACTAGGGTTTGACGAAGTCGCTTTGGATTGATTAGCAAAAATATCAAACGGTTTAGGTTGACTAGCAAGAACTGACGCATAGGGCTTGGGGACTGTGCCAAGCACCTGGAATTTATTATGTGTTTGAGTAACTGGATGAGGAACAACAGTTCCTTTTGACTGATTAACTGGGCCTGAGGAACGGCCATGACCTCGAGAAGATGATCCTCCTCGAACACTCATGGTGCTGTAATAGTACCTGTGTTAATGAATTCACGTGTGAGAAAATCAGGAACTGAGTTGTTACTACCTTTAATATATTCAATATCAAAATCAAAAATACTTAATATAGCTTGCCATCTAGCGAAAGAATGCTTAGAGGCGACGTTTTCAACGTCTTTTTCAAGAATGAACTTGGCTGATTTGCAATCTATCCTAACTAAGAATTTCTGATTCAGTAAATCTCTCTGAAATTTTTTAATACACAATACAAGTGACAAAATTTCTTTTTTAATAGTACTATATTTTAACTGTGTAGGGTTCCATGCGCCCGAATGGAAACGAACAATTTGTTCGTCAGAAGTGGGGGTTAACTGTTGTTTGAGAATGCCACCAAATCCAATGTCGGAGGCATCTGTTTCAACTATTTTGAATGCTGAATCATTATTGATGCCAAGGCAAGGCAAAACCTTGACATATTTTTTAACTTGTTGGACGACAGAAGTATGAATGTCAGTCCATGGAGGGGGATTACTTTGTAAGCGCTGAAAAAGAGGCTTACAAATCTTCCTGAGATTCTTGTAGAACTTGCCTATATAATTAAGCGAGCCAAGAAATCTTTGTAGCTGAGTTTTGTCGGTAATCTTATCTGGAAATCTGTCGGCAAATTGAATAGCTCTGTCAATAGGCCGAGTAAGTCCGTGATAGAGGATTAGACCGAGAAACATGACTCTTGTCAGAAACAGACTACACTTGGAAGGTGAAAGAACAAGACCATTGGTTTTAACTGTTTTGAAGAAAGAATTCAAATGTTTAATATGTTCTTCAATAGTCTTGGAGAATACAAGGATATCATCGATGTAAACAATAATAAAATGACTGAAAGGATTCAAAATATTATTGAGAATATTCTGAAATTCACTAGGTGCGTTTTTTAGTCCAAATGACTGAACATTCCATTCGTAATGTCCGAACGGAGTGGTGAATGCTGTTTTGTACCTATCGTCGGGATGAATAGCAACTTGCCAGAATCCTGATTTAAGGTCAAATTTACTAAAGATGGTGGAAACACTTAACCTGCTAAGAAGGTCTTCCTTATTAGGTAAAGGGTATCTAATCCATTCAAGAACCTTGTTTAATGGTTTGTAATTAATAACTAGACGAGGGACACCTCTCTCCTTCTCAGCTTCATTATTAACATAGAAGGCTGGGCAAGACCATGGTGACTTACTATGTCTAATTAATCCTTTACTAAGGAGATCATTAATCTCCTTTTTACATAATTCCATTTGTTCATGACTCATTTGAATTGGTCTGGCTTTAGTGGGAATTAAGTGTTCTTTAAATTCTTTTGCATATGGTAATCTAACTGTGTGCTTCTTCCTATGCCAAAAAGCATTGGGAGAGTCAGAACATAGATTTTTTGTTAAATATTCTTTTAATTCACTAATTTTTTCTTGAACCCTGTTGCTTTTAAGTTGTTCTTCAACTTGTTGATACTTAACTTCTTCCTTGAGGAAACTTAAGTGGGTAACTTTGCAGTTTAACAGATTCACTGATTTAGAAATTGATTCTTCTTGAATAAATTTTAAATCTCGTTCTTTAGGTTTGATTAGGAATTTAAATGTTATTTTCTTTCCTAAATGTTCACAGCTTAATTCTTTATTACTGGTAGTGAATGGATACAATAAATATAAAAATGGTAAACCTAAAAGAATTTTATCTGTAAGATTGCGGATTAAAACAAAAGAAGTTTTAAAACACATATCATCTTGACAGCTATGGACTCTAGGTAATTTATATTTTATTTCCATATTACTACCATTAGCTGAATTAAGTTTTTCAGTAGTTTTTCTGTAGTACCTAGTGGGAATAAGACCTTCTTGAATACAGTTCAGATCTGCTCCAGTATCGACTAGGGCAGGGAGCTGAATAGAGAAGGTTTTATCAATAACTAACTTAATAGAGATGTACCACTTTTGAATGGTAATGTCTTTAATTCTTTTAAGTGAAAGACCTTGAATAAAAAGATCAGGTTCATCTTTAACACCTGATGATTCTGGTTCTTCATGACTTTCATCACTGGAAGAAGAATCGTGTATTTGAAGATTTGACTTTTTATCATCAATTTCTTTCCTCATATTAGAAATATCTAATTTTAGGTTGGAAATCTCTTTCTTTAGTTTATTAACTTCATGATTTAATTCAGGGAGTGTAATTTCTCTAGCTGGTGATTTAAATCTCTCAAGTGTTTTATTCAGACTAAAAACTTGCTTTTCTTTGGCTTTAAGAACCTTATCAGTAACTTTCTTATCCTTATTTAATAAATCTTTCAATTGATTTAGATACTGGGTCTTTAATCTTGGGTCTATGATTTTACTAATTAGATCAACTAATAACGAACACTCTTCGTCTTCTTTAGTAATTACATTAATTCTTTTGCAACAATTGTTACTGCAATTTTCAGTACAGACAGTAACTTCATTTTCTGTATTTGATTCATCGTTACAAGTACTGCTAGTGCTAGAAGATTCAGGGGCATCTGAAACTTCATTACTACTATCTTTATTTTCAATTCTCATTAACTCAAGTATATGCTCAGTGTCTTCGGCTGAGATGTTTAATTGACTTAATTTTTGCTTAACTCTACACTCACTTTTAAAGTGTCCTTTCTGCCCACAATTGTGACAGACAATTTTACTTTTATCAAATTGTTTTGATTTTTTAGTTGATTTCTTGTGTGTTGACTGAGGTTTTTTATAGTAAGAGTCTTTATTAATTATTTTCTTATCTTGAGTATACCGTCTTTTACGATGTTTGTGACTCTTTTGCGACTCAATATGCTTATGGGGATGCCGGTGCTTTCTTCTAGAGGGAGCAACGGGCGGTAAACCATATTGTTCACAGAAGGTGCCTAACTCATATTTAGCTTTCTTTTTATCCTTATTGGCTTGTTTAGCTAATTTAAAGTCAATACACATTTTCAATCCAATTTTCTGAATGTAACTTATAATGTCTCCATAAGTTAAATTATCGTAATCAATATATCCTAAATTTTTACTTAATTCTTCTCTAACTTTATGTGCAAATAACGACGGTAAACCATTAACAAACTTTTCTTTCCAAAATGGCTTATTACTGTCATTTCGCATCATAACTCTAGAGGTGAACACATCCTTGTACCATCTAAAATCACTTAGAGTGGGACAAGTAAGATTACTTAATTGGTCATGAATTCGCTCTGTGATGTTACTAGGAGTTCCAATAAAATGTTTAATTATGGTGAAGATTAAAGTATTGACTCCATCTGGCAGACCCATACCAACTTCTTCATTAAAGATGGGATTGCCATCATCATCTCTTTGGATAGCATGAATTATTGATATCCTAATGTCTTCTGTGAGATGTTTTTCCCACCAAGATCTAAGAATACCAGTAAATCCACTAGCTATTAATTCAACTATGTCTGGTTGGGATAAATTGTTGAATTTGGTGATATAGCTATTTGCTACCATTGACATATGATTTAATTTATTAAGGATTTCTTGTTCACTAAATCCATCAATATTCCATTCATATACTTTATTGGATGAATCAGAGAATTGCTTATCTAGATTTCTCTCTTCGAATTGTAGATCCGGAGGAGTAGGTCTAGAGTACCAATTTCTGGTGATACTAGTGTTATTAACAGTTAATTTATTTAGCTGTTCATTAAGGTTAGAGGTTGATGAGTGAATAGAAGAACTGTCGTCGTCATTATCAGACTCTACTTGATCAATGACTGCAATAGTTCCACTCGTACTGGCTTCAGATTTAATTTTTTTAAATAACTTATCTATGACTGAACTAATTCTTCATCCTTATTAGGTAAACCTAATTTGTTTCTATTTTCTGGTAATTTTATTAAGGGCTGTTCAATCTTTGAATCAGGTTTTTTAATAATATTTTCTTCAAATTTTTCCTCTATTCTGTCAAGCTGTTTTCCAACAGTTGCTAGATACTGATTGCTAAAGTTTAATTGTTCAATTATCTTTTTATCATCTTTAATTCCGTCGGGAATTTTAAAGGGACTGGCGATAACTGAGGTGTTCTTGACTGGGATTAAAACTGTCTCTAAGGGTGGGTGACTAGACGAAATTTTTGTTTTGTCTTCTTTAATCCATTGTGTCTTACTAATAACATTACACTTACTTTGGTACTGTTCATACCAATCGTAAAACGTAATGTTAATCTGTTCATTTTGAATGAATCGCTTCCATCTATTGACTATCTTATCTCTTTCTTTTTCAGTAGGGTGGTTAGATCTAAATAGATGTCGTTTTTCTTTATTCGATTTTGAATTGAAATCTTTTACTAAGTTATCCCATTCTAAAATAAATTCTTTTTTAATGACTCTTAGTTGATTATGAATAGGGGCATTAAAGTCAGACTGTGTGGGATACACAGACGACGCTGGGGAAGAAGATCCTTCATCTCCATCAAGGTCGTTATGGGTATAACAGGGATGACTAACTTGTCCTTGATTAAAAATTCCTTTTAGTTTGACGTCTTTAATCGAAGGGTTACCAATTATTTCTGAATCTCTCCTAGTATGAATAACTGAAGGGGTTGAAGAACTGGAAATATCTTCAATAATAACTGGAGTTCTAGTGCGTTCAAAACTAATTTTAACAGTTCCATCAGAAAACTGTTTGATGTTTTCAATATTTAATGAATTATTAACTATGGGTTGTTGTGGTAACTCATTTGGCAAAGTCCATTGACTGGGTAACGTAATATCCTTCCAGAGGATTGTTCTCGGGATCTGGATATTAGCATCACTAGTTGAACTTTGAATTAAAACTGTCTGATCCTTAGGACTCTTATTAAGAGCATGAACATTCAGGTTTGACTTCATGGTCTTATAGTAAATCCGGTAGATCAAAGCAATAGGCTGAGATCCCTCAATCATATGAGTAATCTCTCCTTCAGTTTTAATATTTAATGTTAATGCTTTAAATAAGTTTTGATCACTAAGACTTAAAGTGAAATCTGGAAAACAATTAAAGTGAATTGGTCCATTATGCAAACTGGCTTCCATGGCACCAATTATACTAGGATAATAATTTAAAAATCTGGCGTCTCTAAGACAAAGGTAGAATGATGAATTAATTCCTTTCCTATTAAGTGGTTTAACTGCAACTTGAATTAATCCTATATGAATAAAATTATAACCCTTTTTTCTGTGTTTTTTAATAACTTCTGGGGATAACAGGCTACAATTTTCATATTCTTTGTTAATTGCAAAAACTCTTTCAACTGTTTTAACATTGTAATCTGTTTTAAATTTATCTGAAAATGTTGACTGATAAATTTCTTTAGGGGAAACCCTAGGTATGTTCCAATTATTCAAAACTTGATTAAGGTTTTCATAACTCTGTTCTTCCTGGTTGACAATATCTGGGACTGGAGGTAAAGTCGACCTGTTACTAACTGAAGAGTTGGATCTAAATAACCTACTCATCTTGACTGTTTCAAAATAAATTCTGCCTCAAGGTTCATTCATGCATACCCCTTTTACCCTTAGTAAACTCATACCTATGTTCTATAACCCGACACTGCTCACACCCTGGAGACTTACAAAAGGTTAGACACGAACTAGGTGGTCTACAGGTAAATAAGGTGACTTCAGAATACTTGAAGAAGAAGATAATTTTGAAAGAGAAAGATGAATTTGATTAAATAGATCTAACTAGGCAGTTAGAAACAACATACAACTTGGCTCTGATACCATTTGGGGGTGGAAGCTGGAATAGATGAACAGAATACTGATGCGCATACAAACACAGTTAAATTCTTGAATAAAAATAAGTTTTTATTGATTCAAACTAATATGAACAGAATAAAGATGCGCATATAAACATAGTTAAATTCTTGAATAAAAATAAGTTTTTATTGATTCAAACTATTTACAAGTGCAGAAGTAAAATTAACTTACAAGATAACTAAATTAAGAACATGAGAAGAAGAGGGGCTAGGTAGGTTTAACAGCGGTGGAGGCTAAAGATTAGTCAGAGAAGGAGCTCTGAGTCTTTCTAAGTCTGCCTCTCACAAATGAATTCGAATTCCTTTTATAGACTAAGGAAACGAACTATTACAATGACTGAGGTAAAGTAAAAGTAAAAAACATATTACATTTACTAAAGTTAAAGTAAAAGTAAAAGAAAAAAAAGATTCTACTTTCGGTGGAAAAGCAGACGTCTTCTTTTGAATAAAGGGGCCGTGGGGCCAGATATTTGACTGAGGGCTGCTTTCGGTGGAAAAGCAGATGCTGCTGGCGAGGCTGTCTGAGCAAAAGATGCTGCTGACGAAGCTGCCGGAGCAGGTGCGCTGACTAGGCTGCCGGAGCAGGTGCAGACTAAAATGTTCAGGCAAAAGGATCCTGAGCATGCAGGTACTGGCTAACTGAGCTGACTAGGCTGCCGGAGCAGGTGCTGACTGAGATGTTCAGGCAAAAGGATCCTGAGCATCCTGAAGATTGATCGTGCCATAGGGGTCACAATCCTCCTCATCATCATCATCTAAATTTTGACTATCATTTTCTCCTCTGGAATGAGAAGAAATTGCATCTGATTTTTCATCTAACTGATCTAAACGTGCCTGGATGGCATCGGTAAGAACTTTTAACTGAGAGCTAGAATAACTGGAAACATCAGTGACCTTTTGTGGACTAGACGGAGCGACTGACTTTAATTTTTCAGACGCTTTAACTGAAGATTTACTGCAAGACTCAATGGCTGGAGTTTTGGTAACTGAAGGGGTCAAGGGAGTAGATGGAGAAGGTGGAAATTCCTTCTGAACTTGACCAACTATCCTATCGACACCAAATTTATCCCACCATTTGATATAAAAACGGCGAGAGACCTGAGAAATTGGGGAGATAACTGTTTGAGCTGACCTAATTCCTATGGAAGAAGGAGGCTGGAAAACTGTGACTTCTTGGGTGGCCGTAATGACATATTGCCATTTAAGGATCCAAGGGATTTTATATTTACTACAAAATATAAGGAATGCAGGAATTTCCTCATATTTCGGGAGATAGTTACTATGATGACAAAAATGTTCTAACTGAACCATAAGTGGTTCTGGGAAAATTGCATGATCAAGACCATGCCTAGTCCACCAGAGAATGAACCACTTGGGAAACTGACTTTTGAACTTTTGATCGAATTGGAAAAACCAAGAATGACTATGATCATCATTCTGGTGAAGCATGATTTTGAACCAAGCCTCAATATAATCATAATAGCAATAGGGGCTAGAATGATTAGAGAGCGACTTGAGATCGGAAGGATGACTACCCCAATCAGAAAGATTGAGAACCTGTTTAATATACAACGAATGATAAAGAAGCTTGGAGCTATCATCGTTGGCATAAATAGGTTTGATAAATACTGACTCTGTTTCAATAAGAATATCCTTATAAAAGACCAAAGATTTATAAGGAGCGAGAGGAAGAAAATGCCATCCAGCAGGAAAATACTGGGCAGCTAATTTGACTGGGTCATTTTTAGGTTTCATGGGTAATTCGATGTGGAATAAGTGCTGATCATACTTAGCACGATACTCCGAAGCTGGGTTACTAGGGTTTGACGAAGTCGCTTTGGATTGATTAGCAAAAATATCAAACGGTTTAGGTTGACTAGCAAGAACTGACGCATAGGGCTTGGGGACTGTGCCAAGCACCTGGAATTTATTATGTGTTTGAGTAACTGGATGAGGAACAACAGTTCCTTTTGACTGATTAACTGGGCCTGAGGAACGGCCATGACCTCGAGAAGATGATCCTCCTCGAACACTCATGGTGCTGCAATAGTACCTGTGTTAATGAATTCACGTGTGAGAAAATCAGGAACTGAGTTGTTACTACCTTTAATATATTCAATATCAAAATCAAAAATACTTAATATAGCTTGCCATCTAGCGAAAGAATGCTTAGAGGCGACGTTTTCAACGTCTTTTTCAAGAATGAACTTGGCTGATTTGCAATCTATCCTAACTAAGAATTTCTGATTCAGTAAATCTCTTTGAAATTTTTTAATACACAATACAAGTGACAAAATTTCTTTTTTAATAGTACTATATTTTAACTGTGTAGGGTTCCATGCGCCCGAATGGAAACGAACAATTTGTTCGTCAGAAGTGGGGGTTAACTGTTGTTTGAGAATGCCACCAAATCCAATGTCGGAGGCATCTGTTTCAACTATTTTGAATGCTGAATCATTATTGATGCCAAGGCAAGGCAAAACCTTGACATATTTTTTAACTTGTTGGATGACAGAAGTATGAATGTCAGTCCATGGAGGGGGATTACTTTGTAAGCGCTGAAAAAGAGGCTTACAAATCTTCCTGAGATTCTTGTAGAACTTGCCTATATAATTAAGCGAGCCAAGAAATCTTTGTAGCTGAGTTTTGTCGGTAATCTTATCTGGAAATCTGTCGGCAAATTGAATAGCTCTGTCAATAGGCCGAGTAAGTCCGTGATAGAGGATTAGACCGAGAAACATGACTCTTGTCAGAAACAGACTACACTTGGAAGGTGAAAGAACAAGACCATTGGTTTTAACTGTTTTGAAGAAAGAATTCAAATGTTTAATATGTTCTTCAATAGTCTTGGAGAATACAAGGATATCATCGATGTAAACAATAATAAAATGACTGAAAGGATTCAAAATATTATTGAGAATATTCTGAAATTCACTAGGTGCGTTTTTTAGTCCAAATGACTGAACATTCCATTCGCAATGTCCGAACGGAGTGGTGAATGCTGTTTTGTACCTATCGTCGGGATGAATAGCAACTTGCCAGAATCCTGATTTAAGGTCAAATTTACTAAAGATGGTGGAAACACTTAACCTGCTAAGAAGGTCTTCCTTATTAGGTAAAGGGTATCTAATCCATTCAAGAACCTTGTTTAATGGTTTGTAATTAATAACTAGACGAGGGACACCTCTCTCCTTCTCAGCTTCATTATTAACATAGAAGGCTGGGCAAGACCATGGTGACTTACTATGTCTAATTAATCCTTTACTAAGGAGATCATTAATCTCCTTTTTACATAATTCCATTTGTTCATGACTCATTTGAATTGGTCTGGCTTTAGTGGGAATTAAGTGTTCTTTAAATTCTTTTGCATATGGTAATCTAACTGTGTGCTTCTTCCTATGCCAAAAAGCATTGGGAGAGTCAGAACATAGATTTTTTGTTAAATATTCTTTTAATTCACTAATTTTTTCTTGAACCCTGTTGCTTTTAAGTTGTTCTTCAACTTGTTGATACTTAACTTCTTCCTTGAGGAAACTTAAGTGGGTAACTTTGCAGTTTAACAGATTCACTGATTTAGAAATTGATTCTTCTTGAATAAATTTTAAATCTCGTTCTTTAGGTTTGATTAGGAATTTAAATATTATTTTCTTTCCTAAATGTTCACAGCTTAATTCTTTATTACTGGTAGTGAATGGATACAATAAATATATAAATGGTAAACCTAAAATAATTTTATCTGTAAGATTGCGGATTAAAACAAAAGAAGTTTTAAAACACATATCATCTTGACAGATATGGACTCTAGGTAATTTATATTTTATTTCCATATTACTACCATTAGCTGAATTAAGTTTTTCAGTAGTTTTTCTGTAGTACCTAGTGGGAATAAGACCTTCTTGAATACAGTTCAGATCTGCTCCAGTATCGACTAGGGCAGGGAGCTGAATAGAGAAGGTTTTATCAATAACTAACTTAATAGAGATGTACCACTTTTGAATGGTAATGTCTTTAATTCTTTTAAGTGAAAGACCTTGAATAAAAAGATCAGGTTCATCTTTAACACCTGATGATTCTGGTTCTTCATGACTTTCATCACTGGAAGAAGAATCGTGTATTTGAAGATCTGACTTTTTATCATCAATTTCTTTCCTCAGATTAGAAATATCTAATTTTAGGTTGGAAATCTCTTTCTTTAGTTTATTAACTTCATGATTTAATTCAGGGAGTGTAATTTCTCTAGCTGGTGATTTAAATCTCTCAAGTGTTTTATTAAGACTAAAAACTGGCTTTTCTTTGGCTTTAAGAACCTTATCAGTAACTTTCTTATCCTTATTTAATAAATCTTTCAATTGATTTAGATACTGGGTCTTTAATCCTGGGTCTATGATTTTACTAATTAGATCAACTAATAACGAACACTCTTCGTCTTCTTTAGTAATTACATTAATTCTTTTGCAACAATTGTTACTGCAATTTTCAGTACAGACAGTAACTTCGTTTTCTGTATTTGA
This sequence comes from Panax notoginseng, assembly GCA_016801055.1. Taxonomy (NCBI): domain Eukaryota; kingdom Viridiplantae; phylum Streptophyta; class Magnoliopsida; order Apiales; family Araliaceae; genus Panax; species Panax notoginseng. The sequence goes on along the minus strand of CM029020.1, from coordinate 53,560,996 downwards.
TTCATCGTTACAAGTACTGCTAGTGCTAGAAGATTCAGGGGCATCTGAAACTTCATTACTACTATCTTTATTTTCAATTCTCATTAACTCAAGTATATGCTCAGTGTCTTCGGCTGAGATGTTTAATTGACTTAATTTTTGCTTAACTCTACACTCACTTTTAAAGTGTCCTTTCTGCCCACAATTGTGACAGACAATTTAACTTTTATCAAATTGTTTTGATTTTTTAGTTGATTTCTTGTGTGTTGACTGAGGTTTTTTATAGTAAGAGTCTTTATTAATTATTTTCTTATCTTGAGTATACCGTCTTTTACGATGTTTGTGACTCTTTTGCGACTCAAAATGCTTATGGGGATGCCGGTGCTTTCTTCTAGAGGGAGCAACGGGCGGTAAACCATATTGTTCACAGAAGGTGCCTAACTCATAATTAGCTTTCTTTTTATCCTTATTGGCTTGTTTAGCTAATTTAAAGTCAATACACATTTTTAATCCAATTTTCTGAATGTAACTTATAATGTCTCCATAAGTTAAATTATCGTAATCAATATATCCTAAATTTTTACTTAATTCTTCTCTAACTTTATGTGCAAATAACGACGGTAAACCATTAACAAACTTTTCTTTCCAAAATGGCTTATTACTGTCATTTCGCATCATAACTCTAGAGGTGAACACATCCTTGTACCATCTAAAATCACTTAGAGTGGGACAAGTAAGATTACTTAATTGGTCATGAATTCGCTCTGTGATGTTACTAGGAGTTCCAATAAAATGTTTAATTATGGTGAAGATTAAAGTATTGACTCCATCTGGCAGACCCATACCAACTTCTTCATTAAAGATGGGATTGCCATCATCATCTCTTTGGATAGCATGAATTATTGATATCCTAATGTCTTCTGTGAGATGTTTTTCCCACCAAGATCTAAGAATACCAGTAAATCCACTAGCTATTAATTCAACTATGTCTGGTTGGGATAAATTGTTGAATTTGGTGATATAGCTATTTGCTACCATTGACATATGATTTAATTTATTAAGGATTTCTTGTTCACTAAATCCATCAATATTCCATTCATATACTTTATTGGATGAATCAGAGAATTGCTTATCTAGATTTCTCTCTTCGAATTGTAGATCCGGAGGAGTAGGTCTAGAGTACCAATTTCTGGTGATACTAGTGTTATTAACAGTTAATTTATTTAGCTGTTCATTAAGGTTAGAGGTTGATGAGTGAATAGAAGAACTGTCGTCGTCATTATCAGACTCTACTTGATCAATGACTGCAATAGTTCCACTCGTACTGGCTTCAGATTTAATTTTTTTAAATAACTTATCTATGAACTGAACTAATTCTTCATCCTTATTAGGTAAACCTAATTTGTTTCTATTTTCTGGTAATTTTATTAAGGGCTGTTCAATCTTTGAATCAGGTTTTTTAATAATATTTTCTTCAAATTTTTCCTCTATTCTGTCAAGCTGTTTTCCAACAGTTGCTAGATACTGATTGCTAAAGTTTAATTGTTCAATTATCTTTTTATCATCTTTAATTCCGTCGGGAATTTTAAAGGGACTGGCGATAACTGAGGTGTTCTTGACTGGGATTAAAACTGTCTCTAAGGGTGGGTGACTAGACGAAATTTTTGTTTTGTCTTCTTTAATCCATTGTGTCTTACTAATAACATTACACTTACTTTGGTACTGTTCATACCAATCGTAAAACGTAATGTTAATCTGTTCATTTTGAATGAATCGCTTCCATCTATTGACTATCTTATCTCTTTCTTTTTCAGTAGGGTGGTTAGATCTAAATAGATGTCGTTTTTCTTTATTCGATTTTGAATTGAAATCTTTTACTAAGTTATCCCATTCTAAAATAAATTCTTTTTTAATGACTCTTAGTTGATTATGAATAGGGGCATTAAAGTCAGACTGTGTGGGATACACAGACGACGCTGGGGAAGAAGATCCTTCATCTCCATCAAGGTCGTTATGGGTATAACAGGGATGACTAACTTGTCCTTGATTAAAAATTCCTTTTAGTTTGACGTCTTTAATCGAAGGGTTACCAATTATTTCTGAATCTCTCCTAGTATGAATAACTGAAGGGGTTGAAGAACTGGAAATATCTTCAATAATAACTGGAGTTCTAGTGCGTTCAAAACTAATTTTAACAGTTCCATCAGAAAACTGTTTGATGTTTTCAATATTTAATGAATTATTAACTATGGGTTGTTGTGGTAACTCATTTGGCAAAGTCCATTGACTGGGTAACGTAATATCCTTCCAGAGGATTGTTCTCGGGATCTGGATATTAGCATCACTAGTTGAACTTTGAATTAAAACTGTCTGATCCTTAGGACTCTTATTAAGAGCATGAACATTCAGGTTTGACTTCATGGTCTTATAGTAAATCCGGTAGATCAAAGCAATAGGCTGAGATCCCTCAATCATATGAGTAATCTCTCCTTCAGTTTTAATATTTAATGTTAATGCTTTAAATAAGTTTTGATCACTAAGACTTAAAGTGAATTCTGGAAAACAATTAAAGTGAATTGGTCCATTATGCAAACTGGCTTCCATGGCACCAATTATACTAGGATAATAATTTAAAAATCTGGCGTCTCTAAGACAAAGGTAGAATGATGAATTAATTCCTTTCCTATTAAGTGGTTTAACTGCAACTTGAATTAATCCCATATGAATAAAATTATAACCCTTTTTTCTGTGTTTTTTAATAACTTCTGGGGATAACAGGCTACAATTTTCATATTCTTTGTTAATTGCAAAAACTCTTTCAACCGTTTTAACATTGTAATCTGTTTTAAATTTATCTGAAAATGTTGACTGATAAATTTCTTTAGGGGAAACCCTAGGTATGTTCCAATTATTCAAAACTTGATTAAGGTTTTCATAACTCTGTTCTTCCTGGTTGACAATATCTGGGACTGGAGGTAAAGTCGACCTGTTACTAACTGAAGAGTTGGATCTAAATAACCTACTCATCTTGACTGTTTCAAAATAAATTCTGCCTCAAGGTTCATTCATGCATACCCCTTTTACCCTTAGTAAACTCATACCTATGTTCTATAACCCGACACTGCTCACACCCTGGAGACTTACAAAAGGTTAGACACGAACTAGGTGGTCTACAGGTAAATAAGGTGACTTCAGAATACTTGAAGAAGAATATATATATATATATATATATATATATATATATATATATATATATATATATATATATATTTGAACTCTGTTCGGTGGAGCTTGGATTTAATATCTGGTGCATTTATTGCTTATATATATATATATAAATATATTATATATATATATAAGCAGTAAAAGCCACGGATCGACGATCCGGGCATACTCACACAACACGACTCTCAACGTGAATAAGTACGTGTGGATGGAAGTGAGAAAAGGCTTAAGAAATCTGAGATGTCTTACAGTGGGCTGCCAAGAAAACTTCAGATTGCTTTTAATGAATGAATACACGTTTTCCACCAGTTAAATGTAGCAAAACACGAGCTCCCAAGTGTTTGGAAAAAAACACTCAATTTAAAGTGTGTACAGAGTAAAATGGACATTGCTTCCTCGACTTTTTCTTCTTAAAATGGCCACTCCAAGCCCTCTATTTATAGAGGAGGGAGCCATAGGTCCACCTGTGGCTACCCGAGGTGACCCAAGCTCTGTGGGTCCCGCCGTCTCGAAGTACATGCACGCTTGTAACGCGTTGTCCGCTTGAACCTTCATAACTTTCAATCCGGGCATCCGATTGAGGCGCATAATACCTTTCCAGAACACTGTTGTCGAGAGCTACATAATGACATAGGATAAGAAATTGTACAAAGTCAGGAAAATAGTTCCATGACCAGATCTTCAGGTCTTCAAATTCTATCCGGTGTGATGTCTTGTGTAGTAATCACTAGGGATTTTGAGATGTGGTTCTTGTGGGACATTTTTGTGTGAAATGTGGGATGAAATGATGTTAAAGACGGCGTGAATGTAGCATTGAGGTGGCAAAATAATGATTTTACCCCTCACCAGGGTTATCTCTGGCTCTGGGCTGGTTTTGCAGTCGTTGCTCGGGGTTATCTCCAAGATTGGGTTGCTGTGAGTACTGAATGTCCTCAGGATTGTCTCTGAGGTGTGCTTAACCTCTCGGGGTTATCTCCAGGGTTAGAATTGAGTGCCTCGGGGTTATCTCTGAGGTTAAAACTGACTGCTCTAGGGTTATCTCCGGAACTGGAACTGCATCCCTCGAGGTTGTCTCCGAGGTTGGAACTGAATCTCCCGAGGTTGTCTCTGGGATTGGAATTAAGTATTTTGGGGTTATCTCCGAGATGAAAAACTGAGTATCCCACGGTTATCTCTGGGATTGAACTGATTTGACTTCCAGGGTTATCTCTGGAAGACAATTTTACCCTCTTGCAAGGTTAGTAAGAATAATGCAAAATTTCGAGTGTCTACAAATGCCCCTCTTTATAATATTCATGCAATATAATGGTATGGATAGGATAAAACATACTAGACACTTGAAATGTGATAGGATAATCATAATGCAATGTAATGCAGTATGATGCAAATGTATGTTGAATGTGGTTTGTTGGACCATTTTCCAATGGGATGTGATGACTGACTGCTCCCACGACTTTTGTTGGAGACTGGAGCTATCACTAATTATCTTGATAAACTGCATGAATGTCTACTTCAAAGCTCATAGGAACCTCCAGGATGTTGACATTGGGGTTATCACCGAAGTCCTTAATCCTTGGTACAGTCTTCCCACTGAGGATGTGTTTCTCATATACGAGAGACTCTTGGGGAATTATGCTTTTTCTAATAAACACTTGTATAACAGATTCCTTCATCGATCCTTCCCAATGAGGATAGCTTTCCTTGGTTTGTATCGCCAGGTCTTTCCAATGCTCTGTTGGAGTTACTGCCAATAATTTGCATTGTCAGGGCTGCCTAACCTTCATTAAAATGTCCTTCAATGGCTAATATCATCGAACTATCTCCAACACTTCATTAGATTTACTTGCCAATGGCTGATAATGTCAATGTTGCTTGACCTTCACTAAAATGTGCTTCAACCACTAAACATCATCGGACTACCTTCGATGCTTCGCTGGGTTTAATTTCCAATGACTGATAATGTCAAGGTTGCTTGACCTTCGTTGAAATGTGCTTCAATGGCTGAGATCATCGGACCCCTCCGATGTTTCGTTGGATTTACTTGCCAACGGCTAAAAATGTCAAGGCTGATTAACCTTCGTTGAAATGTGCTTCAACGACTGAAATCATCAGACCATTTCTGATGCTTCACTGGATTTACTTGCCAACGACTGGTAATGTCAAGGCTGCTTGACCTTCGTTAAAATGTGCTTCAACGGATGAAGTTGTATGAAGTCCCCGCTGGGAGAGGTTTTTGATGAAAGGTATGGTGATTATTGGAGTTATGACCCCGAACTGACGGCATCGGACCTTTGTGAGGTATTACCGAGTGTAATTTGCAATAACTATGATCATTGGTGTTGTGAACCCTATGCTTGGGTGAATACCAATGCGTAATATGTAGACCCATAGTTTGGTCTCTGAAAATCAGTATTTTAGGCCATAGGCAATAAGTCAGGCCACCCTTTGTGATTTACCGACATCTTTTGCATTATCTTTTTGATGTTCTTATTGGCCGCTTCAACAACACCATTCATTTTGGAACGATAAATGACGGAATTAAGATGTTTAATGTGGAATTTGTTGCATAATTCCTTTATCATCTAGTTGTTCAGATTTTTCACATTGTCTAATACGATCACCTCCGGTTGTCTATATCGACAGATTACATTTTTTCTGATGAAACCAATGATTACCCCCTTAGTGACTTTGGAAAGGATGCAGTTTTAATCCATTTGGTGAAGTAGTCGATCATGGTGAAGATAAACCGAAGACCATTGATGTCTTTAGGCTCGATTGGCCCGATCACGTCCATCCCCCATATGGAAAAGGGTTATGGTGAACTTATATTGTGTAGTTCATTTGGAGGAGCATGAATGGCATTTCCATGGATTGTAGAGTGCATCTCCACTTAGATAGAATTTCATAGCCATTTTATGGATTTACTTTCTTTCAGCTTAACTTGCCCCAGCGGGAGTAGATTTATCTCGGAGATATTCTTTTACATCCTAATACCAAGGCTTTTTGATAGGAGGTAGTTCATATGATACTTCTCTAATGTAATTCTCATAGGCTGGTGCTTTCTGGCTTGCAAATTTAATATCAGGAATTTTTCTCCTATTTGATACGTGGATCAAGGAAGCCAGTGTTGCTAATGCATCCGCAAAATCATTTCTATTTTGAGGGATATAGATGAAGGTTATTTCTTCGAACTCTATAGCCATCTTGATGACTTGCCGATGGTAGGGCAGCAAATGCAATTCTTTGGAGTGATATGCCCTAGTGGTTTGCTTGATGACTAACTCGGAATATCCAAAAATTGCTAACCGTTGGATACCCATGGATTGGGCCAGTTTCAATCCCATTATATAGCCTTCATACTCAGCTGTGTTGTTGGTGTTGAAAAATTGCAGTTTAATGGACACGGGATACTGTTCTCTCGTGATAGATACAAGAACTGCTCCTGCTCCCGCACCTTCCATGTTTACAGCCCCGTCGAAATATAGTTTTCAGAATTGGCTTGTATCTTCTCGATGGTTTTGTTGAATTATCATTATTCCATCATCTGGGAAATAAGTTTCCAAGGGTTCGAAATTCCCTAATGGTGCTTCAGCTAATTGATATGCAATTCCTTGACCTTTGATGGACTTTTGCGTCACGTAATTGATGTTGAATTGGTAAAGGATCAATTTCCATTTAGACAATCGGCAATTTAACATGGGCTTGCCGATGATGTATTTCATAGGATCCATGCGGGATATGAGATAGGTTGTGTGACCATGAAGATAATGTTGTAATCTTATGGCGACCTATGCTAAAGCACAACAAGTCTTTTCAATCAAGGTGTACTTCTGTTCACCGCTACTGAATCTCTTTCTGAGGTAATAGATAGCTCTTTCCTTGCCTCTATTATCTTTATGTCCCAGCATACAGCCCATAGCATTGGCATTAACTGATATGTACATGAACAAGGGAACTTTGTCACTTGGCGGAACCAAAAACAGAAGCTTCCATCAATTTCTTCTTGATGGAAAGGAAGGCTTTTTGACAGTCTTCATTCCATTTTTTGAAGGAATTTTTTCTCAATAGCTTGAAGATAGGCTCACAAGTTGCAGAGAGATGGGAGATGAATCTGCTTATGAAATTGATTCTCCCAAGGAATCCCCGTATCTCTTTTTCTGTTTGGGGTAAGGCATCTCAATGATGGCTTTAATCTTGGTGGGATCCAGCTCAATGCCCCTGTTGCTTACCAGGAATCCCAATGATTTACTTGATTTGACTCCAAAGGCACACTTGGTTGGTTTTAGCTTCAAGTTATATTTGCAAAGCCGATTAAATAGCTTTCTGGGATGGTCGGCATGGTCATCTTCCTTTCTAGACTTAACGATGATATCATTCACATAAACTTATTTCTCCTTGTGCATCATGTCATGAAAAAGGGCCATCATGGCTCGTTGATAGGTGGCCCCAGCAATTATAAGGCCGAAAGACAATCGCATATAGCAGAATGTTCCCCAGGGGGTGATAAAAGCAATTTTCTCTCTATCTTCTTCAGCAACCATGATTTGGTGATACCCGACGAAACAGTCGACAAAAGAGTATATGTCATACTACTCCGTGTTATCTATCAGTATGTGGATGAAAGGTACTGGGAAGTCATCTTTGAGACAAGCTTTGTTCAAATCCTGGTAATCCACACGTACTCATACCTTCCCTCCAGGCATAGGCACAAAAACTATATTGGACAGTCATTCAGGGTAGGTTGATACCATGATAATGCCTTCTTTGAATTACTTGACAACTTCTTCTTTGACCTTTAGACTCCATTCAGGTTTTAGTCTCTTGAGTTTCTGTTTGACAGGCTTGAATCCCTCTTTAATGGGCAGTCGGTAAATGACAATGTCAGTAGACTGTCCGACCATGTCTTCATGTGATCATGCAAATACATCCTAGAACTGAGTTATGAGTTCCATCAGGTCGATTCTGTTGGTAGAATGCATATTAAGATTTGGTGTTTTTAATGCATGTGTTCATGATTATTTGTAAGGTCCTTAATAGATATATGTATAAGGACTTAGTGATAGATCAAAAATTTTTAGGTTGATCTAAGCTTTCATGTGTATCATTCTGTTATAGAATGTATAGATAGAAAGATCAAATCTGTTAGGTTGATCTTGAGATGTAATAGATTAGTCATGAAGAGATCGTAGTGCATCAACCTGATCAACATTGCAGAAATCAAGGCAGAAATCGTAGAGCCTGAAGATCGTAGTGTGCCTGCCTTGAAGGGAACTCTTCGGAAATCGTAGAGTGGTCCCATCGTTCGCCGAACCAACTCCACGATCGGAGTATGCTGAAGGAAACATGAAGTTTACAAGTCAACGATCGTAGAGTGCTCTCGGGAACGTAGAGTGAATACACGAGCAAGTCAAGAATCGTAGAGTGCTATCGAGAACGTAGAGTGAACTACACGAGCAAGTCAAGAATCGTAGAGTGCTCTCGAGAACGTAGAGTGAACTAAACGAGCAAGTCAAGAATCGTAGAGTGCTCTCGGGAACGTAGAGTTCAAGACATGATGAAGTAAAGAGTGTAGTGCTATCAACTGTTAGCATCGTAGTGTTCAAGAAATGACACTACGATCAGAATCGTAGAGCATCACGACCCAAATCGTAGAGCTCATCTGTCAGTCAGAAAACGTCAAGCCTCATGAGTTGTTAATTCAAGATACGAGGAATGAATATGAGAAGCTGCAGTGCATATCAGTCCCAGATTGTATAAAATATCCTTAGGACGCAACAAAGAATCGTATTGAAGAAGCCAAGGATAGTACTATGGAAAAGAGGGACAAAACACCTTTTCAGGTGGTAGGTGGGAAAGCAGCCTGCAGTGTCAGTGGTCCAGAATGCAGAATTCAGAAGATGTACAGAAATGTCACCATCACGGTACAGAAAGCTCAGACGCATTTAATGCCACAACGGATGGATTCAAACGGATAGTTTTCTGTATCACATATATACAGATCAGACAGATGAGAGAAAAGAAGACAAGCAAGCAATAAAACATTCAACGTGAACAATTCTCCTAGGCTCAACTCTACGATCTGAGAAATTCCAAAGCTTGCTCAGCTACTCAGTTCCTAACGAACCTGTGCTTACATAGCAATTGAGTAGCAACCTTCAGAACGAAACAACAATCATCATTCAACTGAAGAAGAGTACCAAGTCTGCTGGACTTGAAGAGTTCAAGAGTGAACTATAAGATAGCCAAGTCTGCTGGACTTGAAGAGTTCAAAAGTGAACTAGAGAAGTTCCTAGACTGCTGGTCTAGAAGGAATCCAGTGGGATTCAGAAGTTTGTAAGAAACATCCTTAATGGATATCCTACTCGTTGAGTAGAAGAGTGGACTAGGAGCCTTGTGTGCTCTGAACCACTTAAAAATAGCTGTGTCATTTACCTTACTGCCATAACTGCTATATCTGCTATAACTGCTTTACTCGTCTATGACTTTACTGCTTGGTTAAGAAGATTAAAACAAATATTATTCCGCTAAGTTTTAATCACTATCTAAGAACAAGTCTAAAACAGAAAAGATTTTTAAATATCTATTCAACCCCCCACCCTTCTAGATAACTTGTGCCTATTAAGAACTAACAATTGGTATCAGAGCAGGTTCTATTTTACAGCTCACAAGCTTTAGTAGATCCACAATGGCACTAGTACCAAGCGAATCCAGGACCGGTGGAGGCAGCAAGCCACCGATGTGCAACAAAGACAAATTTGCTAACTGGAAGGTTAGAATGCAAGCTTACATGGACTCAATAGATGAAGATCTATTTGAGACTGTACTCAATGGGCCCTACATACCAACAAAGCTTGCACCAACCATTGACGAGCCAAACAAAGTGCAAATCAAGGTTAAGGAAGAATGGACAGACTCAGAAAAGAAAGCTGTCCAACTTGACAAGAAGGCTAAGAACATCTTGTTCCAATCCTTGGAGGACGATCTGTTTGACAATGTTGTAAATTGCAAAACAGCCAAGGAAGTTTGGGAAGCACTGCTGATCATGAATGAAGGAACTGAAGAAGTTAGAGAAAACAAACAGTCTCTTCTAACAGAGCAGTACGAGGTGTTTGCTCATATACAAGGAGAGAACGTAACTGCCACTTATGAAAGATTCAACATTCTGCTCAACTCTCTACGTGCATATGGAAAGGTCTATCCTAATAAAGATCTGACCATAAAGTTCATGAGAGCCCTACCTAGCAAGTGGGATGCCAAGACCACTGTAATAAGAGAATCAAAGAATCTCAACGAAATGACAGTTCAACAACTGTATGGCAATCTCCTGACATACGAGCTGGAGCTGACTCAACGTGCTGAAACCCTTTCAGAAGGAAGAAGAAAGGAAAAGGGTGTTGCTCTCAAAGCAACTGAAAATGTCTCTAAAGTCATCACTGATAATGAATCTGACGATGATGAAGATGATAATGACGATCTTGCCATGATGGTAAGAAAACTAAGAAGATTTATGCGTCAAGGCAAAGCTGGCAAACAAAAGAAGGTCAGCAACTACTCAAGCCAGGAGCAAATACATGACCTATGCTACAACTGCAAAAAGCTTGGCCACTTCATTGCCGACTGCAACAAACCTTTAAGAGAAGAACTAAAGAAGAAGCAGCATGGAAAGAAAGAATACAAAGGAAGCAAGAGGCCTCAGAGAAAAGACAAAGGCTTAGTAGCTGGAGGATCATGGAGTGATTCAGATAATGACTCAAATGCTGAGTCTGGAGATGAGGAAGAACCACAAATGGCCAATCTGTGCTTGATGGCCAAACATGCAAAGGACAAACAAAGCCTCAACATTCACAATGTAGATGTTGATGAGGTATTTGATTTCAACTCACCTGATGTAGATATGAATGACTTAAGAACTGCACTGCGTGGCATAACTAATGATCTACATCAGTATATGAAGTGGTTCAGAGTGTTATCTAAGGACCATTCACTTCTTCAAGAGGAGAAGAAGAAAGTTCAAGAAGAGCTTGAAACAGCCCTTCTAAGTTCTAATCTTCTCTCCAAGCTTGAAGCTGAGAATGAAACCTTAAAGCAGAAAAACACACATTACACACAAAGAGAGTCTAAGCTAACCTCTAAAATTGAGGAACTAAAAAAGACTATCTCTACATGGAACAAATCCTCATCATCCATGGACTTCCCGCTATCTAATCAAAAAAGCACATTCGACAAGACATGCTTAGGATTTGGGGAATCAATCCCTGAGCCAAGTGTGGAAAAGACAATGGAAACTAGCTCAAGTAATGTCTCAGGTTTTAGTAGAGGCATTTCTTTTGTTAAATCCTCAAAGTTGGAAGAACAAGTTCAACCATGTTCCACTGATTCCAATTATACTCAAAGAAGTAAGGGATCACACGCTGGTCTAGGCTTCATAAAGGAGAAGAGTAACCCAACCTCTACTTATCAACCTCGAAGAATCTTAGAGTCAAGAAAAACTAACTCTACGAATCAACTGGGAAGGTACAGTAGAAGTAAAGTACACTCATCACTATTTATGAAACCAAAGAACGCGTGGAAGAAAGAGAATCAGTTTAATAGAAGACCAACCAAGGAACCACACAAGTCCAAGTGGAAGATAAATCATCACACACACACAGGCATGCATCATAATAGATGTTTCATATGTGATAAACATGGTCATAGAGCTACAAAATGTTATTATAACTCCATGCATGTGAGACCCAAGACTAGACAAGTTTGGGTCCCCAAAGGAACTAACAAAGAAGGACCCATGCGAATATGGGTACCAAAATGAAGGTTCAAATGTTTTGACAGGAACAGAGCTCCATGACCTCGACATGGTATCTAGACAGTGGATGCTCAAGACATATGACCGGGAACAAAGCTCTACTATCCAACTATGTAGAAAAGGAGGGTCCCTCAGTCTTTTTTGGAGATAACGGCTCGGGCAAGACAAAAGGCTATGGCTCTGCTGGCAATGGGGCAATATCTTTCAGCAAAGTAGCCTATGTGGAAGGACTTCAACACAACCTTCTAAGCATCAGTCAACTCTGCGACAAGGGCCATCAAGTAACATTTCTCAACAATCAATGTCAAGTTAGAGACCTGAAGACCTCTGCTATAAAGCTGACCGGAACAAGAGAAGGAAATGTTTACACTATAGACCTTGGTCAACTTAGCTCTGAAGAAACAATATGCTTTCTGGCAAAAGCATCCGAGGAATTAAGCTGGCTATGGCATAGAAGGCTGTCCCACTTAAACTTCAAGAACATGTCAAAACTGGCATCAAAAGATCTTGTAGCTGGTCTACCTAAGTTCAACTTCGTGAAAGAAAGGCCATGCAACGCCTGCCAGCTTGGAAAGCAAACCAGAAGCTCATTTAAAAGCAAGACTGCCAACTCCATTGACAAACCCCTGCAGTTGCTTCACATGGATCTCTTCGGGCCAATCCCTACTACCAGTCTTGGAGGAAAAAGATACTCACTAGTTGTAGTTGATGACTACACTAGATTCACATGGGTATTTTTCCTAACTTCTAAGGATGAAACAAGCTCCGAGCTAATCAAGATGTTCAGACTGGTGATGAATGAAAAAGGAGAGAAAATCAAGGCCATAAGGAGTGATCATGGCAGAGAATTCGACTTCTCAGAAATGGATCAGTTCTACACAGACAATGGCATCAGTCACAACTTCTCAGCTCCACAAACTCCTCAACAAAATGGAGTTGCTAAACGAAAGAACAGAACCCTGATAGAGGCTGGAAGGACTCTACTAGCAGCAGCTCATCTGCCTGAATACTTCTGGGCAGAAGCTATCAACACTGCATGCTACACTCAAAACAGATCATTAATCCACTCTACGATCAAGAAGACACCCTACGAACTATGGAAAGGAAGAAAGCCAAGTGTCAGCTATTTCCATGTCTTTGGCTATGCATGCTACATTCTCAACAATGGAAAACAGTATTTGACAAAATTCCAGCCCAAGTCAGATGAAGGAATCTTTCTTGGATATGCCACAGACAGCAAAGCCTATAGGGTGTTCAACAAGAAGACACTGAGTGTCGAAGTCTCGATACACATCATCTTTGATGAAACTGACTTAGACAAATCAGTGCCTGAAGACACTACGACCGGTAATACAGACACCACGAATGAAATCGTAAAGCTCAACACTACGATAGTAGTGCCAGATAGTGAAATCGTAGAGCGTGATAAAGAGATCGTAGAGAGGTCCATCCAAGACAGTGAGCCTCCACTTCAAGAAGAAGAGATAGACCTTGAAGATCTAAGACAGGAAGGCATCAGGACAGATGTTCCAACTGGGAACAGATGGGCAAGAGATCACACTCAGGATCTAATCATTGGAGATCCAAGTGCAAGAGTCAAGACAAGGGCTGCTACTCAGAATGAATGCTTCTATCTAAGCTTCCTATCACAAATAGAGCCAAAGAAGATAGAGGATGTTATGGAAGACTCCAGTTGGATAGAGGCCATGCAGGAAGAACTCAACCAGTTTGAACGAAGCAAAGTTTAGAGATTGGTACCAAGACCAAAGAGTCATCCTGTCATAGGAACCAAGTGGGTCTTCAGGAACAAAATGGATGAGGATGGGATCATTACCAGAAACAAGGCAAGATTAGTGGCAAAGGGCTATTCTCAAGAAGAAGGTATTGACTATGATGAGACATTTGCACCTGTTGCCAGACTTGAAGCTATCAGAATCTTCCTTGCCTTTGCTGCCCACATGAAGTTTAAAGTCTTTCAGATGGATGTCAAAAGTGCATTCCTAAATGGAGAACTTCAAGAAGAAGTCTATGTAGAACAACCTCCAGGTTTCATCAATCCATCTCTTTCCAATTATGTCTATAGATTAGATAAAGCTTTATATGGTCTTAAGCAAGCACCTAGAGCATGGTATGAAACACTGACTAACTTTCTAATAGAAAATGGGTTCACTAGAGGTAGAGTAGATACCACACTGTTTCTCAGAAAGCATAAGGACAAAGTCTTACTAGTTCAAATATATGTTGATGATATCATTTTTGGTTCTACTGACGAAAAGTTATGTAAGAGATTCTCTAAGCTAATGCAGAGCAAGTTTGAAATGAGCATGATGGGTGAGCTGAGTTTCTTCCTTGGACTGCAAGTAAAGCAGATTGAAGAAGGAATTTTCATAAACCAAGCCAAGTACATCAAAGACTTATTAAATAAGTATGGCATGGAATCAGCCTCTCCCATGAAAACACCAATTGCTCCTGCAACCAAGCTTGACAAGGATGAGAATGGTAAGAGTATTGATATAACTCAATACAGAGGTATGATAGGTTCTCTTTTATACCTAACTGCCAGTAGACCAGATATAATGTTTGCAACATGCATATGTGCTAGATTTCAGGCTAACCCTAAAGAATCACATTTGTCTGCTGTAAAAAGGATATTCAGGTATCTTAAGGGTACACCCCACTTGGGGCTGTGGTATCCCAAGGAATCCTCTTTTGATCTAATAGGATACACAGATGCTGATTATGCAGGATGCAAAATAGACAGAAAAAGTACAAGTGGCACCTGTCAACTACTTGGAAACAGACTTGTGTCTTGGTTCAGCAAAAAGTAAAATTCAGTATCCACTTCAACTGCAGAGGCTGAATACATTGCTGCTGGCAGCTGCTGTGCTCAGATTCTTTGGATGAGAAATCAGCTAGCTGACTACGGGTTTGATTTCAAGTCTATACCTATACGCTGTGATAATACAAGTGCCATAGCTATAACTCATAATCCTGTCATGCATTCTAGAACCAAGCATATAGAAATAAGGTATCACTTCATTAGGGATCATGTGCAAAATGGTACTATCTCTTTGCAATATATCCCTACTGAAGATCAACTTACTGATGTGTTTACAAAACCTTTAGATGAATTCAGATTTAATAAGTTAATAAGTGAGCTAGGCATGCTAAATCTATCTTCATGAAAATATGCTCTAGACTGTGCTAACAATGACAGATAAAGGCTGAACTCAAAATCATAGACATGATCAAGGAAAGCTCACGATCGTAGAGCTGAACTGTCAACTACCTCAACGATCGTAGCAAGAACTTAACTTCCATAAGTGCATACTCGACGATGATCAAACAAGAAAAGTAGATCCTGTGATGTTGAGCTCCATAACAAAGCAATCCCTCCAAGAGGTGCCTCAGGGACAAACCTAACCCTTGAATTACACCAAGAGGTTGGCCCTTCCTGACTTACCTTAAAAAGAAGGCTTAGTCAAAATCTCATCACTAGGACCCAGAACAGACTCAACGATCGTAGAACAGTCTCAACAGACAGACTCTACGAATGCGGGTCAGACTCTACGACTGCCGAACATACTCTACGACCGTAGGACAGACTCGACGATCGTAGGATAAACTACCAGTGCTGATCAGACTCTACGACCAGAAGTCAGACTCTGTGATCTAGATCATACTGAGGACACCTCAGCTCTTAATACTCAAAGGGCAATTCAGTACATTCCTACACATACGAGATCGTAGAGCCAAACAAAATAAGACACCTGTCCCACGAAGAAAAAAAGAGAGGAGGGAAGTTATAAGTACAGATTGGACACCTGATTTTGAAATACTGAAGTTCAAAAGTTCATCTCTCATTCTCTCTCTCAAAGCAAAACCCTAACTCAGACAAAAGTTCAACCGTATCTATCATCTCAACAAAAGAATCAATGGCTGCTTCCAACGTAATTTCAGGCCACAGACTCTGTTTTGACGAGTTCAAGACTGCACCTCCAAAGTTCCACAAGATTTTAGCCTTACTGAAGAAGGCTGATCTAGAAGAGGCGCTCAGCACTGACACTCTTATCTATCCCAAGCTGGTGAAGGAATTCTACAAGAATGCAGTGTACGAGAACAACACAGTCACCACGCGAGTTCGAGGAGCTGAAATAAAGCTAAGGGCAGAAGACATCAATCTGGCCCTAGGATTCCAAAATATGGGACACCCAATTCTGGACGACATAAGGTATCAAGAGGGACTGAAGAAAATGCATCATAAGAAGAACCCCTCTGTCAAGGGTTACAAAAAGAAAGAGTTCCCACAAAGGTACGAGTTTTTAGCTGACATTGTTGGAAAATGCATATGCTGCAAGAGCTCAGGCCATGACTCTGTTAATGAGGCTCAGCTTAAAATCATGACTGCCTTAGTCCATGGCACCCAACTCAACTATGGGGCAGTGCTGATTGAGTGGATCAGTAAATGGATAACTAGCTCTAAGAAGTCAAAGAGCATCCCAAAGATGCTATATGGGAGGTTCATAAGCATCATTCTGCAGTCTACTGTAGGTGATAAGATTGGGGATAATGAAGGAGAAGCCATAAATCCCAATCGTAAAATGACACAACAATTGTTCAAGAATTGGGAGAGAAACCCTGCTGATTTCGTTCGAATGATGACAGAATCAAGTGGGAGAACTGAGGAACTAAGGAAAGTAGGTGTTACAGGAGATATGTCTGTTGTCAGGGAAGTTGAAGAAGAAGAAGAAGCAAATAAAGAAGAATCCTCTGCTCTTGCAAGAAAAAGTAAGGGTAAAAGGAAGATGAGGGCAAGACAAGCTGAAGAGGCTCAAGGCTCTGCAACCAACACTCCTGTAGAGCCCTTTGACATAGAGACTCTAAGGAGACTGAGGAAGATACAACTGCAAGAAGAAGCAGAAGAAGATCAGGCCACCATTTCACAAATCTTAAAGAAGAACAAGACTGGTCACAAGCTCAAAAGACCAATAGTGTCTTCAATCGTAGAGACCTTACTGTTCTCTGAGTCTAGGCCAAGTGTGGCAGAAATTGAGGAAGCTGCTACAAGGGCAGTGGTTGATCAAGTGATGGATAAAGCCAGCAAGCCAAAGAAAAAGCTGGTCAAGAAGTACATCCTTGAAAATAGGAAGATACTGAAGAAAGAAGCCAAGAGCATGGCTAAAACAGTAGATCTGACCCAGACAACAGAAGATGAAAAGGCCCTAGCTGAGGGGGAGAACCCTGAAATACTCATGATTGAATATACACCAGCTGAGGGGGAGAAGTCCACAGCTCAAAAGGATGCTCAAGCTGAAGGGAACTTCCTGAATTTAGAAGAAGATGTACAAGCTGAGGGGGAGTTTTCAAACCTCCAAGAAAATGATCATATTGAGGGGGAGCCTCAAGATGTACCAATGGCAGAAGAAGAGGTTCCTATCCAAGACAAGGTTGAACCACTATCAAACATTCCAGAGGCCATTGAGGTAATGGAATCTCCTGAAGAAATCCAAGAAGAAGCTGACAGTGATGATGAACTTATGATCACAGGTGAAGGAAAGGATGGGTACAGAAGCTATCTATACAGACAGATGTTCTCTTACCTACCCATGATGGCCTATCACCAAGCTCTGATCCAGAAATCATGGGATCATATGTTCTGGAGCTTCAAGGAATATCCAGCAATTTCTGTTCTAGCTCATGGATTTCCCAGGGAAGTCAACTTCGCCAAAAAGCTGATTACAAACAATGCCTCATCAAAAGCCAAACTTGAGGTATTGACAATCCCTACAAGCTTTATAGTTAATCATCTGCCATCACCCTCATTTAGCCATTTCTATGAATTTCCTAAATCGCTGGAAGTGATTCTCAACCCTTTAAATCAGTTTCCAGTTACAGAATCCCACAATTCTGTAACTGAAGAACCAAAAGAAATCAACCTTACCCAGCTCCCTCAAATAACCAACTCTACGATTCCAGACTCCAACCACATCGTAGAGTCACCACTCCCAAATGTCCAAACCCAAGCTCCTCCAACTGATATACCATCCTCCTCATCGCACAACTATTTCAGTCTTGATCTTGCTTTGTACAACTTGCAAGCTCAATCTCCACCAAGAACCCCTCAAATGGACAATCCTCAACCAGAAAATACCGTTCCAAGCATGCCCACCAAGGATGATCTGAAAGAAACCTCTGAGCAAATGATCAAAACCATTGAAGCAAGCCTGGAATCTCACTCTGATCTCCTCAACATCCACCTGAATCAAATGATACAAGCTGCTAACAAATTCCCTAGTACAATGAATACTGAACTCACTACAAAGCTAAGGGAAATTATCAAAGAGATTCTAAAGAGCATATCAGATAGAGATGAGATCCATTTCCAGGTTGCTGCCAAACAAAAAGAGGCTATGCTTGAAATACAAAAAAATCAAGATCGTCAACATCAGATTATGCTGGACAATATTCTCAACTTAAAAGCTTCTGTGTACGACTTCCAGAAATCATATGCAAATCAAGAAAAGTATAATGATACAATTCTGACCATCCTCTAGAAGAAAGAAGCAAGAGCTGATCAACAAATCAAGGAGAATAAGGAGGACATTGCTCAGACTCAAAGCCAACTAAACGAGCTTGTCCAAGGGGTCAACAAGCTATCAGCTGACATTCGAACCCTTGATGCTGACATAAAGGGGGAGAAAGATAAAGGGAGCAGAGGAGATCAAGGCAGAAGCAGAGGAGGTCAGACAACTCAAGAAAGGGGAAGAACACGAAGCCCTCCTGTAAGACAGACTCCACGATCTGGTCAGCAGGCAATTGTTACAGCTATTCCTTTGAGCCATCAGCAGGCAACTCCTAGCTCACAAGAAGTGACTAGGGTAAACATAAGAATGCCGACTGGAGATCCTGCATTCATACGCAGACATGAGGAGAATCCTGTTATAAGTCGAAGCGAGCTAGAGGAGTTAGCAAGGAATGAAGAAGCTCAAAGGAAGAGAAGGGCTGAAGAATATGCAAATCCTCCTCCTCACAAGAGCCAAGAAAATAGAGATAAGTATAGAGTTTAATTTTTTATTGATGTAATGCTACATTGTAATATCTATTGATCATCAATAAATTCATGCTTATTCTCTAGAAATTTCAGCTGCTCACTGAAATGCTAAGTCATGTTTAAATTCCTGCAAATGCATCTAGTCACTAATAATCATGACAACAAATCTCCTTGGTTATGTCAACATCAAATAGGGGGAGATTGTTGGTAGAATGCATATTAAGATTCGATGTTTTTAATGCATGTGTTCATGATTATTTGTAAGGTCCTTAATAGATATATGTATAAGGACTTAGTGATAGATCAAAAATTGTTAGGTTGATCTAAGCTTTCAACGTGTATCATTCTGTTATAGAATGTATAGATAGAAAGATCAAATCTGTTAGGTTGATATTGAGATGTAATAGATTAGTAATGAAGAAATCGTAGTGCATCAACCTGATCAACATTACAGAAATTAAGGCAGAAATTGTAGAGCCTGAAGATCGTAGTGTGCCTGCCTTGAAGGGAACTCTTCGAAAATCGTAGAGTGGTCCCATCGTTCGCCGAACCAACTCCACGATCGTAGTATGCTGAAGGAAACATGAAGTTTACAAGTCAACGATCGTAGAGTGCTCTCGGGAACGTAGAGTGAATACACGAGCAAGTCAAGAATCGTAGAGTGCTCTCGAGAACGTAGAGTGAACTACACGAGCAAGTCAAGAATCGTAGAGTGCTCTCGAGAACGTAGAGTGAACTAAACGAGCAAGTCAAGAATCGTAGAGTGCTCTCGGGAACGTAGAGTTCAAGACATGATGAAGTAAAGAGTGTAGTGCTATCAACTGTTAGCATCGTAGTGTTCAAGAAATGACACTACGATCAGAATCGTAGAGCATCACGGCCCAAATCGTAGAGCTCATCTGTCAGTCAGAAAACGTCAAGCCTCATGAGTTGTTAATTCAAGATACGAGGAATGAATATGAGAAGCTGCAGTGCATATCAGTCCCAGATTGTATAAAATATCCTTAGGATGCAACAAAGAATCGTATTGAAGAAGCCAAGGATAGTACTATGGAAAAGAGGGACAAAACACCTTTTCAGGTGGTAGGTGGGAAAGCAGCCTGCAGTGTCAGTGGTCCAGAAGGCAGAATTCAGAAGATGTGCAGAAATGTCACCATCACGGTACAGAAAGCTCAGACTCATTTAATGCCACAACGGATGGATTCAAACGGATAGTTTTCTGTATCACATATATACAGATCAGACAGATGAGAGAAAAGAAGACAAGAAAGCAATAAAACATTCAACGTGAACAATTCTCCTAGGCTCAACTCTACGATCTGAGAAATTCCAAAGCTTGCTCTGCTACTCAGTTCCTAACGAACCTGTGCTTACATAGCAATTGAGTAGCAACCTTCAGAACGAAACAACAATCATCATTCAACTGAAGAAGAGTACCAAGTCTGCTGGACTTGAAGAGTTCAAGAGTGAACTATAAGATAGCCAAGTCTGTTGGACTTGAAGAGTTCAAAAGTGAACTAGAGAAGTTCCTAGACTGCTGGTCTAGAAGGAATAGAGTGGGATTCAGAAGTTTGTAAGAAACATCCTTAGTGGATATCCTACTCGTTGAGTAGAAGAGTGGACTAGGAGCCTTGTGTGCTCTGAACCACTTAAAAATAGCTGTGTCATTTACCTTACTGCCATAACTACTATATCTGCTATAACTGCTTTACTCGTCTATTACTTTACTGCTTGGTTAAGAAGATTAAAACAAATATTATTCCGCTAAGTTTTAATCACTATCTAAGAACAAGTCTAAAACAGAAAAGATTTTTAAATATCTATTCAACCCCCCCCCCTTCTAGATAACTTGTGCCTATTAAGAACTAACAGATTCTTTAGTTTGGGGTAAGGTCGTTGCCTATTTGGATTTCTTTAGAATTTTCTAAGGTTCTGACATTGACTATAGTGGTTTGATCAAGGTTTGGTTTGGGTTTATCTTCGACCCATGTTTTGATCTCCTCAGGCACCTCATAGTCATCTGTCTCCTCTTGATCAATTCTCATCAAGGCAAAGTCAATTTCTACACCAAAGTTGGAGTCACTGTTGAGACTTGGCAATTCATCAGCAAGGCTAAACAAATCCAGGTTTAGAGTCCTAAAACTAAAATGTTTTCACTTATTATATGAAACTGCTTAATAATACCAAGCATTAATGAAAGGATGACAAAAGTAACTGTTAGTACTATGCAACAAAAGTAAGCAGTATATAATATCTACATTTCAGGGCAAAAGTAGATGAACTTTTTGCACTTTTACCCATTTTGACAAATGCAAGGAATGTTGCTCCAGTTATCCAGGGTCAAGTCTTTGTTGACAACTGTGATAAAAGAATGGTTGATATCTTCCTCCTCTTTGATAATGACAATGACTGAACTTACATCAGGGTCAGTATTTATCTTCTAATGGTTCTCCTTAGCCCTATTTATGTGAGGGATCAGGATTTGAACTTCTGAATAGTCATCACCTGGGATATCCTTGTTTAGCCCTCAGTATGTGCTAGAAAATACATCTTTGCAAATCAATCTTGGACTTCTTGTTCGAAACTTTCATTCCTTTTCTTGTTTTCCTTAACAGGAGATTGGATTTCCTTTCCACTTGCCAGTTTAACCTTAGGAATCAGTATACCTAATACAGCCACAGGGATTTTCCTTGTTGGTTTCACGAATCCTACATCCGTGAGATATGGTAGTAAAATGGTGGATGTCTGAACCGTCTAATGCTTGTGCAGGTTCTTGTAATTGGATCCATACGCTAATCCAGCCTTTCCTATTTGGCTAGATATTTGGATTGGATGTTTAATCCTTTGATGATTTTTCCCTAGCCCTTGACTAGGACAGTAATCCAAAGACATCATTTCTTTACCGACGGACATCACTTCGGAAGAAATTTTTTGCTTCAAGGTTGGGGCCCCGATAGGTTGATATTGAGTGTTGCTCACTTCGAAGGCTTGAAAAATGGATGGCTCAAATCCTTCGTTGAGGCTAATCAAAGGCATGTCACCTTGTACATAGACTGGGTATTCTGGTTTGGCATTGGCGGTGACCAGGTTTCCATTGATGATGTATTTGACTTGTTGGTGAAGGGTGGATAGGACTACTCCTTCCATATAAATCCACGGTCTTCCCAACAATAAATTATATCCTGTGGTGATGTTTAACACTTGAAAGAATATGTAGAAGGTATGTGGAATGATCTCCACACGAAGTTTGATTTCTCCTACAGCATTTCGTCGAGACCCGTCAAAGGCTCTTATGACTATGTGGTTGCTTTGGATTCGATTTGGACTGATCTTCATTCTTTCCGAAGTGTTGTAGGGACAAATATTCAAGGAAGATCCTCCATCTATCAATACTCCTCCTATCACATACACAGAGGATATTACTGTAATAACTTGAAATGACCAATTCCTTCCACTGGTACGTCGTCATCAGTGAAATATATCACATTGTTATTGAAATTGTGATCTATCAACTGACAAAACATTTTTATATCCACCGCCTTAGGCAGATGCGCTTCTTCCAGCACTTGTGTTAAGATTTTGCGATGATCTTCAGAAGACAATACCAAGACTATAATGGATATCTGTTGAAGTGCCTCCCTTAATCTCTACATTATCTTGGCTTCATTATGCCCCATTTTGCTGAGGAATTCTTCGATTTTCTCATCAGGTACTCTCCCCTTGGTTTTAATGACTGGCTTTATCACTCGCTGAGGTAGATACAGTGAGTTTTCCTTTGATATAGTAGTCATATGATTTAAGGTTGATCCCTCATTCTTCCCATAGTTCCATGCGACTCTTTTCAGGTTGATGAAGGGATACTGCGGCCTAAATGGCAACACCAAGGGTTCTAGTGCAGCCATTTTCAAGGGATTCTTTCCTCCTTTGTCCCTTTTTCCTTGAATTGTCAGGGTTGTGACAGTTATGTCCTTCTCACTGGAAATGACTGCTACAATTTCCTTCAAATTCCATGTTAGAGGAGGAAATATAGCCTCTTCATCAAAAAGGCCATTATCTTAACTTGCTTTCAGCAGTTCACCGCTTTCAATTAGGTTCTGAATTAGATGACGAAGTCCCCAACATTCTTCTGTATCGTGCCCAGAAGTGTTGGAATGATATTGACATATCTTGGAAGGGTTGAACTTCCTTGATCGAAGGTCCACTGGGGGTAACAGTTTTGTGACTCTTCCCTCATTGATCAACATCTGGAGGATTTTGTTAGTTCCCAGAGGGCACAATAGATCTAGAAGGGGGGGTTGAATAGATCCTTTTTCTTTTCAAAAATACTTTTCTGGTTAATGATGTATTGTTCATATTAGAGTATATGACAAACATAGAATCTTTTTAAGCACAGTGGAATAAATAAAAGATTCCCCTTCATTGATATATTCATATTCATACATACATTGTTCATTGGTTTAGTTTAGTTGTAAACAGTTAAAACATACATAGCAGTTATAGCAGTTATAGATATAATGTAAATGACATAATATAAAAGACACAAAGGGTTTTAAGTGGTTCAGAGACTCAAGCTCCTAATCTCTTCTTCTGCTTTCAACTAGCAGGATTTCCACTAAGGAAGGGCAGCACCCTTAATCTCTACGATTCCTTCAAGGCCAGCAGCCTTGGGACTTCAGTTCACTAAGAACTCTTCAAGGCCAGCAGCCTTGGGACTCCTCTAGTTCCCTAGGAACTCTTCAAGCCCAGCAGGCTTGGAACTTCGTTTAGTCCCTCTGGACAAGGGCCCTTTGGCCCTACGGACAAGGACCCTCTTGGCCCTACTTCATTTAGCCCCTTTGGACAAGGACCCCTCAGGCCCTGGCTTTGTTGAGTTGTTTGTTTGTTGTTGTTGGAGTCGTTGCTGAGCTGCTAAGATGTCTTTATGCTCTGAACATCTTCTATACTTAGCAACTTGGCTTGATCATCCTTGAAGAGCAGTTGAGTGTTGCATGATGCTCGGCTTCTCAAGTTGCTCAACTACTCCGGATGACCCCTTGTCCTTGAAGATCTTTCTTCTTGGTACTTAATGGTTGTACATGAGAGGCTTCTAAGATGACAGTAAGCTCTTCTGCAAGGTACTTAGAAGCTTCCTCATGCTTGACACCAAGATGGCTTTTGTGATCTCCCTTCTTGCTACTGAATGCCTTCCCATGATGGATTTGCTAAGCTGACTGTAGGCTCTTCTCTAATGTACTTAGAGTCTTCCCATGATGGACATCCAGATGGCATGATGCTCTTCTTTCTCTCGGCAGTTCAGAACACTCTTCATGTAGTAGAGCTCTCACTTCTACATAGTAGAACTCACACTTCTACTGCTTTGTTGATCTGACTTTGAGTGTTCTTGGTGAATCGTAGAGTGAGCCCCTTGACTCACTATCACTTGATTCGATCAGTCCACCTTTTCTCCAAAACTCACAACTCCAGCAACCTTTGATCTTTGAAGCTTTTCTTCATTTATACACCTTTCCAATCCTTCCGTTGGAAAGTAGCCGTTGGGAGCTATTCAAATGTCTTCACATATCTCGATTTGCTTGATGTAGACTGCTTGATGTGACTTGTCATACTTTTTCTGACGTTGCAGTCTGCTGTTTCACCTACCCTGTCAGATGTATCACTTTACTGTCTTGGGCAGGTTGAAGACTTTATTACTTCTGATTTCTAGATCAGAGGTTGTCCTTTTGCATCGACGCTCTCAATAAGCACTTGCTTGAATATTATCTTTCAGATTGAACCGTTGCCACTGCTTCAGTCTTCAGGTATTCGAACTCTACGATTCTGATGCATGTCTTCAAGGACCTGATCGTAGTGTCATGTTGAGTGTTGCTCGTTGACTGATAGAGTTAACACTACGATCTGGAAGAGTGTTGATTGGATCGTCACCTTAGTACACCTCTTCCTTGTATTTTGCAGTGCTTCAATACTTCTGCTTGCTTCAACTATTCTCAGACACTGATGGCCTAATTCCTTGCTCTGGTCCCCTTCTGAATATTAAGACATTTCAGATTAGTGGTCCGTCCAGCTTGCTTTCTCCTTGTGATCTCCCGTTCACTTATCCTCAATGATCTGACCCAGTACTTAATCACTTTAGTCTTGCTCTTCAGAGGCTGACCAGTATCCGGTTCACCTTCCATCAGTTCTATCTTTGTTTGGCAAGCACTACAATCTTGGTTGCTTTCAAGATCGTTGTCTTCTGTTCTCTTGACAGCAACTGCATTAGCTGACTTTTCCTTAGTCAGCTGCTGAAGTCTTCTTTGGATCTCCTTGTGGAAGACTTCATCACGAATGGCCTTTCAGCTCAACCTTGATGCTGGTTGGGTTGATGCTTAGATCTTCTGATAGCCTTCATGCCATTCGTTGAGTGCTCTCTGGTTCCCTTACTGGGATTTCATCTTTGCAGTACCAACCAGAGGCGTCGTATCTTTGGATATTCTGGGAGTGCTCATTTGTTGAGAATCATATCTACTCTACGATTCTGACTTAGCATTGTGAGCACTTCTTTTGGAGTCGTAGTTCTGCACTCTACGATTCAGCTTTGGCTGTGCAGACTCTACGATCCCGAGATGTAGTTATGCACTCTACGATTTAGCTTTGGCTGTGCAGACTCTACGATCAGAGATGTAGTCCTGCACTCTACGATTCAGCTTTGGCTGTGCAGACTCCACGATCCCGAGATGTAGTCCTGCACTCTACGATTCAGCTTTGTCTTTGCAGACTCTACGATCCCGAGATCACATCTTGACACTCTACGATTCTGCCTTGAGCTCGTTGTCTTCATCTGATCTAGCCTGACTACGATCTCTGTATTCATTCAGTGGACTCTACGATCTCAGAGTGTAGTCTTCATTTCATACTTGGCTTGGGCAAATGATCGTTCGGCTTATAGACACTGTCTCTACGATTCTGAACGTGACTTCCTCAGCATACTACGATCCCGAGAAAGCTCTTCTCGACACACTACGATCCTTCTTCGTTTCCCCTGGAAGTCTACGAACTCTAAGATCTCACTATCTTGCATACTCCTATTCTGCCTCGATAGCTCCCGAGTTAACTCTGACTCTCCTGGCAGACTACGACTTCTGGTGCAGTGCTCGACGATCAGACAGGCCTATCTATTACAACATAAGATCAACTTAACAAGCTTGATCTTTCTATATTTATAGTCCTTGTACATCATTTCTTTTCTAAGGACTTTACAAAGCTGTTTTGCTTATGTAGGATCAACCTAACATATTTGATCAATTTATTCTAAGTCCTTGTACATATATTTCTATTATCTATCAAAGGACTTTACAGCTTTTCTTGATGCAAGCATACTTGCATATTCATTCATATATGTCATAATCAAATCATATATTAAATAGGAATATCATTCACATGTTTATTCCTGACAATCTCCCCCTATTTGATTATGACAAAAACAATAAGTGCATATGCATGTTATGAATGAATCTTATATACAGTGAGCAGCTGTATTTCTAAACAGATAATCATGAATGTTATTTATATTAATATGGCATTTTATATATTCAGACATTCTACATCCTGGATCCAGAACATACCTAATTAGTTAGAGATGTACCTCCTTGGCTCCATGCATGTTTCCAGGATGTTTGTTGATCAGCTACTCATCTGATTCTGCTTCTAGCTCTTGCTCCCCCTCAGATGATGATCTTCTATCTTTGCTTGGCTCCCCTTCATCATCTTTCTTATCTGGCTCCCCCTCAGATTTTGCTATCACGGGATCATCATCTTTAGGCTCCCCCTCAGATGATGATTCTTTATCTGCTGCTGCTAACTTCTTCTTTGACTTCTTCTCCCTTAACCCTTTGTTCTTCTTTTGATGCCTCTTGCTCCTCTTCTTTCTTTGCCTCTTTTTCTCCCCCTTTTTGTCATCAATCATTCGAAAGAGCTGCTTCATGTTGGACATAAGCTGCTCCATCAGGTAGGAGGAGTTTGTAACTTTAAACTTTAGTTCTTGCTGGCTGAGCTCAAGTTTCACAGAGAAGGTCTGCTTCAGATCGTCAATCTTATCAGAGAGGGCTTCTATCTGCTTTGCATTGGCCTCTTGAATTTGTAGAGCTGCTGCCTTCTGATCTTGGATGGCCTTCTGATAGATGCTATCTCGCTCTTGAATTTTGAGAGATACATCAGTCAAGATAACTTGAAGCTTGTGCTGGTAAGAGTCATCTCCTGCTGCTGTCTGCTTCTGTGATTCTTCAGTAAGCACGGATATCTTCTTGCTTAAATCAACAGAGCTTTGCTGTAGTTCCTGCTCCAAAGCAGTTTGATCCTCTTGACTGGCAGTTTTAGGTTGAGCAATTGATTGGACTCTACGATTGTTATCTTTGGACAGATTTTCAAAAGTGTGAATGATCTGTACAATTGTGGAGTACCAATCACTTGCGGAAGATGATGGAGTATCTGACAGCAGTGTTTGAACATTAGGATGCATCTGAGATAGGTCTTGAACATCATTAGTCATAGAGTGAACAGACTCTACGATCGGCTCCTTGGTCATGACCCTTCTTCCTTCAGAGTCTACTCTACGATCGTAGGGTATGTAGAGATTTTCAGCTTGTCTGTAGACTTTGAAGTGAGGCTCGTTGGTGATCAGCTTGGTGGCAAACGTCTTCACTCTTGGAAAGTTTTGAGCCACCATTTCCAAGCTTGGAAAGGTCTTATAACACTCGCTGAAGGAACTTTTATCTTTTTCAGCGTGGGCCTTGAGCCATTTCATCCACTGATTGAACCAGCTTTCTGGTGAAGCATCTTTCAGATCATTTGACACTTCCTTTACTATACTCTTGTCAAATCTTTCAGGATAGGGAACTTGATAGTCTTCTTGTTCGTCTGCTCCTAGAGTTGCAGAATCAAAATCTTTTCTAGTCTCTTTTCTCACAGACCCTGAGCTTTCTTGGTTACTCTCAGCAGAGAACTCCTCTAGCTGTGTTCCATTAGCAGACTCTTCTTGATCACCTTCAACAGAGAATCCTTCTTGCTGAGTTTCATCATCTGAACTTTCTTCAGCAAGACTTTCCTTAGATTCTTCTTCTCCATTTCTGGTTTCTTCTTCAGCATTTTCTCCTGAGGACACAGAATCATCATCACTTAATTCAATGATAGCATTTGATTGATTTCTATTCCTCTTGAAAGCAAACTGGGCTTGCAGCCTGTAGTTCTTTCTTCTTTTTGGAGGTTCAACCACTGGAGAGACAGACTTTCCATCTTCAGTCTCTGACTCTTCTTGCTCATCAGATAGACTTCTTTGGGGATCATCACTCACAGGGGCAGACTCTTCTGCCTTGGCCTTATCACTGTCTAAGCCAATTTGGTTTGAGAGGTCATTTCCTTCTTCTTCTTCTTCTACAGCATTATCTAACTCATTCACTGGGCTGGTTGGGGCAGTTGCACTTGAGGATGCACCTTGATCATCATTACTTTCTTTTTCTTCATCAGAGTGACAGCTCTGAGAGTTGAATACGGGGCTTGAGCACTTTTCAGCTTCATTCTCCTTGCTGAATGCTGACTGTGGGGACTGGACTATATCTTCAGTTTCCTTCTTTTCTGCTGACTCTACATCCCTTTCTTTAGCAGATATATTGATTTGAGAAGCTAAGGCTGATTTGTCTTCTACCTTAGCTTTCTTACTGACTGGCCCTTGAAGCAACCTGTTGCTTCTTCTTTTTGTGGTCTCAGCAGTTTGGGCCTCTTCTTCCTTGTCTTTGTTTAAGGAGGAGACTCTCCTTGGTAGGGTCTGGGCTTTCTTCACTTCACCAGCTCTTTTTACCACTTTTGATTTCTTCCTGGCTGGTGTGATTTCAGCTGCTTCAGAGTCACTGGACTCAGAGCTCTCTGCCTTTACTGTCTTCCTCTTCTTTGCAGAGGCTCTACTGCTGCTCCCAGCTGTCAGCCTTTTGTTCTCCTTGGGGTTCTTCTTCCAGTTTTCAAATAATTGTGGAGATATCACCTTGTGCACATTCAGGGCTTCTCCCTCATCTTCCTTGATTTTTCCCCCTAATTTTTTTCTTCAGAATGATACTCAGCAACCTTCCATGAAACACCTTGGTCAGTGGTTTCTTCTCAGCCTTCTCTACCCACTTGGAGATCTGATCAAACAAGATAGCTCCAAAGTCGATTTTTTTTTTCAGAACTATTGTTGACATGATTTTCAACTGCTGGTCGATCACTGTGTCATGTGCAGTGTTCTTACACAGTATGCACTTTCCAACTATTTCAGCAAGGAACTCATATTGCTCAGGAAACTCCTTCTTCTTCATGTCCTTGAAGCTAGGGTTTCTTTGATACCCCATAACTTCCTTTGCTAGTTCATAGTTGACATTATCAAGGTTCTTTAGCCCTTGGTTAGGAAACCCGAGGCATTGATTGAGGTCAGAAGATTTTAACTTTAGAGACTGACCTTTAACTTGGTAGTCAGGGTTTTCGAATTTATAGAGACGTTTGAGTAGAATTCTTTGACCAGGTTGTAGTAGACTCGAGTATTTACCTCAAGGCATTCTGAAAATCCAGCCTTCTTTACAAGCTCGAGAATATCCCTGAACTTCTTTTCAGATTTCACAAACGATTTGGTTCCAAGCTGAATACCAGTGATTACTTGCCAGTTTTCCATTTTGAGTAGTTTGAAGAATGTGGATGTTAGATATAGAGAGATCTACGCGAGATGGCTGTCTGGTTGGTAAGGCTCTGGAGGTTAACTGATTTTGCTCTTGAAAAGCTTTCTAGGGTTTTGAAAATGGGAGGGATAACGGTTCGATAGCTTTTTGGTAACTGTCTGCAGATTTGAACTTGTCTTTATGGCAGTTCCTTCTAACTCTACATACTCAGTGATGTGTCAACTATCCATTAGTTGCACGTTGCCCAGTAATGAGCTGTAACCCCCCCCCCACACAACTTTTCAGTTATCAGAGGAGTGGGCGTTTAGTTGACGTGGCTTTGACCGTTGACCTTTTGATTCGTAGAGTCGTGTGATGAAACAGCTATAGACTCTACGATTTCCTTTGTTGACTCAACGATCAACTTCTGAGAGATGCTGCAATGGATGGTTTTGTCTTTCCTCCTTACTTCGATGCAGCATAGCTCAATCACTTGATGTATTCAAACTTATCTCCTTAACTTGAATGGCTTAGCAGATGTCTCACTCTACATGTTCCTTGTACTGAAGTACTCTCTTTGGAGAACTACGATCGTTGAGTTGTAGTCTACGATCGCTGCAGTTGCACTACGATCGTTTATCCCTTTTCAACCTCAACTCTACGATCATTGACTGACTTGATTCTTTTAAGATGAGCTTGAATAAGTATTCCTTCTGTGATAAGGTAGCTCAAGAAGGGCCAACCTCTTAGAGAGAGCTAAGGGTCAGGTTTGTCCCTGAGGCGCTTTTCAGATGAAATACTATGGTAGTGGTGTGTAATGACATCTCATTAAAACTTTTTTGATGAGAAGATCTTCTGTCAGCTTTCAGTATCTGCATTGCTGAAATCGTGGTGTCCTGCTGCTCTTACTCTACGATCGTATGTTCGATCGTAGGCATTTCACGATTATGGATTAGGTGGCTGAAGGGTTATCAGTAGTACGTTTTGAGACGTTCCTACTGACTATGGATCTTCATTTTGGTTCATCAACCACAAAGTTTTAGGACTCTGTAGCTAGTACATTTCTTCCAGGTTTAATAGTGTTGTTATTCCTTAATAGATCACTGCTCCCCCATTGTTGATGCTGTCATCTCAGATGGATGTGATTCTTTTTGCATATTCATTTGAGAGCTGCCCAGCACTTCTCCTTTTGACTGGAATCATCACCCTTGCTTAATTTTCCTTGTATCGTAGAGATGGATATTTTCAGGATTAATCACTCTACGATCATTCGACAGCACTACGAACGTAGTCTTCTTTGATAGTCCTTTGTTTTGAGAAGTTCTGCTACATAGAGAACTCTTTTTGTCTTAAGCTCAATGATCTTCTGTTGTGAGCTTCCCTTGAGGATCCTTTTCATAAAGCATATCTGTCTTGATATGGGCACATAGAGTCCTCTTTTTCTTCTGTTGCATGGCATGCTTTCATCTACAGATTTGCAGCCATGTGAGCTCCATTCCGGTTAGCTCAGAGGGTCTTCAAGGATAGGCTTGGACAAATAGAAACTTTATCAGATACATCTCTGAATTGTCCTTAGCCTTCTGCTGGTTGAGTCCTAATGAGTGAAGTCTTTTGCTTCAGCATTCCTTAGTGTGGTCAATCTAACCAAGTACCTGCAGGTTTAAGTAATTTCTACTTTTGGTCCCCATTGTTGAATGGGTCCTGCTAGGTTAGTTTTCTAAACCCCTATTCCTCTTAACAGGATAATCATCATGTTTATCACCAACAGACATATTCATGCATGCACCTATCTAGAGATAATACATTTGAGATGCATGGTGATGAGTGAGTTTAGGAAATGACACTTAAAGACACACTCTGTATTTGTAATGGTTTCATCGTTTACTGGATTATGGTCACAGTGTTTAAGCGTTCACAGAGTAAGAATCAACTCTACGATTTATGAGTCTGGTTGATTCATGGAGGTGATCAGTTTCTACAAATCAGCAAGATCCTTTCGTTTAACTGATCATTCTCTGTGTATTGTTAAACACTTAGAACATGAGCTTGTACATACATACTGGCACACCAGTAATGATTACTTAACATGAAGTACATTTGGTCTGTGATACTCTTATGATCTATTTCAATTTTTCTTCAAAATGTCATCTTCAGCCTATAACTTGGTTAGAGAGAAAGCCATTTTCAGACTACATTCTCTCTTCACCCTTTTTTTAGGTAGATTATGACTCCTTGACAGAAGACTGTCATAGTTCATAAGATGGTGCAACAATGATGTAACATTAATAATGGAGAGGAATTGTACCTATTTACTGTCAGTTACTCAACAGTCATTTACCTTAGATATACTGAGTTCAGGTATTGATGTGCATAGCTTTTACTTTTGCTCCTTTCAGCTTAATGCTCTTGTTGTCCTTTCATCAATCAGTAGTGGTCTTGAAGATGTAGATCAAGAGAGTCATGGCATTGAGATTTTTGACATCTTTGAGTTTTTAGGGACAGCACTCAGTTGTTGGTTAGTCACTCATAAGATTGAGAGGATCTTCTATCTCCTCTCGATCAGCATTTCTTCGTACGCGTGACCTCTTCATCTTTCAGCCTGATGAATGCTTTACTCCTTGTAACTGATGTCTCTTGCTCTCCTTCTCTCGTCTGGTCTTCAGACTACAGGATTTGACTGCAGGCTAGGATTGGTCTTGTTGATGTAGCAATCGAGGATATGGACCAATCTGAGCAGCTTCAGATGTATACAAATTTTTACTTATACATAATATTTCCAACTTGTGAGCTCTTCTGCATATAACAGGTTACTTACTACTAAACTAAGTTTAGAACAATGTTAGTGCCTGGGATCATACTCAAAGCGATTAGCTTTTGAATATAGCATGAGAACCTGCTCTGATACCAATTGTTAGTTCCCAGAGGGCACAATAGATCTAGAAGGGGGGGTTGAATAGATCCTTTTTCTTTTCAAAAATACTTTTCTAGTTTATGATGTATTGTTCATATTAGAGTATATGACAAACATATAATCTTTTCAAGCACAGCGGAATAAGTAAAAGATTCCCCTTCATTGATATATTCATATTCATACATACATTGTTCATTGGTTTAGTTTAGTTGTAAGCAGTTAAAACATACATAGCAGTTATAGCAGTTATAGACATAATGTAAATGACATAATATAAAAGACACAAAGGGTTTTAAGTGGTTCAGAGACTCAAGCTCCTAATCCACTCTTCTGCTTTCAACTAGCAGGATTTCCACTAAGGAAGGGCAGCACCCTGAATCTCTACGATTCCTTCAAGGCCAGCAGCCTTGGGACTTCAGTTCACTAAGAACTCTTCAAGGCCAGCAGCCTTGGGACTCCTCTAGTTCCCTAGGAACTCTTCAAGCCCAGCAGGCTTGGAACTTCGTTTAGTCCCTCTGGACAAGGACCCTTTGGCCCTGCTTTGTTTAGTCCCTCCGGACAAGGACCCTCTTGGCCCTGCTTCATTTAGCCCCTTTGGACAAGGACCCCTCAGGCCCTGGCTTTGTTGAGTTGTTTGTTTGTTGTTGTTGGAGTCGTTGCTGAGCTGCTAAGATGTCTTTATGCTCTGAACATCTTCTATACTTAGCAGCTTGGCTTGATCATCCTTGAAGAGCAGTTGAGTGTTGCATGATGCTCGGCTTCTCAGGTTGCTCAACTACTCCGGATGACCCCTTATTGAACTGCCTTGAAGATCTTTCTTCTTGGTACTTAATGGATGCACATGAGAGGCTTCTAAGATGACTGTAAGCTCTTCTGCAAGGTACTTAGAAGCTTCCTCATGCTTGACACCAAGATGGCTTTTGTGATCTCCCTTCTTGCTACTGAATGCCTTCCCATGATGAATTTGCTAAGCTGACTGTAGGCTCTTCTCTAATGTACTTAGAGTCTTCCCATGATGGACATCCAGATGGCATGATGCTCTTCTTTCTCTCGGCAGTTCAGAACACTCTTCATGTAGTAGAGCTCTCACTTCTACATAGTAGAACTCACACTTCTACTGCTTTGTTGATCTGACTTTGAGTGTTCTTGGTGGATCGTAGAGTGAGCCCCTTGACTCACTATCACTTGATTCGATCAGTCCACCTTTTCTCCAAAACTCACAACTCCAGCAACCTTTGATCTTTGAAGCTTTTCTTCATTTATACACCTTTCCAATCCTTCCGTTGGAAAGTAGCCGTTGGGAGCTATTCAAATGTCTTCACAGATCTCGATTTGCTTGATGTAGACTGCTTGATGTGACTTGTCATACTTTTTCTGACGCTGCAGTCTGCTGTTTCACCTACCCTGTCAGATGTATCACTTTACTGTCTTGGGCAGGTTGAAGACTTTATTACTTCTGATTTCTAGATCAGAGGTTGTCCTTTTGCATCGACGCTCTCAATAAGCACTTGCTTGAATATTATCTTTCAGATTGAACCGTTGCCACTGCTTCAGTCTTCAGG
This sequence comes from Panax notoginseng, assembly GCA_016801055.1. NCBI lineage: Eukaryota > Viridiplantae > Streptophyta > Magnoliopsida > Apiales > Araliaceae > Panax > Panax notoginseng. The sequence goes on along the minus strand of CM029020.1, from coordinate 53,526,816 downwards.
TATTTGAACTCTACGATTCTGATGCATGTCTTCAAGGACCTGATCGTAGTGTCATGTTGAGTGTTGCTCGTTGACTGGTAGAGTTAACACTACGATCTGGAAGAGTGTTGATTGGATCGTCACCTTAGTACACCTCTTCCTTGTATTGTGCAGTGCTTCAATACTTCTGCTTGCTTCAACTATTCTCAGACACTGATGGCCTAATTCCTTGCTCTGGTCCCCTTCTGAATATTAAGACATTTCAGATTAGTGGTCCGTCCAGCTTGCTTTCTCCTTGTGATCTCCCGTTCACTTATCCTCAATGATCTGACCCAGTACTTAATCACTTTAGTCTTGCTCTTCAGAGGCTGACCAGTATCCGGCTCACCTTCCATCAGTTCTTCTTTGTTTGGCAAGCACTACAATCTTGGTTGCTTTCAAGATCGTTGTCTTCTGTTCTCTTGACAGCAACTGCATTAGCTGACTTTTCCTTAGTCAGCTGCTGAAGTCTTCTTTGGATCTCCTTGTGGAAGACTTCATCACGAATGGCCTTTCAGCTCAACCTTGATGCTGGTTGGGTTGATGCTTAGATCTTCTGATAGCCTTCATGCCATTCGTTGAGTGCTCTCTGGTTCCCTTACTGGGATTTCATCTTTACAGTACCAACCAGAGGCGTCGTATCTTTGGATATTCTGGGAGTGCTCATTTGTTGAGAATCATATCTACTCTACGATTCTGACTTAGCATTGTGAGCACTTCTTTTGGAGTCGTAGTTCTGCACTCTACGATTCAGCTTTGGCTGTGCAGACTCTACGATCCCGAGATGTAGTTATGCACTCTACGATTCAGCTTTGGCTGTGCAGACTCTACGATCAGAGATGTAGTCCTGCACTCTACGATTCAGCTTTGGCTGTGCAGACTCCACGATCCCGAGATGTATTCCTGCACTCTACGATTCAGCTTTGTCTTTGCAGACTCTACGATCCCGAGATCACATCTTGACACTCTACGATTCTGCCTTGAGCTCGTTGTCTTCATCTGATCTAGCCTGACTACGATCTCTGTATTCATTCAGTGGACTCTACGATCTCAGAGTGTAGTCTTCATTTCATACTTGGCTTGGGCAGATGATCGTTTGGCTTATAGACAGACTGTCTCTACGATTGTAAACGTGACTTCCTCAGCACACTACGATCCCGAGAAAGCTCTTCTCGACACACTACGATCCTTCTTCGTTTCCCCTGGAAGTCTACGAACTCCGAGATCTCACTATCTTGCATACTCCTATTCTGCCTCGATAGCTCCCGAGTTAACTCTGACTCTCCTGGCAGACTACGACTTCTGGTGCAGTGCTCAACGATCAGACAGGCCTATCTATTACAACATAAGATCAACTTAACAAGCTTGATCTTTCTATATTTATAGTCCTTGTACATCATTTCTTTTCTAAGGACTTTACAAAGCTATTTTGCTTATGTAGGATCAACCTAACATATTTGATCAATTCATTCTAAGTCCTTGTACATATATTTCTATTATCTATCAAAGGACTTTACAGCTTTTCTTGATGCAAGCATACTTGCATATTCATTCATATATGTCATAATCAAATCATATATTAAATAGGAATATCATTCACATGTTTATTCCTGACAGATTTCTTCCATGGGCTGAATCAAAGGAGTGAACTTCCTTTTGAAGGCAAGTTCTCTATGAGCTCAAAATCTTTCTTCCTTAGCAACCTTATCTGCCCATATTTCATATTCATGGAATCGATAATGATCTATCCTTGTAGTTGGAAGGATTTTGGGCGTAGGAAGATTTATTTTCCTCTGGCTGACTTGAGTTATCAACTGTCGAGTTATTTGGTGTTGATATACCATTATTTCTGCCAGTTGACCAATCTATTCCTTGATATGACTTCATTTCTCGTTCCATCAGAAACCGGCATTTTGAATAATCCCATTTATCAGAACTGCCCTTGCTTGTTTGGGGAGAATCCCCTACGTACTTGAGGTACTTGGAACTTTCTCCACTCCCCATACTGATCATGTTTACTCCCTCCTCATTGTGTTGAGGCAAAGGGTTATCTTGGACATGTGGTTGCTCTGGTTTTGTCACCATAATCTTGCCACTGTTTATCAGGTCTTGAATCTTGTGCTTCAAAGACCAACATTCTTGGGTATCATGGCCTGGAGCCATAGAATGATAAGCACATTTCTTGCTTGGGTCAAAATTCTTCCCATTTGGATTGGTTGGTGGAAGGAGCTGAGCAATTTTCTTTTGTGCTATCAGAAGCTTGAGTATATTCTCAAGTGAGTCCCCTAAGGGTGTAAATGTCCTTTGATGTTTGGCCTCTCCATTTTTTTGGAACGTAGAATTTGAGGGTTGTACAGATGTTTGGAAAAGGGAATAATTCTTTATCTGAATGGGAAGGTTTTGGTTGTCTCTCTGAGTTTGACCTTATAGTATCAAGGATACATCATCTTCTTTATTCTTATGAACTCTTCGACGATTATTCCCATAATTTCTTACCTGAATGTGCTCAGCCACGAATTCTAAAGCATTAAGGTTTTTAATCTTTCCAGACTTCAACCCCATCTCAGCCATTTTCTCCGTTTTTGATCATTTCTGAGAATGGTTTTCCTATGCCTGCTAGGACTCTCTCATAGAATGGAGCTTCTTGTATGTTGATGAAGGTCATTACCATATCAGTTTATGTCATTGATGGAATGACTTAAGCAGCCAGACGTCTCCATCTTTGGGCATATTCTCTGAGTGAATCACTATTCTGCTTTTTAACTTTGGTGATTTGATATCTGTCTGGATCCATTTGTGACTGGAAGCTATATTGATTTAGGAAGGCATGGGCTAGTACTTCCCAGCTGTGAATTTTGGAATTGTCCAATCGGTCATACCAGGCTCTGGCCTCTCCGGTCAGACTTTTTTGAAATAGTTGCATTCTCAACTTCTCATCCTCTGCATAGGATATGAGTTCTCCAACGAACACTTTCAATTCACTACTAAAAATTTGACCTATTGCGACAAGATTTAGCGACGGTCGACACGGAACCGTAGCAATAGGCTTCTATAGTGCGGTCATGGACTGACCGTTGGTATATGCCTCAATAAAGAGCCTATTCCGAGGGTCATAGTCTGGCCGTCGATATAGAGGATTTTTTGGGCCTTTTTAGCTAGGGTCATGAGATGGTTGTTGTTAAAGGCTTAAAAACTAGTTTAGGCACGTACAAAACCCTCCCATTCCCCCCACCCTAAATCATTTCAATACCAACTCTCTCTTCACGCCCATTTCCCCACCAAATCATTTCTGTATCGTGTTCCTCACTAGCTTAGTCCTCTCTAGTAACCCTTTCAATCTCTTGGCTCCCCACCTCAAAACCTAAATCCTCTAATCTCTCTCATCAGCTACTCTAAATTACCAAAACCTAAATATTCTTAGTCGAATCACACCCTAAGTAGACGGTCACTCTCAATCGAATCAAAGATTGTTCTCAATCGAAGGTTCCTCCAATCAAAGCACAAACATAAAGATGGCAATTGTGATGCCCCTAAATTCAGACACTCATATCTCGAATTTGGTTTGTAATGTGCTAATTCTAATATCATACTAAAATCATCAACAACGAAAATAATAGAATAATTTACATTGATATACTATAAATATTCGCGTCCCAAGGTACCGTAACCGTTACTACAACAATCTAGTGATTAAAATTAAACATAATTTAATCATCCTTAAATACATCATAATAAGCATAACAATAATAATAATACTTCTACATTTAAAGGACTAAGCTATTATGTGGAATTGCCCTTCCCTTTGTCCTTTCCCAATGTACTGCCTTGCTCTGCCTTAATTGTAATATTTTTAGGGAAGCAAGAATGAGCAACAAGTTTGCCCAGCAAGTAATATAGCAAAAAGAATAAGCAGTTATAACGTTTGAATCTTCAAAGGTATAACGGTAATTGGTCGTTCAAGGATATCAAGAAATATCAAGAGTGTTCAATAAGTGTCGCTATAGACTGAAGGAAATCAACAAAATTTCAAGGTTTATTCATTTCAAGGTTCAATAAGAATGAACACTGAGCAGTCACTAAGGACTAAGAATTCTTACTAGAATAAACAGCATTATATTGTAAACCCAATATAAACGAGTACAACAGGTGATTAGCCTAAAGTACCATACGTTATACATAACATTTAATCATACTCATGTGCGCACGTCGGTTCCCCGACAATATAAAATTTCCCCTTTTTAAGAGGGTTGTTCATCTCAGTAGATTTACAAGAGTTTGCACCATGTCAATTGGTTTGGATAGCTTTCTAACACTTGATAATAGTATAACCGAATCAAAGGCTTAGACAACTTTTATAATGCATTTAAGAACAATAAGTACAATGCTCACAACAATGTCAAGGTATACAATAATTTTCGAATAGTAATAAATATTTGCTCGATATAAATATGGTTGATATGGCAATAATCCAGATTATACAATGTAAATAATTAAGAAAACTCACATTCAATATAAGAATTCAAATGAAGTTAGAGAACTTGCACAAAATCCAAAGTTGTGTGAGTTAGGAGACTTGCCTTTAGCGTTGATTACCACTTATAGTATAAAATCACCTCAATGAACTATGTTATCCTATTTATGTATGTATAGGTATTCATTAGTCACACACCTTGACATACATATCCACATACATTTATCACACATATTTAAACTCATGTAGTCTATACACAGTCAAACTCGTAGATGTATAATTCACATTGTTCTTACTTTTGAAAATCTTTAGTACTATATGCTCATCTTTTATTTGTATTCGTGAAATATCACTTACTTCCCGTATTCTAGTTTAAGTTTCTTCACATATTAAAGAACCTTTAAGCTAGGTTTGGCCCTTTGTTAAAGTTACTCATACATTTCCATTTTACAAAGTTAAAAGAGCTCATTATATCAACTACTAACTATATTATTCATTAAACCACATAACATTGCCAAACAACCTCTTTCTACGCATGCTTGCATGTATTAGATTTGGTTGTATAACTTTCTACTTAAAAACTCTTTTAGTTCATGCTTGCGTAGTTTATAAAGTGTCTAACTAAATATGTGAACATGTTGATTATCTCTAGAGGCATAAAGCATCCTATCATAGTTGTTCAAAAGTTCACAATACAAGTCATAGAGTTTTCAACTCAATTAGTTTTCAATTCTTAAATTTTCATGACAAATAATTAAGCATGCAAAGTACGTTGAATTCACATTTCATACGTATTTATAAAACTAACTAAGTTGTAAATACATGCTCAAAAAGTTAGATTTCAAAAAGGCGTAAGGTTTTATAAACATGGTTTCCGTCTTTTAACTTTTCTTTCAAAAGGTTATAATTCAAACTCTAAACCTACTAAAACATCTTGCAACATGCATTGACACATGTTTAAGGATTTTGCATGCTCTTTAAGTTAAGTTAAGTTAGGACTTCTTGTATCAACCAACCAAAACAGTAACACAAGTCATTGCAGAACCTCCCCTCCCCCCCCACCCCACCCCCGCGCGGGCGGGCCTTTTATGTTGCAGGACCCCCGTCGGGGCGGGCATGGCTACTGCAGTTAGAACAATGACACTCCCCTGCTACGAGCTAACATGCTAAACTCCCATCTAAACAGCAATGTAATGATACTTAATTGATATCAACTTACTACTAAACATCCCTAGCATGCTTCTAACAATTCCAAACATACAAACAATCAAATTCAAGATTTATGCCATTTTTCCAAAGTTTAACACATTTAACAATTCTTTTCACTACGAATTCGTTACTTGACCAAATTACTTCGTTTAACTTTTGTTGATTTCGTATTTAGCCATATTAATAATGTCTAGCATCAATTGACACATTCTATCATGCTTCAATCATAAACTTTTCAGCTAAAAACAAGTATTTTAGTACTTTTCTAAGAACTTTGAAAAACTTGGATTTAAGAACATATAAAGGGATATTACCTTCTGAAATTATGAAGTTGAAATGCTACTCTAGCTTCAATTTGTAGATTACTCAACAACACTCTCACTCCAATTAGAAATTCTCAGAGAAATCAACAATTCACATTTGAGAGGGGGACTTCTATTTATAGAGGGATTATTGTCCATTTAGAGGTTCTACCCTAAGGATTGTTTCCATGGAAGATTGAAGGAACCATTGTGCAACAAGAGGTTGGTGAAAAGCTTCACCAACTCCATCTTCTCCCCTTCCTATAATCATCATCTCCACTTAGTTTTCAGCAATTATAGAGCCATAGGCTTTTAGCAAAACACGACTGAGACTTTTGGGAATGGGACTATGATTTTGGGACACTACTAATACTCAATATTTTCAAAACCATTACTTAGCATACTTAGGTTTATTTGATGCTTATCCACAAATGAGCATACATATACACCCACTCATACATTCCACATAGAATCATATAATCCATGTATATTGGTTTAATTCAAATAATATTTACATTAGACTAGGATGTAATTTTAATTGGGTACCAATATTATTTGAATTAAAACTCATTATTCCAATTCTACATAGATATTAAAATAATCACTTAATATTAATTATTTATTTAATCAAAGTTATTTTCTCTCATAGGTTTAAAATACCCATTTAATTACTCCCACACACATCTTGATGTCACATAAGACTCTTTCACTTAACTTAATAAATTACATAAGTTAAGCTTACTTTTATCATATAGTTTTATATAAAAATTATTTATATTCCAATATCACACCTCATCTTATATTGAATGAAAAGCATTATTATATATGATTTCTCCTTACATGCTATTGTTCGTGATATTAGGAATTAGTCAATCACATTATGTAATTATTTATTTATTAATAGTACTAATTAATTTAATTCATTTTATCATTAATTAAATTAGTACTTTCTCATTTCACCACTTTGTATAATTCCACAAGCTTAAACTAAGCTTCTCATCACTTCTTGTACATTGCTTAATTATCACATGCTTAGTCAATTAAATTAATTATCACAACTCATGCTAATACTATATATATTTATATTCAAATAAATATGTAAACAATCTTCATTCTCAATATTATAATTTATTAGAATTTGCGGGTATTATAGCAACAGAGATCGAGAAGAAGCGAAACAAATTAGCGAGGGAAGTGAGTTGTTCAATAAAATTGATGGCGAAACAAGGCGAAGGATTGAAGCGATACTATCTCCAACACTTCCACGATCTTCAGCTCCATGTTCCCCAAAAGACTCACAATCTCAGCCGCCTCGAAGCCCAACGTAATGACCTTAATTCTAGAGGTTTCTTTTCAATTCATTCTTCTCCAAGTTTTTGGGTTTACTGACATTTTCTATCATATGTTGCAGTTTTGTCTATTTACCCATGAATTTCTGATTTCTTTTATGTAAATAGTCACCAAATCAAACATGTCATTAACTATAGATCTTATGCATATTAAATTTGCCCATGAGAGTCGTTGCTTTTGTTTGTTGATTAAACCATGATACTGAAAGATTGATGAGTCTTGAACAAATGATGACATATAGCAAAATCATATGATTATTAGATTTTTAGTTGTTAGTCTCTATGTTAAATTATCATGTTGTTTAACACTGCTATACCAAGATTCAATTCTAAAACATAAAAAAAGTCTTCTCAAAACAAAAGATTAAATTATTTAGATATCCTTATTGATGCTTAGAGTTGTGAATTTTTGTTTGATGTTGTTTCAATAGAATGAATATTGCAATCATCTTCTACCAATAATAATAAGAATTCCGCTATCTCGTTTCTGTTCTCCCACTAAATCAGCCGAAATTTTTTGGCCTCTCCTTCGGGTCTATTTTATATCCTTTCATACTGTTCTGCTGATTTTTAGGTTCTTTAGTTGATAGATTTTGTATATTGATATTAGTTTCAAAAGAATATCAAATTGGAAAAAGAAAACAACTACATAGTCTGCACAGTTTTTATGTTTGTTTATTGTTGATCTTATTATAATTTGTAGTTTTTGCTTTATGGATTCTATTTTGTTACAACATGATTCCATTTCATAGTTGTTGTTTGATAATTTTTATCAGTTTATTCCATAATATAGATTTAAGTTTTAGTTTCATCTCCAAATCAAGGTTGTTAGCTAAGTTAGTGATTAATTTCTGGTCCATCAAATATTTTGTTGGTTGAGTCTGAAAAGTAGTTTAATAGTTCACTAAAAGAGTTTAGCAGTGGAGAAAGTTAATAGACGTCCTAAAATAGAAGAGTAAGAAATACCCAGAGATGTAAGCATTGAAGAGTAAAAAATTGATTCTAGAGAGGAACGTTAAGACTCTTTAAGGCCTTCGGCAGTCATCACTAACAACCTGCCTAAAACCTATCCCCAGAAAAGGTTATTGGCTCTACAACATCACAAGTTTGGAATGTGGCATACTGTCCTCTCAATGTTTACATATTGAGCATCACAGTTTATCAAACTACTAGCGTCACTATCCCTGAAAAATGGCAGTTTGGAGGTTTTTGATATCTTCTACTCACCATGGAATTTTGAAGTCTTCTACTGGATATTGTGCTTATACATACATATCTAGTTATATATGTGCCTTCTTTAATTCTCCAATTTAAAATTACTCTCTAAATTCTTCCCAAATATACCTACAACTTCTTCTCTGTATCTTTTTTTTCTACCTACGGTGTTTTGTTTTGTCTTATCAAATCATGACTAGTTACTCAAAGGAAGTTTTGTGACAACTCGAAAATTTGGACAATTTTATAAAATCTTAAAATGATGGATTAAAGGTTATAAGATGAACCTAGACAGAAAATAAGTGTATGGAATTGACGTTTCTGTGAAGGAATTTTAAGGATTTCAAAATTTTTAAGAACCTATATGGTTTCTTAATTGAATGAGAATAAAGAAATATGGGTTATAAAATTTCAAAACCCTAGAAATGAATTGTTATGTATTTGAATGAATATCAATAATAAGGTATTATGATACCTGTAAAATTTGTTGTGAATTGAATAGTGTAAGAAATGTTATACTAATACAGGTGAAATTTTATTAACGAAATAAGATTTCACAAGAAGAAAAGCTATGAGGTTAAACGAAGATGAGTATATGTACAGAAATATATATGTACTTAGTAAGGTGCTATATATTTTAGCAAGAGGAATGATGAATTAAGTTAATGATATAAGGATCAAGATAAAACTATGTTAGTAATTAACATAGCTTGAACATTGGCCTTAGCAGGTAAATAAGAATTTGAATAAGTATAAAGTCATTAGTTAATACGATTAGAAATAAGAAGGGAATAATTTAAAACTCAAAAACTTGAGTTAGAGATAGTATTTTGAAGCATGGACTGCTCGGTTGCGTCCGGAACGTCAAGTTTAGTCAGAATAGACAGTAAACACAAAAGGTGTAAAGGTTGACTTTTGGTCAAAGTCAACAGTTGACTTTTTATGGAGAAAAATCAAAATTAGTGTGAGAAGTGAAATATGCTATGATTATGTGAATTATGTGTATGATTAAATAAATATACATTATATAATGTAAATACATTTATTTTGTATATAAAAGTGAATTAAGAATTAAGTTATGTAACCTAATATATATATATTAGGTATGATAATTAAATAACCTAAGAGGTTATAATATGGGAAAATATTAGTATATAAATATATATACTAGCATTAAGATATTTATTTTATATATCTCAACTAATTAATTTTATAACCAAGTCTAATTGGGTTATGAAATTAGAAAGGCATAAGTGAGGAATTTATTTTCTAGTGTGAGAAATAAAAACCCTAATTAAATGATAAGGGTAGAATAGAATAGAATTTAAAAGTAATGGACTATAATAATATCATAGCCCAATAATTTATTTAGAGTCCAAAAGAATTATATTTAATGGACTAAGGAGGTTATATTATTTAAACAAGCCCAATTAATTACTTAAGCATGAGACTTGTGGATAAAGTGATTAAGGGCGATTAAATTATTAATTTAGCCCAATACATTATGTGTGAGACAAGTATTGTAATGACCCAATTAAATTTTTGGGAGAAAGCCCAAATTTATTTTGTTAGTAAGTAAAATAATAAAAGTGTTAAGCCCAAGTGAGCCCAATTGTTAAGGATAATGTGGGTGAATAATTATATTAAAAAAAATTATTTTAAGTCAAGAGATATATCTTTATTATATCAAGTTCAATAATTTTATAACTTAATTAAAGTAAGTTTAATTTGATTATAAAATTAAGTGTACAAGAGTAATGGCTTAATTCTAAATGTGTGGAATGGATACCCTAATTAAATATTTAGGGTGAGATATGATGGAAAAGAGAGGACTATGTAAATATTACATGGCCCAAAGATTTAATTTGAAGGTCCAATAGATTAATTATTGATAGCCCAAAAGATGAAAATGGTGTCCCAAATTTAAGCACAATTAAGGAGGGACAAATTGGACATTTGGTATGCTAAATAAGAATGGAAAAGAAATCAATTTTTGGAGGATAATATGGCCACATGGCCGGCCATGATGAAGAGGAAAAGGGGGGATGAATATACTTATTCATGCTCCACATCTTCCAAAAGATATCTACTTAATTAGCTAGGTGTCACTTTGTTTATGGAGCCACCTAAATGGCTAATCTTCCATATATCTAAGTAATGATTAAAGTGAGAGAAAGAGATAAGAAGATGTTGGAGAAATATCTATTATATACATATCTTATATCTATACAATATCCTCCAACAAAATCTAACCTCATTCTCTTTCATCTTTTATTTTACTTCCTCTTACTTTCTCTTAGACTAACAAAACAAAAGTATAAGAGAGAGAGAGGGAGAGAGATTCGGTGGAGAGGAGAGAGAGAGGAAGGAGCTACACTATTGATGCTCCATAAATTCATCTTCTACTTTGGAAGAGAAAGAAGAGTAGCCCAAAAATCAAGGTGAAAACTTAAACTAGCTTAAACCTTTTTATTTTGTTTGATTTGATTTTTGATAATATGAAGTTATGATCTTGAGGTTTAAAACCTTAGATCTATGTGTTTCTGAGTATTTCATGTTTAGATCTACTCATATTGGGTGTTGATTTGGTTGAAATCAAAAGGAATGGAAAAATAGGATTTTTTCGGAAAGCTTAAACTTGAAAGTGTGATCTAGCTTTTGATTTTTGAAATCTATGATGGATATTTGTGATTTATTTTCTTGGGATGCTAGATATATGTATTAAGGATAAAACCCCTTTGGAATCACTCAATTAGGTTGAAAAATGAGCAAGTTATGGAAGTTATCCCAAACTACACAAAGCTAAGAAAACTGTTAGAACAACAGTTTTTACCAGCCACTTCCGGGCTAATTTCCGGGTGCTTAACATGTCCAAATATGGATTGTGATAGATGAAAATTGTATATCGGAAAGATGTGAATCCAACAAAATTGACGGATCATTAATTGGAGTTATAGATCTCATTTTATTTAAGATTTAGTAAAGGACTCCAAAACTGTTTTTGGCCAAAGAGTTGCTGCCCAGATTTTGCGAGGGCTGTTTTGGCAACTTAGTTTATGAAATAAATTCCGGACTTTTGGGACATGAAAATATATGGTATTAAGTACCTTGTATCCAAAAATGAGCTAATTCCGACTTAAAATGACCAAGTTATGACTATTTCAATTTCTGTGATTTTCCGACGAAAATGGCTATAACCGGAGTTCTATAACTCCAATGGCCACGAAATTTAAACTGGAGTGTCACGTTAACATGAATAAGATTATGTCAAGAGATGGAAATTTCTGGAGTTAAGCACGAGGTAGCTAATTTCTTAAGGAATTAACTAAAAATATTTTTTGAAAAATACCAAAGGAAGTTGGAAAATTATGGAAAAATACTTTTTGTGTATGATATACATGTATATAATCATGGCCAAGAGATAGAAAAATAATAAGTTGTTTTGGTATTTTTGTAAAAAGGATATGAAATCCAGCTTGCTGGATTAGGAAATCTGATGAATCCAGCTTGCTGGATTGAAAAATATTTTACTGAATTGAATATTTGTTGAATCCAATTTGTTGGATTGCGATCTAGTTTGCTGGATTTGGAATTCAGTTAGCTGGATTGCAGTTTGGGTTGTTAGATTTTGAATCCATGTGGCTGGATTAGTATTTAACTTATTAGATGTTAAAGACGAACTTGTGAAATGAAAAAGCGAGTGGTAAATCATAATGTATATGATACAGTGATTGAAGAATTATCAAATGATGATAATAATACTAACGTTGTAAGGTTTTATCTATTATTTAATTATGTGATTAAGTGTTAGATAATTGATTGATTAAGTAATAGTATTATGAGTTAATAGGTATGTTATGCTAATTCAAAGATCAATCTTATAATTGATAGGTCTTTCATAAGAGATTACATTATATTGCTTAGCGGTAATCAGCGGTTCAGGCAAGTTTCATAACTCAACCATGAGTTGTAATTTCAAAGCATATTAGTGAATAGTTATTGTTGATTATTCACGTCTATATTGATTATTGATTCGCACATTGTGCATATTGTAAATGTTCATCAGGTATGAAAGGCTGATCACCTTCATTACCATTTGGTTCAGTTAATCTGTTTATGTTTATGCTTGACCATTCATTTTTATTGATTTGGTCGTTCAGCTAAGAAAATTTGTTCATGCTCTTTCACAATATTTATATTGTTGAAAGTTAGCAAGCTTATTGTTCAATTCTTTCAATCATGATATATCCTCAAATAAATTTAAACTTGCTGGGCAAATTTGATGCTCACCCTTGCTATATCATGATAAAATTTTCAGATTTAGAGGAAAGCTCGAGTAAAGACAGAAGTAAAGGCAAAGTGCAAGACTAAATTATGATGCAGTTAGATTTATTAAATCTTCTGACGAAAATAGTATTGTAAACATTTAAGATATTGAATGTATGTATTAAGTTAAGGTTGTAGACCTTGGGAATGATGTGAAAAAGTTTAATGTATAAACAATTTATGTTTATATCTTCCGCAATAGTTATAGAAATAGTATACCAGATCCTTGGTGATTAGGACCGGGATTTGGGGATGCTACAGGTGGTATCAGAGCCGTAGGTTAGAAACCTTAGGTAGGTGTACCTTAGACTATAACTGTAATAACCCGATATTTTCTATAAAAATAAATAAGAAATTTTGCATATAAATTTTTTTTATTTATTTAATGATGAGAATAAGTGTCAAGTATTGTGAACGTTAAATGCGAATATATTTATTTCTTGAAAAATTAGAAATAATTTTAGAATAATTAATTACTACAAATTATATTCTTATGGTAATTAATTTCTGTAAGCAGAAATGTTTTTATTAATTATTTTCAATGAAAATATAATTTCTATATTATTTAAATAATATATGAAATGACAATTAGAATTATAATAATAAATATATTATTATATGAATTTGTTCAGAATATTTAAGTTATTGTTTTAACTGGATTATTGATGCTGTGCACGAAGGATAAGTCAGATAAGTCAATCCAAACCCTAAATTGGGATTGTGATCAAGAGATGAGAATAACAATATAATATTGAGATTTTAAAGTACTATATATATGTACTGTATATGTGCGGACAGATAATATTGAGTAATGACGGTCAATTAGGTCATAGCATATTACCGTACTGTGAAACCCTAATTATTAAATTCAGTTATGAGAAAAGACTGAGTAGTGACTGTGTATTAGAATATCTGTAATTAGAAGAAATCCTAATTACTGTAAATTATACGGATAATTAGGAAAAACTCTAATTATTATTTAAATAACCTTAATTGGTTGAAATTATAAATCGTAATTACTATGTTAGTAAAATAATTAGGCAACCCTAATTGTTAAATTGAGAACCCTAACGATGTTATGGAACCCTAATTTAGAAACCCTAATTTTCTATCGAAAAACCCTAATTTTAATTAATTGTATTTAATTAAAATGTTATTGTACAATTATTTTAAATTGTCCAAACCTAGAAATTAATTGGGAAATTGTAATATATAGAATCCAATGATTAAACCCTAGATGTAAGCACATTGTACAAAATTGCCCTTGAAATTATATGGGAAATTACCAAAATACCCTTTTTATTACTTTAGTGCATTATTGGTGAATTATTGTTGCCTTGTTGATAGGATCTCCACAAAATCCGGCCATTCACCTAGAATTAACCTAGGAGCTATATTATTACCAGCCATTTGAGCATCCAATACATTTAGCTTGGCCTTTATATAGATTGGAGAGAGAGATAATGCATTTTGTACACTTAAATTGCCCAACTCTCATCCTTGAGTTTCTCTCCACTCAAACCTACGAAATTCTCTCTCAATAACAGTTAAGAAGCAAGCCCCACGAACACTAACATCAAATCAGAAGCAAGAAATCAGAATCAAAGCATAAAAGGTGTAAAACCTATTTTTAATTTTCTGTCCAAATTTTGGTTTTAGATCTTGTGTTTAAGTGTTAGAATATGTTGTTTATAGTGTCTTATGATGATCTGAATTACTATATGTTAGATCCATAACATCTAGAGGCTCAGATTTGAAGATCTTCAAAATCTAGAAAATTGCATTTTTGTTTTCTGACATCGGATGTCAGACCTCTCAGATCTCAGCCTGTTACGTGTTTGTGATGTTTAAAGCTTGATATATGTAGCCTGACATGTGCTCTTTCATCTGTAAAAAGAATCAGAGTCAGTTGATGTATAGATTGGAAGTTATTAACGGTCAAAGACCGTTGACCGGCATTGACCGGAAGAAATCTGGGCAGTCAAGAACATACCCAGATCGTTCTGACAATAAGTTCCTGGCCCTTGATCTTTCTGGTTGTTAATGTTTTGTTGTTTTTGTTGGATCTATCTTGTAGTCTGGTATATGAACTCCAAGTTTAGGCCATAAAATATCCTAAACATTAAACAAGATGAATGTAGGAACCGGTCAAAGTAGCTATGAAATTCACGTTTACGGTTTTCTGGAAAACCCAGAAAATCTATGAACACGGCTTCTGACAGTAGTTTGACCGGGCTAGATCTTATTTATATGTTGTTTTTGGACCCAGATCTTGTTATGTTGTTATTCCTTTTCATGTATACTACATCTTTGAACCAAGAAGGAACCAAAATAATTAACAGAACATAGATTAAATTGGGATTGAAAGTGGGTGCTCGAATTTCTGGGTTTCTCAAGAAACCCATATTCGGTCTGACAGCATGTTTGGCAGATCATATCTGTTAATTGTGTTATTATTTGAGCATGATTGTTGTTGGATAATGTAGTACTACAAATGTACTACAAGATATAATGAATAGATGTCCCAGAAACATTACATGTTAAGAATTAAACGCGGTCAAACTAGGTACCCTCGAAGTCTGACATGAAGGCTCAAGAACACCTAAGACAACAGATTTCTGTCGCTAAAGCCTATAGCGACGGTTCCTATTTATTTTTAATTTCTGTAAATTTCCGAAAATGATTAAAAATTAGTATTAATTAGTTTTTAATTATTAAAAATACAAAATAAATTATGAAAAATTATTTTAAAGTCTGAAAAATAGTTTTTAACTATTTTGAGTATATTTCGAAAATATTTAGTATTTTTGGAATATAAAAAGTATTTATTTATTTAATTATAATATTAAATAAATTATTTAAAAATGATTTTAATTCATGAAAAATTATATTATTGTGTTAGAAAATATTTTAAGTTATTTTCCATGACTTTTAATATTTTGTGATGAAATTTCATTAATTAATCATTATTAATGATATTAAAATTATTTAATGATTATTAAATAATTTAGTTTAAAAAATGATTTTAATATTATAAAAATCATTTTAAATGAAAATAAGGTATTTAAAAATATTTTAAGTTAAAAAAATATAACTTTTAATATTTAAAGGATAATTTCATTAATAATTAAATATTAATGATATTAAGATAATATTAATGATATTTAGTTTATTTAATAGTTATTATTAAATAAATAGTTTAAAAATAGTTTTATTTATTTAAAAATCATTTAAAGAGGATATTAAGGATTTAAAAATATTTTAAGTTATAATTAATGACTTTTAATATTTGGATAAATAGTACATTAATATTTAAATATTAATGGTAATTATTTAAAAATGATTTTAATTGTTTTAAAAATTATTTAAGGGTAATATAAATGTTTTAAAAATAGTTTGAGTTATTATAAATAATTTTTATATTTTGGCAATGGTTTCATTAATAATTTGATATTAATTGAATATTAATGATAATAGAATTGTGTAATGTTTAAATCATTTAATAATGATTCCGATATTTGAAAATACATGATAAATTTTAATGAATGTTTTAAAATTATTTCAAGTCATTTAAAAATAAAATGACTGATATTTACAGATGTTGAGGTACAGAATAAGAGTCTTAGACTCAGTATTTAACCGATAAAGCTGTCGGTACACCGACAATTGTCAGAAATTGACCCGGACTTAGATATTTTGACTGTATTACTAATTATTTGTGATACAATGACTATGGAATATGTGTGGCAATGTGATTAGGTTATGTGCTGACTGTAATAGACAGTAGTATGTGTTATGATATATTGTTCTAATCGAACGAATGATCTGATTATTGATAGGTTGTGATAAAGAGATAGAATCTAAATTGAGATTTGTAATCAGCAAATCAGGCAAGTATCTAAACCTAATGCACTACTTTTATTTCGTGCAAACAGGTATATCATGTTATGCAAGTTTCCTAAACTTACTCATATTATTATTGAGCAAGTATCTGATCTATTATTTACATTGTGCAAGTATCTTTGCATTTCCTTTATGCAATGGACATGAGTAAGAAGTTTCAGAATTCTTTTCTATTCCTGTACAGATTATGTACGCTTTGATTATCAACATGCTAGCTCAGATATATATTCTGTTCGTTAATTTCTAAATGGTTATACAAGTGTCCCCACTTGGATAATCATGGCATTTATTCACATGTTGATACACCTTTGTCAATTACCCGTATATATATATGTTGAAGTACATATTATTGTTGAGCAAGATTAAAAACCTTCGAGTTTGGAACCAAGCATGTATGAACATCCCTATATGGGAAAATTTTTGCGCCCGAGGCGGATAGAGTGAGCGATGAATTTCGTTCAGGTTATGTAGTATTGATCAATACAGGGTACAACGGGGCTGATCACCCTCCGTGCCCGTAAGTTATGACGGTTTGTGGATGAAGTTCTGCTAAACCTTTTCGAAAATGAAAAGAATGTTCATAGTATGTTTCTTAAACCCTATTCATGGGTAGAACCAAATTTCAAGAATTTGAAAGAGAGTTGTTATGTGATTATTACCGGTTCAGATTACTTCACAACCATTGATTCGTTGTAGAAGGGTTATGTTAAGAAAGCATTTAAATTCTTTCAGCTGATATATATAATTGCTATTACTTGCTGGGCACTCAAATGCTCACCCTTGCTTAAATTAAATATTTTCAATTATGTATGATCAACCTGAAGGCTCAAGCACGAACAAGGGGAAAGGAAAGTGGTTCGAATGAGATTATTATATGTTGTAAAATAGTTGCAGTTTAATAAGATAATGATACATATATCTATTGTCAGGTATTGTAAGAAATGTATTTGAAGGTCTCGTACCTGGGAGTAAACTTTGATGCATATGTAAATTAAGTTTGAATATTATACTATTATTATTATTATTCAGCTTATAGAAATGATATCGTGAAGCACCGAGTTCGGGTTTTCAAGTACCTGGATTTGGGGGCGTCACAGGTTGGTATCAAAGCTATAGGTTATAAACGTTAGGAATGCAAAATCTAGGTTATAACCTTAATAGAATGGAGAACGAAAGTTAAGATAGATATTCAATGAACCAAGAGACGAAGTACTCTGGTGAGAAGTTATAGGATACGATGAGTTGAAGAGATTCATCAAGTTTTAGCTGTACTAAATAAAATATTACTTCATTTTATCGATGAATATATTTTATTTATGTACTAATGTTATCTCGTTATTGTGGTCATAGGATGGATGACGAAAGTCAAGATAGTAATTCCTTGACCCAAGAGACGATGGACTCTAGCGAGGAATACACAGACAGTGAGATGGTAAGAGATTTGATAGCTAGAAACGACGACTTAAAGGTTAGAGTTGAGCAGACGGAGGCACAGAATCGTACTCTCCAGATTTCGGAACAGCAGTACAAGGGTGCTGCTCACCGAACACAGATGGAATTAGCCGAGTTACGAGGGAGGTTGGAGCAGAGATATATACAGATAGGACAGTTGAAGGTTGGGATAGAAGCCAAAGACACCAGGATATATACCTTGAAGCGGGCTTTAGACATCGCCTTTATGCGATTCGACACGGAATGGATGGAGCTGCCTTTCGACAGAGAAAGATAGGCATTGATGTGTTTATAGAGATGGATTGAATAAATTCATTGTCACACAAAATAAAAGATAACTTATATAAAACTCTTATTTGCTGAATGCATCTGATATATGCTGATCAAGATAATTTATGTGTGTAGATGTCTGATAGAAAAGACTGGTGGTATGCTTGTGACTTGAACAAGGATTGGATCCCTACCCCTGAGCTAATATTGGAGCCAATAGCGAAAATAGAAACTCAAAAGGAAACCAAATCGGACGAGGTGGCTATCGTGGAAATCATAGTACCAGATCCGGAAATGGTGGAAATGACAGATAGTGATTCGGACACTAACGTTGAAGCTGACCAAGCATCAATAAAAGTCCAAGATCTGGAGAACAAGGTTTCTTCGCTGGAAAGGTTGTGGGAGATAGAAAAGTTGCTGAATATTCAACTGCGTCAGGCGTTAATAGAAACAATGGAAGAACAGGATAAGCTTAAAATCAAAATTGATCAGATGGGAGCCCCAAGCAACACACCGGGTGCAGCTCCAAGAGATAAGGGAAAGAGAAAGATAGAAGACTGTGACTTAGAAGAACCCAGTAAGAAGAAAAGGAAAATGACATGTTATAGTTGCGGATGTGAGGGACATACCTCTCCTCGTTGTCCCGACTATAAGAAAGGCGGATGTTTTATTTGTGGGAGGGAAGGTCATCAAGCGAAGAGTTGTCCGAGAAAAAGGCTTAGAAAATTGATAGTGTAGGTTCTGTTGTGTTGGTATGTTTAATATAATAAGTGTGATAAGTATGTTTGTGTAATGGAATAATTTTAACTTTTATGTTGGATAAAGTTGTAAATCCCGACTTTTGTAGTCAGAAAGGGATAGTTGTTGTTTAAAGCAGTATGTACTATGCTATGTAAAATATTCGATGAATGAATATGAATCTAAGTTTGAGAAATGAAACGAGTTTAATACATTACTCTTATGCAATAAGGTTTAAAATGTAAGGGTATAATTTATGGTTTTATTTAATCAGATAATGACGCCAAGACGTCAAGCACGAAACCAAAGGACAGGAGAAACTGTCATCGATGCTGAGAGACCACGACAAGACCCGATGCAAAAGTTTGCAGACATGGTAGCTCAGGCTCTGCAGCGGGATATACCAGTCGCAGGAAACCAGCCAGACAATCACTTGGCAAATTTCAAAGACTTCAAAGTCGTAGGACCACCAGAGTTCAGAGGATCAGCTGACCCTATAGAAGCCCAGACATGGGTGAACAAAATAGAAAAAGCGTTCATAATTGCTAGAGTAGATGAGGGGTAAAAGACCGCTTTTGCCACTTATATGATGAAAGGGGAGGCTAACTTTTGGTGGGAGGCAAATAAGACTCGGGCAGGAGAAGAAGAAATTACTTGGGATATGTTTAAGAATTTATTTTTCGAAAACTATCTCTCTATTAGTATGCAGTCTAGGATGGAGGTGAAATTCCTGGAGTTAAAACAGGAGAACATGACTGTTGCGGAGTATGCCGCAAAGTTTAATGAGTTGGCTAGGTTTGCTCCACATCAAGTGGATACAGAAGCTAGAAAGGCAAGAAGGTTTGAACTGGGCTTAAAACCCTGGCTCTACAATAAGGTGGTAGTATTGCAACTCAATACTTTTGCAGCACTCATGGAGAAGGCTATCATAGCTGAGCAGGGGAGTGAGACCTTGAGCCTCTACAACAAAGAGAAGAAGAATAGAAGTAAGGCAAAAGGATCTTTGAGAGTGGAAGGAAATAGAGGAAATAGGGGTGAGAAAAGAAAAGGGAATTATTACGAGAATGTCCAAGTGAAGCAGGAAAGTGTGAGGAAACAGATTGTGCAGTGTAAGAATTGCGGGAAGAATCACTTTGGCGAGTGTCGGAAGGGTAAATTTGTATGTTACAAGTGTGGGCAGGAGGATCATATCTCTCCCAACTGCCCCAACCCAAGGATGAACAGTGGATATTTTATATGTGGATCGATTGAACATCAGGTACGGAACTGTCCAAAGAGGAGAATGGAGGCATGGAATGTAACCGCGGGGAAAGGCAGTGAGACTTTGGCGATCAAAGGACCGACCTCAAGCAACAACCCAACTGCGAGGGTCTTCAACATGACGGTCGAGGATACTGTGGCAGCTGGAAATGGAACTCCAGGTACTATTCAAATAATTTATATATTTTATATGATTTTTCTATATATATAGTAAATTATTTTATAAAGAAATTTTGGAGGAGGAAAAAAATTCAGAAATCAATTTTTTGTTTAAATAGACAAGCGTTATGTTGAATAGTAAAAGATCAGTTCGATCAATTATGATCGAGGTCTACTTGAAATGATTATATACGCTATGTACCCTTGTACATATGAGTTTTAAAACGGTGATTCCGGGGTCGAAATCCTTATAAGGGAGGGTGAATGTAATAACCCGATATTTTCTATAAAAATAAATAAGAAATTTTGCATATAAATTTTTTTTATTTATTTAATGATGAGAATAAGTGTCAAGTATTGTGAACGTTAAATGCGAATATATTTATTTCTTGAAAAATTAGAAATAATTTTAGAATAATTAATTACTACAAATTATATTCTTATGGTAATTAATTTCTGTAAGCAGAAATGTTTTTATTAATTATTTTCAATGAAAATATAATTTCTATATTATTTAAATAATATATGAAATGACAATTAGAATTATAATAATAAATATATTATTATATGAATTTGTTCAGAATATTTAAGTTATTGTTTTAACTGGATTATTGATGCTGTGCACGAAGGATAAGTCAGATAAGTCAATCCAAACCCTAAATTGGGATTGTGATCAAGAGATGAGAATAATAATATAATATTGAGATTTTAAAGTACTATATATATGTACTGTATATGTGCGGACAGATAATATTGAGTAATGACGGTCAATTAGGTCATAGCATATTACCGTACTGTGAAACCCTAATTATTAAACTCAGTTATGAGAAAAGACTGAGTAGTGACTGTGTATTAGAATATCTGTAATTAGAAGAAATCCTAATTACTGTAAATTATACGGATAATTAGGAAAAACCCTAATTATTATTTAAATAACCTTAATTGGTTGAAATTATAAATCGTAATTACTATGTTAGTAAAATAATTAGGAAACCCTAATTGTTAAATTGAGAACCCTAACGATGTTATGGAACCCTAATTTTCTATCGAAAAACCCTAATTTTAATTAATTGTATTTAATTAAAATGTTATTGTACAATTATTTTAAATTGTCCAAACCTAGAAATTAATTGGGAAATTGTAATATATAGAATCCAATGATTAAACCCTAGATGTAAGCACATTGTACAAAATTGCCCTTGAAATTATATGGAAAATTACCAAAATACCCTTTTTATTACTTTAGTGCATTATTGGTGAATTATTGTTGCCTTGTTGATAGGATCTCCACAAAATCCGGCCATTCACCTAGAATTAACCTAGGAGCTGTATTATTACCAGCCATTTGAGCATCCAATACATTTAGCTTGGCCTTTATATAGATTGGAGAGAGAGATAATGCATTTTGTACACTTAAATTGCCCAACTCTCATCCTTGAGTTTCTCTCCACTCAAACCTACGAAATTCTCTCTCAATAACAGTTAAGAAGCAAGCCCCACGAACACTAACATCAAATCAGAAGCAAGAAATCAGAATCAAAGCATAAAAGGTGTAAAACCTATTTTTAATTTTCTGT
This sequence comes from Panax notoginseng, assembly GCA_016801055.1. Classification (NCBI taxonomy): domain Eukaryota; kingdom Viridiplantae; phylum Streptophyta; class Magnoliopsida; order Apiales; family Araliaceae; genus Panax; species Panax notoginseng. The sequence continues at coordinate 53,504,567 of CM029020.1, read as the reverse complement.
CCAAATTTTGGTTTTAGATCTTGTGTTTAAGTGTTAGAATATGTTGTTTATAGTGTCTTATGATGATCTGAATTACTATATGTTAGATCCATAACATCTAGAGGCTCAGATTTGAAGATCTTCAAAATCTAGAAAATTGCATTTTTGTTTTCTGACATCGGATGTCAGACCTCTCAGATCTCAGCCTGTTACGTGTTTGTGATGTTTAAAGCTTGATATATGTAGCCTGACATGTGCTCTTTCATCTGTAAAAAGAATCAGAGTCAGTTGATGTATAGATTGGAAGTTATTAACGGTCAAAGACCGTTGACCGGCATTGACCGGAAGAAATCTGGGCAGTCAAGAACATACCCAGATCGTTCTGACAATAAGTTCCTGGCCCTTGATCTTTCTGGTTGTTAATGTTTTGTTGTTTTTGTTGGATCTATCTTGTAGTCTGGTATATGAACTCCAAGTTTAGGCCATAAAATATCCTAAACATTAAACAAGATGAATGTAGGAACCGGTCAAAGTAGCTATGAAATTCACGTTTACGGTTTTCTGAAAAACCCAAAAAATCTATGAACACGGCTTCTGACAGTAGTTTGACCGGGCTAGATCTTATTTATATGTTGTTTTTGGACCCAGATCTTGTTATGTTGTTATTCCTTTTCATGTATACTACATCTTTGAACCAAGAAGGAACCAAAATAATTAACAGAACATAGATTAAATTGGGATTGAAAGTGGGTGCTCGAATTTCTGGGTTTCTCAAGAAACCCAGATTCGGTCTGACAGCATGTTTGGCAGATCATATCTGTTAATTGTGTTATTATTTGAGCATGATTGTTGTTGGATAATGTAGTACTACAAATGTACTACAAGATATAATGAATAGCTGTCCCAGAAACATTACATGTTAAGAATTAAACGTGGTCAAACTAGGTACCCTCGAAGTCTGACATGAAGGCTCAAGAACACCTAAGACAACAGATTTCTGTCGCTAAAGCCTATAGCGACGGTTCCTATTTATTTTTAATTTCTGTTAATTTCCGAAAATGATTAAAAATTACTATTAATTAGTTTTTAATTATTAAAAATATCAAATAAATTATGAAAAATTATTTTAAAGTCTGAAAAATAGTTTTTAACTATTTTGAGTATATTTCGAAAATATTTAGTATTTTTGGAATATAAAAAGTATTTATTTATTTAATTATAATATTAAATAAATTATTTAAAAATGATTTTAATTCATGAAAAATTATATTATTGTGTCAGAAAATATTTTAAGTTATTTTTCAAGACTTTTAATATTTTGTGATGAAATTTTATTAATTAATTATTATTAATGATATTAAAATTATTTAATGATTATTAAATAATTTAGTTTAAAAAATGATTTTAATATTATAAAAATCATTTTAAATGAAAATAAGGTATTTAAAAATATTTTAAGTTAAAAAAATATAACTTTTAATATTTAAAGGATAATTTCATTAATAATTAAATATTAATGATATTAAGATAATATTAATGATATTTAGTTTATTTAATAGTTATTATTAAATAAATAGTTTAAAAATGGTTTTATTTATTTAAAAATCATTTAAAGAGGATATTAAGGATTTAAAAATATTTTAAGTTATAATTAATGACTTTTAATATTTGGATAAATAGTACATTAATATTTAAATATTAATAGTAATTATTTAAAAATGATTTTAATTGTTTTAAAAATTATTTAAGGGTAATATAAATGTTTTAAAAATAGTTTGAGTTATTATAAATAACTTTTATATTTTGGCAATGGTTTCATTAATAATTTGATATTAATTGAATATTAATGATAATAGAATTGTGTAATGTTTAAATCATTTAATAATGATTCCGATATTTGAAAATACATGATAAATTTTAAGGAATGTTTTAAAATTATTTCAAGTCATTTAAAAATAAAATGACTGATATTTACAGATGTTGAGGTACAGAATAAGAGTCTTAGACTCAGTATTTAACCGATAAAGCTGTCGGTACACCGACAATTGTCAGAAATTGACCCGGACTTAGATATTTTGACTGTATTACTAATTATTTGTGATACAATGACTATGGAATATGTGTGGCAATGTGATTAGGTTATGTGCTGACTGTAATAGACAGTAGTATGTGTTATGATATATTGTTCTAATCGAACGAATGATCTGATTATTGATAGGTTGTGATAAAGAGATAGAATCTAAATTGAGATTTGTAATCAGCAAATCAGGCAAGTATCTAAACCTAATGCACTACTTTTATTTCGTGCAAACAGGTATATCATGTTATGCAAGTTTCCTAAACTTACTCATATTATTATTGAGCAAGTATCTGATCTATTATTTACATTGTGCAAGTATCTTTGCATTTCCTTTATGCAATGGACATGAGTAAGAAGTTTCAGAATTCTTTTCTATTCCTGTACAGATTATGTACGCTTTGATTATCAACATGCTAGCTCAGATATATATTCTGTTCGTTAATTTCTAAATGGTTATACAAGTGTCCCCACTTGGATAATCATGGCATTTATTCACATGTTGATACACCTTTGTCAATTACCCGTATATATATATATGTTGAAGTACATATTATTGTTGAGCAAGATTAAAAACCTTCGAGTTTGGAACCAAGCATGTATGAACATCCCTATATGGGAAAATTTTTGCGCCCGAGGCGGATAGAGTGAGCGATGAATTTCGTTCAGGTTATGTAGTATTGATCAATACAGGGTACAACGGGGCTGATCACCCTCAGTGCCCGTAAGTTATGACGGTTTGTGGATGAAGTTCTGCTAAACCTTTTCGAAAATGAAAAGAATGTTCATAGTATGTTTCTTAAACCCTTTTCATGGGTAGAACCAAATTTCAAGAATTTGAAAGAGAGTTGTTATGTGATTATTACCGGTTCAGATTACTTCACAACCATTGATTCGTTGTAGAAGGGTTATGTTAAGAAAGCATTTAAATTCTTTCAGCTGATATATATAATTGCTATTACTTGCTGGGCACTCAAATGCTCACCCTTGCTTAAATTAAATATTTTCAGTTATGTATGATCAACCTGAAGGCTCAAGCACGAACAAGGGGAAAGGAAAGTGGTTCGAATGAGATTATTATATGTTGTAAAATAGTTGCAGTTTAATAAGATAATGATACATATATCTATTGTCAGGTATTGTAAGAAATGTATTTGAAGGTCTCGTACCTGGGAGTAAACTTTGATGCATATGTAAATTAAGTTTGAATATTATACTATTATTATTATTATTCAGCTTATAGAAATGATATCGTGAAGCACCGAGTTCGGGTTTTCAAGTACCTGGATTTGGGGGCGTCACAATAACCGCGGAGATGATGATAAGGAATAAACTCCGATCGAGTTTAAGCGATAAGAGATGAATTTTTAGAAATTCATTATTAAGTAAAGAGAAAGATAAATAAGATTCAAAGAAGAATCTTGAAATGCTATAAGGATAAGAATCCGGAGTTACCTGACTCCATTAATAAAAATGAAAAGTGAAATTAAATAGACTATGTCTATAAGATGAAAAGTGTAAAATCATAATATTATATGATTAAAGGAAAAGAAGATCGTAAAATAAAACGATCATAATATGGTTATAATATGAGATCACAACGTGATCTGATAAGGTCATAGCAGGAGAAGGATCAATCAAATGATTGAAAACTTTATAACAGAATTGTTGTACGACAGTTGTACTATGAAATGGTACTATGTAAACTCAGAAAAGAGTGGTAAATATTAAGATACGGATTAAAGAAAATTCGTATTAAGAAAAGAGAAAGTTAGAATTGTGTAGGATTTCAATTGAGGACTCATGTCAGTAGCTGAGTTGTATGATTCTTCGTATGGGAGCTGAATTATACATGGTGTAAAAACCACTTAGTTTCTGGCAATGATAATCATTGAAATATTTGTGTCGTGCTATTTGCTATATGCGTGTTAAGAGGGTGATTCCTTTCTCATGTGTATAACAGATAGATAGGTCATAGGCAGAGGATATAAGGTTAAGTACGAGTTCTTAAAACTCATACTTATGGTACGTTCGTGACTCATAATTATATGATATGTTTATGAACCCCTCAGCGAATGGACGCCAAAGGTCTGACTAGGACAAGTTCTTAAACTCATATGATTGTGGAAAGTTCCTGAACTCCTAATGTGTGGTAAGTTTGACGAACTGGGTATAGTTATGTGGTGAATGGAGCATTGAGGATGATAGAATAGATAGACTTATTAAGCAATGGATCATTAGAGAAAGTGAAGTTGATGGTGGAAGCATAGGTATTCTAAATCTTCTAGCTATGCTAGACTTCAAAGTTTTTGACATCAAGCTAAAAACGCACTATGTGCTTTTTGGAAAATGAATTTTTATTCTCAACTCCTGGTGACCATTGTGTATGAGTTGACTTCAGGCCACCGACATATCGTTACCTGTTGAGATGATAAAACTGAATTGTAATGATTTTTGAGCGGTTTAAAGAATAGTTTATGCTACTTGATTCAGCTAGACAAAAATGATTTGACTTATCAAAATATATTTTTTATATCATCAATGTATCATGGAACCTGATGCAGAATGATAAAAATGATGGAGTCATCAATGCAGTATTACTTAGTGTTGGATGTGATCTAAGGATCGTCAGCCCACTATATTATGATGTAGTATGACAAAGTCACAAAATGACGGAATCCTCAAACGGACTGTAAATACAGTGCGGTATCATGACGTCATAAAATGATTTTAAGAATTTTAAAGGTAAATTATTGCCAACTAAATTTGGCCAGCAATGTTTCGATTGAAATTCGAATTATTTGATATGGGTCTAAGCAATTTGATTCGGCTAGACCAACTTTTATGAAAATCCTAAGCGTTCTTTGAAAATTATCCCAAACCAAATTATTTTGGTGCGGAACCCTATGATAAGACTGAGGTGAACTATGTTGTTTGGATAAAATAATCCAATCTAGTAGCGTAAATATTCGCTAAACATGATTGATACGTTATGCATGACGTACGCGCACGATAGGCTAATCACCTAAAGTACTAGCAACGGTAGTTTACCTTCTTTGTGATTGTAAACATACCTAGTAATTTACTGTTTTGCGATATAAATATCGTTAAAACTACGTGTTCATGGTCTATATGACCCCTCAGCATGATTTGAAAAGTTTTAACTCCTTAGACTGAAGTTATAGAATAATATGATAGTAGCAGAGCTCCTCATAGTAGGAAGCAAGATGTACTCATTAAATTGAGCATGAAATCAATTAAAGGTTAGTAAGACAGCCTAGTTTTGATGAATAAAAGGAGTGATGATTAGTAAACTGAAATATCGAGGAAGAAATTCTTAGAAGAAGGGGTGAATGTGACAACCCGAAAATTTGAAAAATTTTATAAAATCTTAAAATGATGGATTAAAGGTTATAAGATGAACCTAGACAGAAAATAAGTGTATGGAATTGACGTTTTTGTGAAGGAATTTTAAGGATTTCAAAATTTTTAAGAAGAACCTATATGGTTTCTTAATTGAATGAGAATAAAGAAATATGGGTTATAAAATTTCAAAACCCTAGAAATGAATTGTTATGTATTTGAATGAATATCAATAATAAGGTATTATGATACCTGTAAAATTTGTTGTGAATTGAATAGTGTAAGAAATGTTATACTAATACAGGTGAAATTTTATTAACGAAATAAGATTTCACAAGAAGAAAAGCTATGAGGTTAAACGAAGATGAGTATATGTACAGAAATATATATGTACTTAGTAAGGTGCTATATATTTTAGCAAGAGGAATGATGAATTAAGTTAATAATATAAGGATCAAGATAAAACTATGTTAGTAATTAACATAGCTTGAACATTGGCCTTAGCTGGTAAATAAGAATTTGAATAAGTATAAAGTCATTAGTTAATACGATTAGAAATAAGAAGGGAATAATTTAAAACTCAAAAACTTGAGTTAGAGATAGTATTTTGAAGCATGGACTGCTCGGTTGCGTCCGGGACGTCAAGTTTAGTCAGAATAGACAGTAAACACAAAATGTGTAAAGGTTGACTTTTGGTCAAAGTCAACAGTTGACTTTTTATGGAGAAAAATTAAAATTAGTGTGAGAAGTGAAATATGCTATGATTATGTGAATTATGTGTATGATTAAATAAATATACATTATATAATGTAAATACATTTATTTTGTATATAAAAGTGAATTAAGAATTAAGTTATGTAACATAATATATATATATTAGGTATGATAATTAAATAACCTAAGAGGTTATAATATGGGAAAATATTAGTATATAAATATATATACTAGCATTAAGATATTTATTTTATATATCTCAACTAATTAATTTTATAAACAAGTCTAATTGGGTTATGAAATTAGAAAGGCATAAGTGAGGAATTTATTTTCTAGTGTGAGAAATAAAAACCCTAATTAAATGATAAGGGTAGAATAGAATAGAATTTAAAAGTAATGGACTATAATAATATCATAGCCCAATAATTTATTTAGAGTCCAAAAGAATTATATTTAATGGACTAAGGAGGTTATATTATTTAAACAAGCCCAATTAATTACTTAAGCATGAGACTTGTGGATAAAGTGATTAAGGGCGATTAAATTATTAATTTAGCCCAATACATTATGTGTGAGACAAGTATTGTAATGACCCAATTAAATTTTTGGGAGAAAGCCCAAATTTATTTTGTTAGTAAGTAAAATAATAAAAGTGTTAAGCCCAAGTGAGCCCAATTGTTATGGATAATGTGGGTGAATAATTATATTAAAAAAAATTATTTTAAGTCAAGAGATATATCTTTATTATATCAAGTTCAATAATTTTATAACTTAATTAAAGTAAGTTTAATTTGATTATAAAATTAAGTGTACAAGAGTAATGGCTTAATTCTAAATGTGTGGAATGGATACCCTAATTAAATATTTAGGGTGAGATATGATGGAAAAGAGAGGACTATGTAAATATTACATGGCCCAAAGATTTAATTTGAAGGTCCAATAGATTAATTATTGATAGCCCAAAAGATGAAAATGGTGTCCCAAATTTAAGCACAATTAAGGAGGGACAAATTAGACATTTGGTATGCTAAATAAGAATGGAAAAGAAATCAATTTTTGGAGGATAATATGGCCACATGGCCGGCCATGATGAAGAGGAAAAGGGGGGATGAATATACTTATTCATGCTCCACATCTTCCAAAAGATATCTACTTAATTAGCTAGGTGTCACTTGGTTTATGGAGCCACCTAAATGGCTAATCTTTCATATATCTAAGTAATGATTAAAGTGAGAGAAAGAGATAAGAAGATGTTGGGAAAATATCTATTATATTCATATCTTATATCTATTCAATATCCTCCAACAAAATCTAACATCATTCTCTTTCATCTTTTATTTTACTTCCTCTTACTTTCTCTTAGACTAACAAAACAAAAGTATAAGAGAGAGAGAGGGAGAGAGATTCGGTGGAGAGGAGAGAGAGAGGAAGGAGCTACACCATTGATGCTCCATAAATTCATCTTCTACTTTGGAAGAGAAAGAAGAGTAGCCCAAAAATCAAGGTGAAAACTTAAACTAGCTTAAACCTTTTTATTTTGTTTGATTTGATTTTTGATAATATGAAGTTATGATCTTGAGGTTTAAAACCTTAGATCTATGTGTTTATGAGTATTTCATGTTTAGATCTACTCATATTGGGTGTTGATTTGGTTGAAATCAAAAGGAATGGAAAAATAGGATTTTTCCGGAAAGCTTAAACTTGAAAGTGTGATCTAGCTTTTGATTTTTGAAATCTATGATGGATATTTATGATTTATTTTCTTGGGATGCTAGATATATGTATTAAAGATAAAACCCCTTTGGAATCACTCAATTAGGTTGAAAAATGAGCAAGTTATGGAAGTTATCCCAAACTACACAAAGCTAAGAAAACTGTTAGAACAACAGTTTTTACCAGCCACTTCCGGGCTAATTTCCGGGAGCTTAACATGTCCAAATATGGATTGTGATAGATGAAAATTGTATATCGGAAAGATGCGAATCCAACCAAATTGACGGATCATTAATTGGAGTTATAGATCTCATTTTATTTAAGATTTAGTAAAGGACTCCAAAACTGTTTTTGGCCAAAGAGTTGCTGCCCAGATTTTGCGAGGGCTGTTTTGGCAACTTAGTTTATGAAATAAATTCCGGACTTTTGGTACATGAAAATATATTGTATTAAGTACCTTGTGTCCAAAAATAAACTAATTCCGACTTAAAATGACCAAGTTATGACTATTTCAATTTCTGTGATTTTCCGACGAAAATGGCTATAACCGGAGTTCTATAACTCCAATGGCCACGAAATTTAAACTGAAGTGTCACGTTAACATGTATAAGATTGTGTCAAGAGATGGGAATTTCTGGAGTTAAGCACGAGGTAGCTAATTTCTTAAGGAATTAACTAAAAATAATTTTTGAAAAATACCAAAGGAAGTTGGAAAATTATGGAAAAATACTTTTTGTGTATGATATACATGTATATAATCATGGCCAAGAGATGGAAAAATAATAAGTTGTTTTGGTATTTTTGTAAAAAGGATATGGAATCCAGCTTGCTGGATTAGGAAATCTGATGAATCCAGCTTGCTAGATTGAAAAATATTTTACTGAATTGAATCCAGCTTGTTGGATTGCGATCTAGTTTGCTGGATTTAGAATTCAGTTAGCTGGATTGCAGTTTGGGTTGTTAGATTTTGAATCCAGGTGGCTGGATTAGTATTTAACTTATTAGATGTTAAAGACTAACTTGTGAAATGAAAAAGCGAGTGGTAAATCATAATGTATATGATACAGTGATTGAAGAATTATCAAATGATGATAATAATATTAACGTTGTAAGGTTTTATCTATTATTTAATTATGTGATTAAGTGTTAGATAATTGATTGATTAAGTAATAGTATTATGAGTTAATAGGTATGTTATGCTAATTCAAAGATCAATCTTATAATTGATAGGTCTTTCATAAGAGATTACATTATATTCCTTAGCGGTAATCAGCGGTTCAGGCAAGTTTCATAACTCAACCATGAGTTGTAATTTCAAAGCATATTAGTGAATAGTTGTTGTTGATTATTCACGTCTATATTGATTATTGATTCTCACATTGTGCATATTGTAAATGTTCATCAGGTATGAAAGGCTGATCACCTTCATTACCATTTGGTTCAGTTAATCTGTTTATGTTTATGCTTGACCATTCATTTTTATTGATTTGGTCGTTTAGCTAAGAAAATTTGTTCATGCTCTTTCACAATGTTTATATTGTTGAAAGTTAGCAAGCTTATTGTTCAATTCTTTCAATCATGATATATCCTCAAATAAATTTAAACTTGCTGGGCAAATTTGATGCTCACCCTTGCTATATCATGATAAAATTTTCAGATTTAGAGGAAAGCTCGAGTAAAGACAGAAGTAAAGGCAAAGTGCAAGACTAAATTATGATGCAGTTAGATTTATTAAATCTTCTGACGAAAATAGTATTGTAAACATTTAAGATATTGAATGTATGTATTAAGTTAAGGTTGTAGACCTTGAAAATGATGTGAAAAAGTTTAATGTATAAACAATTTATGTTTATATCTTCCGCAATAGTTATAGAAATAGTATACCAGATCCTTGGTGATTAGGACCGGGATTTGGGGATGCTACAAGTTTTGTCCAAAGGCGTCACAATGTCCTTATTGGTCACTCTTGAACTCTAATGGGCTACAAGTGTTACTACCATTTTGCCTTGAAAGGGATATGTCAGCATGAATGTCATATCTGATGAAACCGAGACATTTTCCTCACCAATAAATCTTTAGGGAAACACAAAACAAAAGAAGATTCCAAAGTTTCTGCTACGTTTTTTGGTTCTCCCCGATTGACTTGACTCCTTAAATATGCAATTAGAGGGAGAGAAAAATTCAAATATTCACAAGGATAACAGACTACTTGTGGAAGGTCGGACAGGATGATTTAAAGAGGATTTCCCAATATCAACTAATCAGTCATGCCACCAAGTTAGAGCCTTCTCATTTCTACATCAGCTAATGAACTTACTAAATATTAATGATTTTGATCTTCTACTACATGATTGTTTAGACTTGTACCCAGCAACCTATATCTATATATGTCTTCAATGTTTATCTATCTCAACCTTACCATATTTCCATATCTTATAGTTGGCTTTGTTTCTGTAGAAAGTATCCCAGGAGAATAACATTGATTCTTTTTAGATGTGAATCTTTGTAAAATAATGTTTGAGTCAGGGGTGTTCAGTTGTTATTGTCTGATAACTAAACAAATTTTACCTATAATTTGTAAAATCTTCTAGTTATTTACTAATCTGCTACACATGCTTGTCCACTAATTATTGTTGAGTTTATCTGATATAATTAGTTTAGTACACTTTATTATATGTTTTGTCTTCTTTCACTTTGTCTTGTATCAATCCTTTACTGAACAAGTTAACCTCGAGTCAAATGTACTTTCTATTCTATTGTCGTGGAAATTATTTTTAATCAAAAATTTTTGTTCTTTAGGAAAAAGTCCTATATGATCATAATCTATTTGCAAGTGTTTTCTTCCCCTGCCCCTGAACTGCAAGGTTGAATCAGCTTGGTTGGTCCTTTATCATGCATGCTAGTATTGGCTGTTAGATTTTATAGTCTTTTTCCTTTTATTTTGGGGACTTTTCATTTCTTATTGAACAAACAGTTACGTACTACAGTTCAACTAGGTATTGCAGTTCTTTTCTCTCTGCATTACACCTTAGTCAACTTGAGAAGCATGTAATTATTTGGAACCCATCTTTCCCTTTTCTAAATGAATAATACGTATACATGTGTATGTAAATATTATGCGACACTTTTTTATATAGTAGCATTATTTTTCTGAATACATGGGGCGGCTATAAGTAGGACAGGTTCTTGGGTTTGATTGGTCAGACTGAAATAATGAGAGAGAATGAATACTAAAGATTTCTTAAATAAGGTGGGAGTTTGGGTTTGTGATTTCAATATTTATTTTTCAAGGCTCGGTATCCAGACAAGTTCCAAATCCCGGATTTTAAGAAATATAGCCTATAGTGATTTCAATATTTGTTTTTCAGGGTCTTTAAAGATCTCCCAATCCGTCATATTTCTTAAAATCCAGGATTTGGAATTTGTCTGGATACTGATCCCCTAGAAAAGTTTAAAGGTCTGAGTAGTTAACACTCCCATATGCTTTAGTCCCTTTGATTAATCTGATGGTTTCTTCCATTTGCTGGACTTTCTTTCGGATATCACCAGTATCTCGATCATCTTTGAGATTGATGATTTTAGGGGTTTTGTTGGTTTTCTCATTGTTTTGAGGTTCTGAAATATCTGCTTCCTTTTTCTTGTCAGTACCCTGATTGCCACCTTGATCGGAGGACTCTGGTTGAGTGGGTATTTGTTTACCCTGAGTACTTTTGCTCTATTCTTTTAAGAAGACGACTAATTCTGCTATATAATTTCTGAGTCCCTCGAATGCTTCCCGAGAAACAAAACCTGACCCCTGTTGGGTACTTTCTTCCATGTTAATGGGTAGGCTTTTTGCCTTCTTTTATCTGGATATGGTAATGGGACCAATCTTGCCTACAATAAAAGTAGGTAGTTTAGTCTTGATAGACCTGAATAATATTCATGTTATGTAATGCATTAGGTTTAGGGTTTTTTAATATTTTCCTGCAAAACAGATGTCAGTTGTTTTGATGACATGATTTGATATTTGACAATGAATCTAAAATAATTGATATTTAATATCTTACAAGAATTAACATTTACAACATTTAATATTTGACATTGAATTGAAAGGGAAAGGTATGAAGAGCATTCCCTTCACGTTTGGTTTATCAGAGGATAACCTATCTTAGGTTTACTCTCACGGGCTTTTTGGCATGGAGGTTCCCAGATCATCGTAATCTACTAGATGGGAAGTTAATCCGATCTTTCAAATGGAGCGGATCTGAGTGGTACCTTTCTTGAGCCTCACTTGGACTTAATCGCCACTAGAGTCCAGTAATGAGTGACCGACGGGTTTGCCTCTTGGTGGAAGAATCACACAACAGACATTCATCGCGTCTCACCGCATGCAAAATGATGACATTGTGTGAAGCACTAATATAAAGTGTGGTAAAAAGACATTCACATCCATTCAATGTAAAGACGTTATTTCACACACATGCACAAAGAAGGGAATCAAAAAGATTGAAATGTGGCTTAAGCACTCTACTGTCCCCAGCAGAGTCGCCACCTGTCGACGCCGAAAAAATTTCTCCATCTTCCTAGTTGTTTCTTACCCTTTATATTTTCTATTTCTATTTGTTTGATCTGAAGGGTGAGATTTTTAGGAAAAATACCAACATATAATGTCGACGATTTGAAAAGATTTGATTTTTTATTGGTCCGAATTAGACAGAGTCGCCAGTTTATATGGGTTAAATAGTTGTATTAACTCAACCGAGTTTTAAAAGGTTTTGTAATATGGCCCAATATTAGACTATAACATGGCCCAATATTAGACTATGTTTAATTGGTCTTGGAAACCAAGATTCATAGAGTTCGGGAGATTGATTAAGCGGGGGGAAGGTGTTCGGCACCTCCGACTTCCGTGAAACACGGCTACCGCACTTTTTATTCCCTAGTTTGTGTGTATGCGTATGTGTGTATTGCAGTTAACTGGGTCTAGGTGCTTTATTTGAAAGTAATGTTGTGCCTCTTTTGCGCCTATATACAAATGGTTTGACTTGTATAAAAGTTTAATTTTAATACAAGGCATATAAAGTGATGTTTTGAAATCAAGGTTTTTAAACCCTTATGCTCGCATAGGAATTAAGGCCTTTGATACTTTCATTTTATTTCGTATTTAGCTTATTCTGATTTTTATTCTCGAGATGTGAAGCATCTTCGACAAAATAATATATATATATATATATATATATATATATATATATATATATATATATATATATATATAAGTTTCGAGCTCCTTATGGGCATAAAAGCCATCAAAGTATGCCCGAGCACCACACATAGGATTTTCATTATTACAGAGACCTTAAAACTGAATAATCGTTTTAAGGTCCTAGATTTACAAGTACAAAATTTGCAAGCTAGTTGTACAACTACAAAATGTCCATCGTGGGAACTAGATCTAGATCTATGGATGGGATCATAGTTCATGTAGCTCCTAGGCTCACATAATATCACATAAATATCCTGCACCATGAATATAATGCGATAAAACACATATTTACTTCTAGACGTTGCAAAACAAAGGATTCATCAGTTAAATCATTGCATGCGCATAGCCAAAGCTTCCAGCATCCTCTAGATACAGATCTAGGGTCGCGTGGTTGCTAAATACTTACAAAAACTAGAAAGAAAAATAGATCTATACAGATTTTAGCCATTCTAGCTTCCAGGTTCAAGTTTCACAACTTTTGAACTAGTTAAAAGCTAGATCTGGCTAGATCCAGTACAGATTTAGTCAATAAATCTTAAATATTGATTATTAACAAGAAAATAAACGGTTAAAACTTCATATCTATGCCATATAGAGGCAGATCTATATATATATATATATATATATATATATATATATATATATATATATATATATATATATAGTACTTATATACGGTGTAAAGCAAGAAATAGCAATAGATCTGAAGGGATCTTACAGTTAAGCACGAGAATGGCTATTGAACGACTTTAAGCGCCTATAAACTCAATTTCCACCAGTTAAAACTTGATATGTTGCTATATATATATATATATATATATATATATATATATATATATAAGAGTGTTTGTATAAGAGATTTACAACAATCAGAACACAATTCGAGCTCCGTTTAGCTATTCTAGCCTCTATTTCTCTCGCATGGGCCCTCTTCTTTCCTAATCTTCTCTTAGAAGTCATAGAGGGATGGGGTATATATAGACCCGGGTTACCGCAAGTCTACTTGCGGCTGGACCTGGTGGGCCCGGCCCGGTGGGTCCCGTCGTCTCGAAATACATGCAATCTAACCAACGTGCAGTCTGCTTGAACTTTCATAACTTTTAATCTGGGAATTCGATGGAAGCGTGTTATACCTTTCCAGAAAGCCCTTTCCGAGAGATACACAGAATTTGACATTTTTGAATATTGGAAGACGGGCCCATAACCAGATCTTCGAGTCTTCGCAGTCTGTCCGTTGAGCTGTCTTGCTATGTTTTCACTCGGGATTGCTGTAATAGTTCTGCATGAACTTGTTCATGATGATTTAATTTGATTTAATGTTGAGTTGGAAAAATTACTCTTTTGCCCTTTCGAGTTGATTTTCGGGCTTGACATGGCTACAGCTGCCTTTCTCGGGGTTATCTTCGGGGTTTTACTGTTGTTGACTTTTGTATGTCTTCAGGGTTGTCTATGAAGTTGGTTTGATGATATTCTGGGGTTGTCTCCGAGGTTCTGGTTTGATGATTTCCTGGGGGTAGTTTTGGTTTGATGATTTGGACTTTCAGGGTTGTCTTTAAAAGATGAAAGACAATTCTGCCCTCCTACATAGTTAGTAACATGAATGTGAAATTTCGAGTGTCTACAGTCAGGATTAGTATAATCTTGTGAATGAGGCATTTGAAGTTAAAGTTTACGAAATTGAATGAGTTATGAAATCACAAGGAAATTTTTAAGCATTTATATATGGTCATTGTTCATGGGTAGGATCAGATTCAAAATACTTATCTCCCTTTATCAGAGATACTTCATCTTCACTCTTGACGTTATTCTTTACAGAATTGGTTTCATATGACATATGCACTATGAGTGCCGCAACTCTTAGCAGGGGTTTCATTTCTATGACTTTTAGATGATCTCATCTCCATCTTGCAAATTTTCTTGATTCCAAAAGTTTTTTCTTTTTCTTTTTCTTTTTCTTCTTTCTTTCGCCTAACTTTTCTCATTTTCTTAGACTATTCAGAGTAACCCATTTAACGAGTTTTGGACCAATAACTCCCAAGTCAAATGACTTTAGGGCACTAGGTATAAAGACACCCCTTCGGGTTTACTTGTTCGAGTAACAAAGGCCACACTTTGAGACAAGTCAGGTCATCTACTCTATTTTCTCCTCTCCTGAGCTTGTGCAAGATTCATTTTCTTAGGCTTAAATTACCCATGTAGCGAGCGTTTGGGCCGATGACTCCCAAACCAGACGACTTCAAGGCACCAAGTGTAAAGGCACCCCTCAGGCTTAATTACTCGAGTAATCTAGGCCACGATTCAGATCTTCTCAGGTCTCGCCTTTTTCTTTTTGTAATGCTCGTTATCTTAGGCACTAAGTTACCCATGTAACAAGCGTTAGGTTGATAACTCCCAAATCAGATGGCTTTAGGGCACCAGGTGTAAAAACACCCCTCAGGCTTAATAACTCGAGTAACCCAGGCCACAATTCAAGACATTAGGCTGGTTACTTATCTTTTATCTTCTCACTAATTGTCATTGTTGCCGCCACGGTTTCATACCCCATAACTAAGAGTCAGGGCAATCGCAAAGTACAGACATGCATAGGAGGTCAAGTATGTTCCAAAAAGTATTTTGAACTAGGATGTCGTGCCTAATCAAAAGGTTGAATGGTTTTAATTCTCTAATCATTCCCGTGATTCTTGCTCAATAGATAATATTAGAATTAATCAAATTCATAACAAGTTTAGTCAAAAATTTCTCTTTTAAAACCTTTTTATAAGATTCTAACGCAAGATTTATCTTGTTTAGCATGTCTATCATTACTAGTGCACGTAAATGGAGATTGAAAGCACATAAAGAGATGAAAGAGTCATACCTCACATGTGACTATGTGAGTCATTGTATTCTAAGAAAATTATGATTGGGAAAGCCCAAATGATCTTACCGGACCGACATGGAAATGCTATGAGGGAAGCTTTGATAATGATGGACCATGCTAATGGTGCTGACTGGTGTATTTTCCTTTTTAGGATGGCCGATAAATGCCCCAGTGTTGAGTTGTCATGGTCTCCGACATTGATTTAGCCTTGCTTGTTGCAAGGGTCCGAATATCGATTTGTTGCCGATTTTGAAATTTCCCTAGTATTTCTTGTCATCTAGGGTAATTTCTTTGTTGTATGTTTAACAGATGGGATGATTAGATGTCGAGATTGCAAGAGTCGGTTACCTTCTGACCCCAAAGGTGAATAGGTAGTGGATTTTGGCTTTCATGTTTGGATGCCCCAGTCATTGTTTTTGATTTGTAGGAGCAATTGGCTTTGATGATTTTCTTCTTATTTGACGAAGATTTGTGACCGAGGGTGTCTAAAAGCTCAGCTTGGTTTGTGGTGTGATGGCTTCAGTCGGGTTTGATTTGACCTACAAGGTTTGATTTATGGCCTTTTTCTCAGGGAATAGGTCGTCAGGTTTGAGATAGACTTTTCCATGACAGTATTTCCTATAATTTTGTAGGTCAAAGGACATCAAGTTTTCTCTCACTTCAGGAGTGATGAGTTACTGAAGGTTTACATCTTAGGATGAATACTATTTCATCACTGTGACTGACTGTCTTAATGTATCACTGCCTCTTCCTTTTGAGATATGCTCCAGATTTGATGGAACAAAATTGAGGTGTCATTGTATCTTCTCAACTAGGGTCGTCGATCTTGAGGGTTTTTCTTGGGTGTAGGCTTTTCAGGTTTAATTTGGTGTCTTGAGACTGGTATTTGGGTTTAGATGCTTCTTTTGAGGGTTAGACTGCACTATAGATGGCTGCCTATATACTCCCGTGGCTGGAGGGAGATCAGGTCTTTCGTAGTTCAGGCTTGGCCTGAATGATTTAAAAAGTGTTTATTTGGTTTAATTTAAAAAGTTTTTGTTTGATTTGAAGAGTGTTTATTTGGTTTGATTGGAAGAGTGTTTATTTGGTTTGATTTGAAGTGTGTTTATTTGGTTTGACCGCACCATAGTTGGCTGCTTACGTACTCCCATTGATGGAGGGAGCTCAGGTCTTTCATAGTTCAGGCTTGATGAGTTGTTAAAAAGTTGTATCTTGTGATCGCTGAATCATTGAAAGGGTTTTGTGATTTTTGTAGAGGTTAGACCACACCATAGATGGTTGTCTATGTTTTCCTATGCGAGGAGATTAGGTTTATGTAGTTCACGCTTAACTTGATTTTTTGATTTTTTTTAATTCGATTTGATTTTTTTTTCACTTCTTACAAAACCCGAGGTTAGTTGTTTTGATGACATGAATAATACGATATTCAATAATGACAAGATAAATATGACATTTAATATTTGACAAAAATTGACATTTGATATTTGACATGAAATTGACATTTGACATGAATTGAAAGGGAAAGGCATGAAGAGACTTCCTTTCACGTTTGGTTTATCAGAGGTTGACCTATCACAAGTTTACTCTCACATGCTTTTCGGCATGAAGGTTCCCAGATCATTGCAATTAACTAGATGGGAAATTAATTCGATTTTTCAATTGGAGCGAATCTTTGCGGCATCTTTCCTGAGCCTCGCGGGATTATGCTCCTCTTGAGTCCAATAATCAGCTACCAACGAGTTTGCCTCCTGGTGGAGGAATCACACAACATACATTCATATACATTCATCGCGTCTCACCGTATGCAATATGATGACATTGTGCGAAGCACTAATATAAAGTGTTGTAAGTAAGCATTCATTTGCATTAATTCAATGTAAATTAAGCATTCACACACATGCAGATAAAAGGGAATTGAAAAGATTAAAATGAGGCTTAAGCCCTCTACTGTCCCCAGCAGTATCACCACCTATCGACGCTGGGAATTTTGCTTTTCCTATGTTGTTTACTACCCTTTGTCTTTTCTATGTTATTTTATTTATCTTTCTTAAAGGATGATATTTTGGAAAAGGATCGACATACATGTCGACGATTTGAAAATATTGATTTTAATGATTTGGATCGAATTAGACATAGCCGCCAGTTGGTATGAGTTTTAAATGGTTGTACCAACTCAACCGGGTTTTAGAAAGGTTTTCGTAATATGACCCAATATGTGACTCCGTTTAATTGGTTTGGAACCCAAGATTCATAGAGTTTAGGGGCTTGCTTAAGCGAGGGGAAGGTGTTAAGCACCCCCCGACTTCCGTGAAACACGGTTACCGCATCTTTTCATTCCCTATGCATTTAATGTGTGTGTTGAAAGCTTTTGTTTTGAAAAAGGGCTTCAGTGCTTTATTTTGAAAGTAGTGTTATGCCTCTTTGGACCTATATATAAAGGGTTTAACTTATAGAAAAGATCATTTTTTAACAAGCATATGAAAGTGATGTTTTAAAAAGCTATTTTGAAACCCTTTTGCTCGCAGAGGAATTGAGGCATTGATACTTCCAATCTTATTCCATATTTGGCTTGATTTGATTTTATTGAGATGCGAAGCATCTTTGATAGTACTGAAATTAATATCTACAAGGGTCGGACTTCTTATAAGCATGAAAGCCATCGAAGTAAGCCCGAGCACCACATACATGATTTTCCACTATATTGGGGCCTTAAATTCGAATACCATTTTAAGGCCCTAGATTTACATTTACAATGGATTGCAAGCTAGATGTACAACTTAAAAAGTCCATCATGGGAACCGGATCTAGATTCATTGATTGAATTGTAGACCTTGTGGCTCCTAGGCTCACATGAAATCAGTTAAAAGCTTGCAAGATGCATATTTAAGCATATTATGTACATCTAACTTAAAACTTCGCTAAACAAGGGATTTATTGATCAAATCCCTGTACGAGAGTAAACAAGCTTCCTGTTTCCTCTAGATACAGATCTAGGGTCACGTGGTTGCTAAATATTTGCAAAAACTAGAAAGTAAACTAGATCTATCTAGATCCTAGCCAATCTAGCTTAAAGGTTCAGGGTTTACAACTTTTGAACTGGTTAATAGCTAGATTTGGCTAGATCTAGGATAGATCTAGTCAATACACTTCAAATATTGATTATTTACACAAAATGGATGGTTAAAAACTAAATCTAATCACATCCAAACAAAATCTATGTATATCTAGCACTTATATATAGATAAAAGCAGCAAATATGCACAGATCTGAAGAGATCTTACAATATGGTGCGATAATAGCACAATGAACGGCTAAAGCTGGTGAAAACATGATTTCAACCGGTGAAAAGTTGATATATTGAAGTTTATATGTATATAAGTTTTTACCAACTGAGATTTACATAGTTAAGATGAAGATTTAGGTTGTTTCTCTCTTAGAACTCTCAGATTTCTCTCTCTTGAGCCTTCTCACTCTCTCTAAAATCTGCTTAAATGAGTTGGGGGGTCTGATATATATAGCCCCAGCCAGCCGCAGGTAGACCTGAGGCAGTGGGTTCCATCGCCTCAAAGTTCGTTCTCTCAATCAACGCGTTGTCTATTGAAACCTTCATAACTTGCAATCTAGGAATCCGATGGAGATGTATCATACCATTACGAAAAGCTCTTTCCGAGAGCTACTCAATGAAATAGGGATTGACCTTTTCCAAATCCGGAAAGATTGGTCCATGATTAGAATAGCATCTTCAGGTTTTTGCAGGCAGTCCGTTGAGCTATCTTGCGCAGTTTGCACTTGAGATTGTTACAATGGCTCTTTATGACCCTATCTACAGCTGGATGGTTGTTTTCCTATGTTGTGTTGTCAACATTCCCTCTTTGCCCTCCCAGGGTTGTCTCCAAGGTGAAGGTGACTTTTCGCTATCCTTCGGGTAGTCTCCAGGGTTTGATTGATGTTTATTTTTTCCTCCCTCGAGGTTGTCTCTGAGGTTCATTTGATATCCCACGGGACTGTCTCTAGGGTTTAATTGTTACTGTAGTCCTCCGGGGCTGTCTCTGGGGTGTAAAAGATATTTTTGCCCTCCTACATGGTTAGTCCAAGGAAAGTAAAATTTCGAGTGTCTACAACTATTTTATTTAGAAGGGTAGATGTCTATATGTTGGCCCTAACGGGTTTGATATAGAGGTCCCGCATTGCAGGTGAACTTAGCGGTCGCACGATTCTGTAGTTAGAGGTTTACATGTTTTAGTTTGAGTTGTTTTTGGCATATGTGATGATTGTGTCATCCCCACCTTGGGCGAGTGGGAGATGTTGGATTTTGGATATCCAAGTGGAGTGCCCATGGAGAGTCTGACTCATTTTGGTAGTTGGTAAGATTACTCAATTAGATTTGGTTAATTCTGTTTGATTTATTAAGAAGAATTTGACTTATCTGTTGGAGAGTTTTTAGGAAGTGGTTTTAACCACTTTACCTATAATACTCGTGTCTCCTCTCCTCAAGTTGATCATGATTAATCAGTTGGCCAAAAACCCAAAAAAACATAGTGATGATATACTGCTATTATCAGTAAGCTTTTCCAAGACAGACCAAACCTTAGCTGTTATGAATCGTGGATTTGAGCTCCGTTCTCATCCCACAAAGATTGTAGTTTGGAGACGCCACTGGGTTGTATAGTACGTGGGATTGCACAAGGTTTTTCTGTGCCAAAGGCTAACACGCTTCAAAATGTATGATTTTTGTTTTTCGTTTTGCGTAAAGAAGTCATGACATGCATCTAATTAATCCTTAAGTAATATCAGTGTCGCTAGAGTGAAGTCGTTGTGAACCTTGGTAAGAAAGAATGGTATAACTTTATGAATATTATATGTGACTTTGTCATATAAAGTGCATATTCCATAGCAGTAATATCAAATATCAATGTAGGGTGGATATAAATTTGAACAATTTTTTTTGAATACTTATCTTTTTAAAAAGAAATTGAAATTTAAACCATATCGCAAAGAAAACTTCAAGAAAAGTGCAAGCTATATGAGATTGTCATTTTGGGCCAAGGGTTGTGTTGAGAGAGATAGAAATGGGTTTCACTTCAAAAATAGAAGAAGCCACATAAATAGAAGAAATTTCACTAAAGTTTCATTATCTCTCTCACTTTATCTTTATTTTTTTTGTTCTTTTCTTCTTCTTTTATTTGCTTTCTGTGCAGCAAAGTTTTACTTTGAAGTGAGGTGACATTTGTGTTGTGTGGTCCCTCTTCACATAATTTTCACTCATTTTCGTGTGCATTAAGAAAAGGCAGTTGCCAGATTTGAGATGTATATGATATATTTAAATAATTTGAATGTAACTTTGGGAAGCGGTTAGTATGAATTTTATTTTTGGGTAAATTGATTAATTGGTCAATAGAATACTGACATACAGGCAAAGTTCTATGTGTGTCAGCATTCTATTGGGAAATTGACCAACTTACTAAAAATTAAACTTTATGGTAATACATTTGTATTGCATAAAAATATAAAATTTCCTAATTATTTATTATTATCTATTATTTTGTAGGCACTTTTGGCTCTTTAATATGTCTTGTATTTTGTTGAATTTATCTTGTTGAGTTAAAACAAATATTGTAAAAATTATATAATTATGAACTTGATAATCAGTATTACTTTTTAAATAGATTATAGTATTTATTTAAAATTAAATTAAATTATATTAATTTTAAGTTATAAATATTTTCGATTGACTTTTAAAAATTAATAAAAATTTTATATTTGGAAAAGTAAATATTATGAGGCAAAAAAGCACTTTTACCCCATTGTGGTTGTCGTGTTTTAAGCAATTAGCCATTGTGCTTTAAAAATATTCAATTGACCCACTGTGATTTTTAAAAATATACAATCAGGCCATTCCGTCCATTTTTCGTAACCGACGTTAACAAATCTGCTTGGGTTTCTTACGTCTCTTTTTGAAAAAAAATAAATATTACATGGTAATTACGTGGTAACAGATACATATCATGTTCATGTCTGTTCCTTTCTTTTATTTTTTTAATGGATTTTCTTTATAATTTTTTCTTCTCAAACAAAAAAATAAAATAATAAAATCATTATGTGGTAAAAAAAATAATTAAAATAATATTAAAATTAAAATAAATATTTTAATTCATTTTTTTATATTTTTTTCTTTTATCTTTTTCTTTCTTTTAATAATTATTTTTATTTTAAAAATTAATTCCAAATAATACAAATAATATATTAAAATTTTTATATTAATGAGATCTATTACAACATTACATTAATTTCAACAAAAAAATAAAAATAAAAATCATTAATTATGTGGCAAAAAAATAATTAAAATAATAAAATTAAAATAAATATTTTAATTCATTTTCTATATAATTTTTTCTTTTTTTTTCTTTTTTTTTCTTTTAATAATTTAAAATTAATATGATTCATTTAAATCTATGTTAAATTAAATCATGTTAAATTAATTCCAAATAATACAAATAATATATCAAATTTTTTATATCAATGAGATCTATGACAATATTATATTAATTTTTACAACAATTAAAAATAAAAAATAATACAAATAACATAAAAATTAAAATTAATTTTTACAAAAATTAAAAATAAAAAATTAGTTAAACAAATAACATAAAAATTAAAATTAATTATACAATTAAAACTTTATTATTTTTTTATAAATTTTTCTTTTAAATATCTCTTTTTTTTTAATTATTTTAATTCTAAATAATACAAATAATCAAAATATTCATCTCCCATGATTCAATCATCCCCCCATTTTAATTTACAGAAGCTCTCCTTCATCTAGCCTCGCTTCCTCCACCTCTGAACAATTTCAAGATCTGAATTTCCCAGCATGGATATCATATCCAAATCCCTCTCAATAAGAGGATTAGTAGCATCATCGTCCACTTTCCTCAATAATCACATCTTGGGTTCCTTCTCTCTCTTTCTCTTCCACTTTTCTTGGCGGTTACGATAACGTCGAAGTCGTCGCCGGGGAGGGAGTGGTTAATGTCGGCGCCCCGCTCGACTTTGGAGAAGGGGGGAGAGGAGATGAGGATGGAGGCGTCGCAGCCGTCGATGAGGCAGTCGTGGAAGAAGAGGCGGAGGGCGGCAGCGGCGGTGGTGGGGGGTTGATCTATTTGTTGGTAGTGGTGTCTTGCCCGATTTGGTTAAATATGGAGTAAATTTTTTGGTAGAAGTTGGGGGTGAGGTATTTGTTGGAGGAGGAGGGTTGAAATATTAGTGAATCGCAGTGCAGAGAGCTTCAAAATCAAAATCATGGTGATCCCTCTTTTAGAAACCAAAGTCAAACAAAGAAAAAAGTGTGGAAAAATAAAAAAGGCAACAATTTTTATTTTTATTTTTAAAATAAAACATACATATTATAAATATTATAATATTAATTTTTATTAATATTATACATATTATAAATATTTAGATAAAGAAAAAGAAAGAAAATAAAACATAAAGGTATTTTTATTTTTAAAATAAAACATACATATTATAAATATTATAATATTAAATTTTATTAGTATTATACATATTATAAATATTTAGGTAATGAAAAAGAAAGAAAATAAAACATAAAAGTATTTTTATTCTTAAAAATTTTATATGTATTTTAAAACATAAAAGTATTAAAATAAAAATAATTATTAAAAGAAAGGAAAAGAAAAAATTATAAAAAAATGAATTAAAATATTTGTTTTAATTTTATTATTATTTTAATTTTTTTTTACCACATAATGATTTTATTATTTTAATTTTTTTGCTTGAGAAGGAAAAATCATAAAGAAAATCCATTAAAAAATAAAAGAAAGGAGCAGACAGGAACATGATATGTATCTGTTACTACATAATTATCACGTAAATTTTTATTTTTTGTTAAAAAGACACGTAAGAAATTCAAGCAAATTTATTAATGTCAGTTACAAAAAATAGATAAAATGATCTAATTGTATATTTTTAAAAATTATAGTGGGTCAATTGAATATTTTTAAAATATAGTAACTAATTATTTAAAATACAATAACCACAATAGGTAAAAGTTTTTTGTTCCGTATTATGAGTCAATAGGCCCAAATCCCAATACAAATTATACATTGATCAACTTTACTCACGTGGGTATAACTGGTTGACACCACCCTACTGGCTGAACCGGTGGACTAGATAGCCACCACTGTCCACTAGCAGAGAATTAGTCCGCCCATGTTGATTTTGTGTTTAAAAAAAGAAACGCTAAAAAACCTCAATGCAGAAGCTTTATGTTTTGGACTAGTAGTTTACTAGCTTTGTGGCCATCCTTTTTCTCAGTTGTAGTCCAATAAAGAGTGACAAATTTGGTTAGTAGCAAAACTGCCTAAATATTTAAATATTGAGATGCACGGTATGCTCATGAGTGAATAAAAAATGAATAGACTATAATGACCGTTTTTTTCATCTTTATAGTATATAAAATCCACGACATAATTATGGAGACAGTTTGAACTGTCATTATATCTTAAAAAATTATCGTTATAATCGGTTCGTTTTTTGTTCTTTTTTTTGATTCGTTAGAGAAGGGAACCGTTGAGATGCATATTTTAGAATTATATTATATGAAATTAGTATCAGCAGCACATGTGTTACGTGTATAAATTCTGTTAAATAAAATAAAAAATTTATAAAATTTAGAGAAGTAAATAGAAAAATATAAAAAAATTAATATTAAAAAAATACAAAATAGTAATATATTTAAAATTGTAAGGGGAAAAGAGAGAAAAAAATAAAAAAAACACCAAACTTGATGAGAAAATTTCGTGAAGACTTTATAATATAAATAGATAGATAGATATAGATATAGGGGTCCGCATCCATGACAACCGGTTGCTGGAAGCAACAAAAAAAAGTCATGACACAACATCGTGTAGCGGCTGAGACAATTAAAAAGGGACATGTCTCATTTTAATTGTCCCGACTGCTACAAGTTGTACCAACATGTTACTATTCATATTAATATTTTATAATATTATTAATACTAATATTAGTATTTATAATATTAATATTAGTAATAATATTTTGTAATATTATTAACACTAATATTAATATTTTGTAATATTAGTAATAATAATATTTTGTAATATTAGTAATAATAATATTTATATTAATAATAATAATAGTTAATATGAATATTAATGCTAGTATTAATATTATTCTTATTAATATAAATATTAATAATATTAATAATACTAACTAATATTTCATTGTAATTCAAGCTTTTAATTTTTGTCCAACTCAATTTGAAACTCGACCAAGATTCATTTGAATAGATCCACTATGAAAACAAGCAAGCAGAGCAGAATTGAATCCCAAATTTTCTAAAAATAATATAAATTAGTTAGTAATATTAATAATATTTATATTAATAATAGTAATAACTAATATGAATATTAATATTAATATTACTATTATTCTTTTAATAGTAATACTATTATGCATATTTTGTAATATTATTAATACTAATATTAATATTAAATTCCCTCGGTTTCAAATTATAAGACTATTATTGATTATTAATTTGAGATATTTTTAAATTTTAAATTGAGACGACTTATTAAAAATTATGAAATAATAAAATTAATAGTAAATAATATATTTTAGATAATTTATAATATTTATTATTGATTTAATTAAAATTAAAAGAATATGTATCAATTTTTAGTTTTAAAAACGTTTAAGTTACCTTTAAAAAATCAACAATGATTAAAAGGAATGGAGGGAGTATAATTAGAAAGGACATTAATTATGGTTCACCAAACACGACTTATGAGAGATCAACTGCAGTTGTGTGGACGACCCTGTACTAGAAGAGTAAACAGCCTGGAGCAGGTCACCTGTCTCCACCGCTTGACGTGCACTTGTTTAGTCTTTTATTTCTTCAAAAAGAAATGTTTCCCTAGTCAATGAGATTAATAAATGTTTTGAAAATTAAGAATAGGCAAACCAAATAATATAAAACAAAAATAAATAAAATAATATATAATTTAATGTGAAAAAATCTTAAAGAAAAAAATTATGGGTTAAATTCAGAATTTCTACTTTATTAATAATGATGTGTTTACAATACTCCTGTCAAGGTTTGCGTCTTAAAACTTGAGGTTACACAATATCACGATACAACTTTTTAATCAAATTATTTTGTTGTAAAACTCTCCCTCCAATATTACAACTTTTTTATATGGAATATAAAAATCGTAAAAACCATCTTGCTCACATAAACACAAAACTCAATCACAACCCCCCTCCCTCCTCTTCTCAACTCTTAGGATGCTACATGACTTTTACTTGTGTTACACTTAAACAACTAAATATAATACTCTATTTATAAAAACCACAATTCTCATCTCTTTATTCAAAATAGGATACTTCTAAAATAAAACTTTTACTATAAATAGATTTCTTTCTAAAATAATACTCTTATTAAAAATAGATTTTTTTTTTAATAATATCAATTTTTTTAATAGAATTCGAGGAGTATATATACCAACATAATTTTTGTTTAAGGAAATAGAAATTGAATGGGCTACTCACTTCCAATTTTAATTTAAAATATAATGTAAAGAACAATGTTACTATCACATAAAAAAATTCACATAATATTCACATACACACACATACATATTGTAGGCCCCCGCCTGACATGTGGGACTCGCAGTATACATATGTGTGTATATGAGTATTATGTGATTTCTTTTTATGTGATAATAGCATTATTTAATGTTAAAAACTTGAAATTTACTTTCTTAATTGTAAAAGAAAAGGAAAAAAAAGGCATAATTCATGATATATTTTGTTAGAACTCAGCAATTACTGCATGATTTTCAACACAAGTATTATGCTGATATTTTTTGTACACAAGTATTATGTTGAAACAAATTATGGGATACCAAGGTGGTGGGAGTTCTATAAATACAAGGCCAAGGTTACAATTAACGGGTAAGATCTACTTTGAGCACTAAACATATAAACCTCCATTGTTAAACCTTGTGAACGGTCTGTGCTTATTCTCACACCGGAGCTATCCCCCGGCGGTACGGCCGTCAAGCTTCTGTGTGATCTGTTATTGTGCAGGATTCAGCGCGTGGATTTTGTGATTGGACGTGCGGACGAACTTGGCGTTAACATTGGCGCTAGAAGGAGGGCGCTCTTCTTTGCAACCACAAATACTTTTCTTCGGCAGCAATCATGACGAGTAGAGATAATATCGCTGTCTCGGAAAGAGCCAAGACCCAGCAGTCCCACCAAACAACTCAGGCGAGGGGGTCAGTGAAGGACCGACTGGGGTCTAAAATACAGGAGGTAGAAGAGTTACCAGTCCATGATCTTCGGCGGAAGCTCTTCCCCGAGAGTCAACACACGCCTCATCAGGCGAGTCAGGCCGACGAGAGGCACTCTCAAGCCCTCGTGAGGCAAGACCGGGGAGCAGGAAGTCGAGACCAACGAGAGTTTCTCTTGCAGAAGAGACTGGACCAGAATAAAGACGCCATGTTGGCGCTCCAGCTGCAACGATTGGAGTTGGAGAGACAGATGGCCAACATGGTCGGGGATCAAGAAGTGAGTTCCAGAAGGCGTAGGAATCGAAGCCGGTCCCGATCGCCTCGGCGGGGGGAGGCAAGAAGAGAACAGAGCAGGCACCGGAGTCGCTCTAGAGATGGAAAGAGCAGAGGGAGGAGTCCTTCAGCCGGGCGCCGATCAGAACACCGAGGCAGGACGGGGCAGATAGAAAGGGAAGCGTCTCCTGATTATGGGAGGGACAAACCTCGATTGTCCCCTCATAAGGAAGGATCCGACCCCCTTACCCGGAGAGTGTCTGAATTAGAAAGGTTGCTAGGGACAAAAAACTCGATGGGGACATCTTCGGCAGGTTTAGGATCTCCCTTTTCGCCCGAAATCAACCGGGTGATAGCCGATCCAAAGAAGAAGATGCCCCCGATGGAGACATACGACGGATTGGGAGACCCCTACGACCATTCGGATGGATATGATCGCCTGATGTCGTACTATGGACATTCGGATGCAGCCAAATGCCACATGTTCGCTACAACACTTAAGAAGAGTGCCAGGGAGTGGTTGGGAACCCTGGCACCAGGATCAATCGGGTCATGGAACGATCTTCGTGAAAAATTCCATGCTCGGTTCGGCAGCAACCGAAGACGAGGGAAGATCACGGCGTCCCTCATGCAGGTACGGCAGAAATCAGACGAGACCCTAAGTCAGTTCGTCAAACGATTTAGAGAGGCAGTGGGATCTGTAGCGGAGCTCAATTCCCCACAAGCACTGGGATTTTTTACGACCGGCTTAGACATCGGGAGATCTAAGAAGCTGGTAAAGGATTTGGTGATTAACCCTCCGGCAGACTTGACCGAGGCCTTTCATCGGGCAGAAGGGTTCATCGCTATAGAGGAAGCTTTGGGAAATTTCAAACCACACCAACAACCATACGAGAAAGCTAAAGATCGGGAAAAACCGACCTACCAACGTTCGGACAATAACCAGTGGAAATCAGACCGAACGGAAAAGAAAAACTTCAATGGGGGAGGTTCAGGTAGCAACCGGCCTCCACTACCCAATCGTAACGTCAGCAAGGTCTATACTCCCCTCACCGCGGATCGGTCGAAAATCCTGCAGGAAATGAAAAGCCAACCATTCTACGAGCCATGCCCCAGGCGAACTAAGCCCGGAAAGCGTGGTCGGGATAAGTATTGTGAATACCATCAGAGTACCGGACACTCGACCGAAGCATGCGTTAATCTGATGGATATGATCGAGAAAAATGTCCAAAACGGACAACTGTTACAATACGTGGCAGGCCGGGGAAATGCCGAGGTGCCCAGAGAGGAGACCGCAGATCAGATCCCGGATACCCAGGCGCCGCAGAACCCCCCAGCCCGAGGTGTAGTTGATGTCATTTCGGGGGGTTCCGTTAGACGGGTATCGGGAAGAAAAAGAAGTGGGACTCTGGAAGCAGTGCTATCTGTTTCGAGGTCAACCCCTAGAAAGGATCGGGCATATCCGGGAACGTCTATCTCATTTACGGACGAAGACTACCCGACAGATCTCATTGAGCCCCACGATGGTGCTTTGGTAATAACGGCTCAGGTCGGGATAGTGGATATGAAAAGAATGATGATAGATAACGGGTCTTCGGTAGACATCCTGTATTCCCACGCCTATCAGAGGTTAGACCTGCAAGGGAAGAAGATGGATTTGGGAGGGGAAGGCCCCTTGTACGGATTTTGTGGAGATCCGGTGCTTGTGTTGGGCACCATCGAGATGCCAGTCAAATTTGGTACGACACCTAATCAAGTCGAAATAGTGGTGAAATTTTTTGTCGTCCAAATAGACTCGGCATACAACGCGATCCTCGGAAGGCCTACCTTGGCAGCCCTGCAAGCAGTAACATCAATACCCCATTTTAAAATCAAGTTTCCAACACCGAACGGGATCGAGGAGGTAAAAGGTGACCTAGATATAGCCCGAAGGTGTTACCGAAACAGCTTGATTTCTTCAGGGGTCGGGGTCTGTAAACAAAAACAGACAATGGCCATTGAGATCGAACCATTCACGGAGGGAAGCACGGAGCCCCTTGCTCTTCCGGCCGAAGAAACTGATGATGTAGAATTGGTACCTGGGCAGGAAGACAAAATAATAAAGATCGGGTCGGGGTTATCAGAACCCTTCCGGACCGGGCTGATAGAATTACTCCGAGTCTATGCCGATATCTTTGCATGGGAACCCAGCGACATGCCGGGGGTAAGTGAATCAGTGGCTCTACACCGACTGCACGTGGACCCGAAAAAGAAACCGGTCATACAGAAGCGGAGGATTTTCGCCCCAGAAAGGCAAAAAATCATCGACGAAGAGATCACCAAGCTCCTGGAGGCCGAATTCATCTTCGAGATTGATTACCCGGAGTGGTTGGCCAACGTGGTATTGGTCCAGAAGCAAAATGGGAAATGGAGGTTGTGTATTGATTACACGGATCTAAACAGGGCGTGTCCGAAGGATTTCTACCCTTTGCCCAATATAGATCAACTGATCGACGCCACGTCGGGATACGGTATGTTGAGTTTTATGGATGCATTCTCTGGGTACCACCAGATTTCGATGAACAAGGAAGACATCCCGAAGACAAGTTTTATCACACATCGGGCGATATACGCATACAGGAAAATGACCTTCGGGCTATTAAATGCCGGGGCAACTTATCAACGAATGATGAACCTGGTGTTCACGAAGCAATTGGGGAGGAGCATGGAGGTCTACGTAGACGACATGATCGTTAAAAGCATGTCAGTCCGCAAACATCTTGAAGATCTGGAGGACTGATTCGAGACGGTCCGAAAACGCAAGCTAAGGCTAAACCCGACCAAATGCACTTTTGGGCTGGGATCGGGTAAATTTCTAGGATACTTGGTCAGCAAAAGGGGAATCGAAGCAAACCCAGAGAAAATCCAGGCAGTCCTGGATATGAAATCACCAAAGTCATACAAGGATGTGCAGAGACTAACGGGTCGGATTGCGGCCCTACGAAGGTTCGTCTCTAAATCAGCTGAGAGGTGCCTTCCATTTTTTGACACCCTGAAAGGACCCACGAACAAGAAAAGCTTCCAGTGGACCTCAGAATGTGAGGACGCGTTCCAAGGGATCAAACGATATCTTTCTTCGGCACCTCTGCTGATGAAACCAATCCCTTCAGAACCCCTATATCTTTATCTGGCGGCGAGTTCGATGGCAGTGGGGGCGGCATTGGTTCGGGTCCAGGGAGGAAATCAGTTCCCCGTGTACTACGTCAGCCACGTACTTCGGGACGCAGAACTCCGATACCCGAACCTGGAAAAATTCGCCTATGCCTTAATCATTGCAAGCAGAAAACTTCGGCATTATTTCCAGGCTCGGGTGGTGGTGGTGTACACTGATCAGCCGTTGAAGAAAATTCTACACCGACCTGAGGTTTCTGGAAGACTGGCGGCATGGGCAATGGAGCTAACACAGTTCGCGATAGAGTATCATCCCCGAACGGCAATCAAAGGGCAGGCGCTAGCAGACTTCGTCGTGGAATGTTCGTTTTCGGAGCCAGATGTGGGATCGGTGGCCGAAACACAACCCATAAAGACTTCATGGACACTATATGTCGATGGCTCGTCAACGTCAGACATCAGTGGTGCAGGGGTCATACTGACGAGCCCCGAAGGATTCAAGGTCCAACAAGCTATTCGATTTAAGTTCAGAGCGACCAACAACGAAGCAGAATATGAGGCCGTTCTAGCCGGGTTAAAATTGGCCCGAAGCCTGGAAGTACAAAACTTGGTCATCTACAGTGACTCGCAGCTGGTCGTCAAACAGATAGCGGGAGAGTATGCGGCTCGGGGGGCGAGAATGACGAAGTACTTAGCCGAGACAAAGAATAAACTGACATACTTCCACACGGTCAGCTGTCAGGGAATTGACCGATCCGACAATACAATAGCAGATGCCCTGGCCAGACTGGCGACAACCGATGCCAACTCCTTCAACGGTTCGGTATATCTAGAGACATTGGAGCAGCCTAGTGTCTCAAAAGAGGAGACATTATGTGTTGATCGGCTAGACTGTTGGCTTACGCCCTACATCTGTTATCTGGCTGACGGAACCTTACCATCAGACCGCATCCTAGCAAGAAAGATCAAGCATCGAAGTTCGAATTTCGTACTGATTGATGGAGATTTGTATCGAAGGGCCTTCAGCTCTCCCTTACTTAAATGTTTAACACCGTCAGAGGCAATCTACGCACTTCGAGAGGTACATGAAGGGATCTGTGGAGATCACATGGGCGCCAAGTCACTGGCGAATAAAATTCTAAGACAGGGGTATTACTGGCCAACCATTTACACAGAGGCCAAGGAACTCGTCAAAAAATGTCTCAAGTGTCAACTGAACAGCAACATCCCGCATCAACCCCCGAAGAACTCTACTCGGTCTTATCCCCGATCCCCTTCGCAGTATGGGGAATCGACATCCTAGGACCTCTGCCGAAGGCCAAAGGGCAAGTCAGCTTTATAATAGTGGCTATCGATTACATGACAAAGTGGGTCGAAGCCAAACCACTGCAGAAGATTACCGAACAGGAATGTCTTAAATTTGTGAAAGAAGGAATAGTTTATCGGTTCGGCATCCCGATGGCTGTAGTATCGGATAACGGTAGACAGTTCGTGGGGTCAAAGTTTGAAAGCTTCCTGAAAGAGTTGGGAATTCAACACCGGAAGACTTCGGTTGCCCACCCTCAGTCAAACGGTCAAGTGGAAGTGACAAATCGAACCCTACTCAACGGGATAAAAAGAAGATTGGATGAACTGAAGGGTCGGTGGCCCGAGGAACTGCTTAGCGTTTTGTGGGCATACCGGACGACCCCGAGGACAACCACTGGAGACTCCCCTTTCCGACTGGCCTATGGGACTGATGCACTCATACCAGTAGAGATCGGGTCACCCACTCTTCGGGTCAGCCAGTACAAAGAGCTCTACAACGATGAAGGTCTGAAAGTAAATCTGGACCTGCTAGACGAGGCTCGTGATGCCGCGGTGTTGAGGTTGGCCCTTTACCAACAGAAGACAGCCCGACACTATAACCAGAAGGTGAAGTTGAGGAGGTTCGAGGTAGGAGATTTGGTGCTTCGGGAGGCAGAGGCATCAACCCCCCAGAACACAGGAAAATTAATGCCTAACTGGGAGGGGCCTTATGAGATAGTAGAAGTGCCGAAGCCAGGGACTTACCGGCTTCGAGCAATGGATGGGTCGGAAGTAAAGAATACATGGCATGCTGGAAGACTTAGGAGATATTACCAGTAAATACATGCCTGTTCTTTCCCGATAATGGTGTAATTTATGCAATTTATCAATGAAAGGAAAACTTCTCTCAAGAGAAACGTTTGTACTTCATTTTAATCTTGCACTGCTTTACCAATCATATAAGCTTCGAGCGTAAAACGGTCAGACGGTTCGAGAGAGCTTAACTGGTTGATAAACGCCACAAGTATAACTGATCGACAAAGCTACACATCCGATCATATAAGCTTTGAGCGTAAAACGATCAGACGGTTCGAGAGAACTTAACTGGTTGATAAGCGCCACAAGTATAACTGATCGACAAAAGTTACAAATCCGAGACAGTACGCTTTAGACATAAATTGACCAGACAGTCAGAAATGACCTAACTGGGCGATAAAAGTAAAGTTAAACTGATCGAGATAACTACTTAGAAAGTTTTTGTCTTCATTTATATTCACAAAGTTTTACAATTCCCGATCAGATGAGCTTCGGGTACATACACCGTCGGCTTCACCGGTCAGGTGAGTTACAAGACTTAGAAAAGAAAAATTACAACTATGAAAAGCAGATACTAAAAAGAACTATGGTAAGTCATCATCGGCCTCGGCCTCCTCATCGGAAGAGTCAAGGATCGAGGCATCCAGGCCGGCATCAACAAGCTTCGCTCTCGCTTTTTCCCGATAGGCCTCCACCCCTTCACCAAACTGGGTCATGATCTTATCGGTCAAAGCAGGCGATTCTTCGTATTCCTTGATGGCAGCTTGTTTGAGGGAGACCTGTTCGGCCATCAAGGTGTTGTTCGCTTGGATCAAAGTCCTCAGCTGAGCATGAACCCCAGTGAACTTCCCCTCGAGGGCCTCCAGATTCCCCACCAGGGCTCTATTCTCTTCGGCCATCAACTCCTTGTCATGCACCAGCTTCTTGGCATGATCGTTGAGACCGACGAACTCTTGTTGAAGTAGGGAATTTTGTTCTTCGAGTTCAGCAATCCGACAATTAGCCTGGGATACTTTATTCCTGGTATCGGCATGAAGATCCCGCTCCCTCCTCAGCTCCGAATCCCGACCCGATAATTCGGCTTGGAGAAGCTCCACGTCGGTTCTCAGCTGGACCTCTCTCTTGGTGGATCGGGCAAGAGGAGCGATAGCTCGAGCAAGGATGGCGTTGGCCTAAATACATAGGCGAATTGGTCAGACAGCAAAAAAAATGAATGAAGACATATATACAAATGAGGATAAATACCTGAGTCTGGGCTCGGAGATAGGTAACCAGAAAATCCTCTGACGAAAAGTTCTTGAACCGTTCATCATCACCGGAAAGCTTGAATTGATCAAGCAAGTGGAAAGGGAATTTATCAGCTGGGCTCTTCGGCCAGCAGGTGGTTGGGGATCCTCCGGAAGAGCTAGCCTTGGACTTCGGGGAAGAAGCATTGATCGGGGCAACGACCTCCTCGGCATGGGAGGGCCCCTCGACCAACCGCGGCTTCTTCGAAGCGGGCTCCAGAAGCTGATCTGGAGTACCCTCCGAATCTTCGGCCACCGTCACTATGATCGGAGTTGGAGGAGTTGATTTCAGAGCAGGCTTCGGCGGGGGCGCGACAATGACCTTGGGGGGAGCTCGAACAAAAGGTCTTTTCTTCGACTTCTTTAGCAAAGCCATCATGTCGGCCCCCTTCATCTGCAACACACTTTTCGTGGAAGCATCAGTCTTGGAAGGTTTGGGAAGAGGGCCGGTTGACGAACCGACAGACATTTCGGCAATTAGAACAGCCTCGTCTGAAGGAGAGTCGTCCGCAGCTGGGAGATGGATTGGCTCGATAAGGATCGGCAATGGGGACAGGGCCTCTTCAGTATTGTTTGGCTTGAAGATGGTCACTACAGCATAAAATAAAAGGATCATTATGAAAATCGAAGCAAAAGATCGGGTGAATAAGAAAACAAGGTCGGATAGATTAACTTACAGCCGTGTTCGTAGAGCCAGGATTCGTTGGACACGATTCCTAGACCCCAATTAGTCTGCCTCAGAAGGGCGTAAAACTTCTTGAAGGCTGCCGAACGACTCTTCGGAAATTTGTTGACCTTCATGGGGACATCTTCGGGACCGGCCCAGTTGGGGAGAAGGTTAAGATCGGTTCCCCTCATGAAGAACCATTGTGAATGCCACCCCTTGTTGCTGGATGGGGTCTTCACGAAGGTGTCCCGTCCAGGAACACGGTTCAGATGGCGAAGGCCGGGCTCCTTTGACCGACCCACCGAGAACAGGACGAAGAAGAAATCCAGCCCGGGGGTGATGCCAGCCTCCTGGCAGAGGGCGATGAAGCTGATTAGCTGGATATAGGAGTTGGGAGCCAACTGGGAGAACCCGATCCCTACCAGGCAGAGGAAAGAGGAGATGAATTCGTGGAGGGGGAACCGAACCCCGTACCTTAGGGCATACAGATGGACGGCTACCCATTCGCCCTCGGGTCGGTGGTACATCCTCTCGCTGGCCTCAGGAACCCGAAGCTTGTATTCTTTGGGGATGTTGAATAAAGTTTGGATGTCCGACAGTTGTGAGTGGGTGATGGAAGATTTGGTGTTGATGACTGCGTAGTCGGTTTCCGAAGCGTAGAATTGGCGAATTTTGGTTTCGGCGTTCTCCACGGAGAGTTCAACCGGAGTAGCCTCCAGCTCGATTTGGAGAAGGTCACCGGAGTTAAGAGTGGGAGTGCCGGCTGCTATGGTTGGTAGAGGACGAGGATCGCTGGAATCAGCCATTTATGGTGGGAAGAAGGAAAGAGAGGTACAAGACAAGAGCTTAGTGGAGAAATGGCACGAACTGAAGAAATCCGGAAAAATGAGTGTCTCGCCGGAAATCGCTCTTGCCGGAAAAGTTCGACAGAGATTCAAAATATTAAAGGCTCGAAAAAGTGACGCTGCTGTATGTTGGGGGGCTTATATAGCCCGTCTGGCACGGCTTCCAAAGGCGGCTATTTATGGCAGGTGGGCCCAGTTGTGAGAAAACGTGTACTAGCTCGCGGACCGAGGAGAAACCGTTTGGGTTCCCGAGACAACTCACCATTATGGCGTGACTATCCGAATTCATGTCCTTTCAAGTCTCGTGTCATAAATATCTTATAACAAGAGACTGGGGGGCAATGTTCGGGAGTGTTTTCCCGACCCTCTTTTGTTCTGAAGGCTTGGGTCGGGTCAAAGGAGGTCGGGCTCGTATGTTCAGAGATGTAAGATCGGGGTCGGTTACCCGATCCCAATAGGCTGGGGCCCGTGGTCATCGTGAGGGT
Organism: Panax notoginseng; assembly: GCA_016801055.1. Taxonomy (NCBI): domain Eukaryota; kingdom Viridiplantae; phylum Streptophyta; class Magnoliopsida; order Apiales; family Araliaceae; genus Panax; species Panax notoginseng. The sequence goes on along the minus strand of CM029020.1, from coordinate 53,468,471 downwards.
TGAGTTCGGGCCTGTTGGGTTGGGCTATTGGTTTGGGCCTGAGCGTATGAGCAGTCCACATGCAGAGTTGGTGCGACAAGGAGTTTACGTGATCAAGGGCATCAACCCTAATCCTACGTCAAACTCTGGATGTAGTGATGGAAAGGGATTCCACTTGCACTTTTTAAGGAGATTGTGTTGGACCCAAATATGGTAGCTAACATATTTAGGAGTCCTACTCTAATCCAAAGAAGAGGATACCAAGGTGGTGGGAGTTCTATAAATACAAGGCCAAGGTTACAATTAACGGGTAAGATCTACTTTGAGCACTAAACATATAAACCTCCATTGTTAAACCTTGTGAACGGCCTGTGCTTATTCTCACACCGGAGCTATCCCCCGGCGGTACGGCCGTCAAGCTTCTGTGTGATCTGTTATTGTGCAGGATTCAGCGCGTGGATTTTGTGATTGGACGCGCGGACGAACTTGGCGTTAACAGCAAGCAAAAAAATCAATGATGAAAAACAAACATAAGAATACAAGATTTTTACATAAAAAACTCGTATCGAAAAAATGCAAGAGATTATATTACGATAAATTTATGCCCATGTACAATTGTAAAGTTTATTAATATATTAGTAGAAATTATAAAATGACTTCACTTATTATATATTTCTTCAAAAATATTATCACTAATATATACTTATACACGTAATTGACAATTAAATAATCAACAATATATTATTTCCGAGTGAGAATATGTGATCCTACCAGATAGAAGATTAGACAATGGGAGAGAAAGGTGAAAAGGTGAACAAGAGACCAATGAAAAAAAAAGTTTAAAGGGTAAAACAGGAAAGTAAAATGTTTTACTTTTTTGTTTACATCAAATTAATCTCTCCCGTTTTATAATATTTTATTAGAATGCGATTGCACGACGGCCCATTTTAACTAACTAATATTTCATCGCATTAAATATAGTTATTTCATTGCTGGCCCAATTCCTCCAGCTAAGCATATTATTTAGGGTTATTTACAATAATGTACAATAATTAATAAATAATTACAAGAGTAGTGCATCAATAAAATTATTATAAAAATAGTGTAACACAATAAACACGTCATATTATTCAATTCCACAAAAATAAAAAACCCTTAAATCAAGGAGAAAACTACTCCTATAGATGCGGCAGTTACCAACTAACACAAACATTCAAAATTCATGACAAAAAAAAAAGAATCCATAGAAGAAGCAAAGAAGAAAACCATAGAAGAAGCAAAATCAGTAACAGAGAAGAAACAAAGAAGGAGTAATCGCGATGATAAGAAAACCAGAGTAGCCGAAACCGGCATGTACGAACATATCTAAGGATTTCGAAACAGAATCAAAATATTGAGACTGAGTCTGCAAATTGAATCTGGAAGGTAATTACAAAGGTAAGTATCCCTTAATCTGAATTTATATATTGAAATCTCTTAATTTAACTTTGAATCCGACAAAGAGTAAGATTTTTAATAGTAACCAAAACAAAACTAATATAAGGATTAGTAGATTTTTATTGATGGCTTTCAAATTGGTATAAACAACGACTGAATAATGGAACTTTGAAATTAGTCTTTGCAGGTTCAATACATTATTGAGCCGTAGTAATTACACATTCATAGCTTGGCTACATTCATATGCGGGTTTGGTTACCTTGGTTTAATTGTTCATTCTTTAATATTTCACCTTCACGTCATGATAATTTGTGATTTGTTTATAAACTGAATGAAAACAGTATGTTGGAGATGTATGGTTACTAATAACATATATTTTGGTTACTGTATATTGTTGATTTGGTCACCATTTACAGAATTGTATTAATTTCAGTTCTCAAACAGTATTTGTTACACATTCATATTTTGGCTGCATTCATATAAGGGTTTGGTTACCTTGGTTTAGTTGTTCTGTCTTTAATTTGTCACCACATCATGATAATCACTAATTTGTTTATATACTGAATGAAAACACTGGGTTGAATATGTATGGTTACTAAGAACATACATTTTGGTTACTGTATAATGTTGATTTGGTCACCATTTATAGTATTGTATTCATTTTAATGTTTCAGTTGTCGGACAATGGGAGATGATTCCAGTTGTAATTTATTTCAACAGGACGTGGACTGACAGTAACCAATATCACAATTTCAAAGTTACTGGCCTACTAGTCCCTTCAACTTGTTCATTCACAGAAATGCACAACTTGATATGCAGTGCAGTAAGGCTAGACTGCAACACAACAGAATTGTCAATCAAATTTCAGATTAGAAGCAACATTCCACCAATCAGTGTGACAAATGAAGCAGCCTTCAGATTCTATATGGAAGTAAGTGGAAAATCATATGAACATGGCAAGTTTCTACTAATTATAGATAATGAATACAGCATTGGAGGCACTACAATCTTACAGAACTCGAGAAATGTAGAAGAAAATAGGTTGCAAGCTGAAACGCCAATAAGATTGACACAATGGAATTCTGAACTTGTACCGTTGGCAACACAAGATTACCAAATTGGATCACAATATGCTGAGCAGCTGGCCATCGAAACTATTGATCAAGAGCAAGACAGACAACAAGACATAGCATACACTAGAGAATAATATGATGAGGTCATATCAGATCCGAATGAATTTGAAATCAAAATACATCAAACTTACAAAGACAAAAAAATTCTAGCACAAGCAATAAGACTATATTCAATTAGGCAAAACCGACAACACAAGATTGAAAGAACAAGCGGTAGAGACTTTGTGCTAGTATGCATAGACAATGAAAATTACAAATGGAAACTAAGAGCATCAAAGTTTCGGAAAACGGTTATGTTCAAGGTGAGAGAATTCAATGATTTACACACTTGTTCATCCGACATACTGCTTGGAGATCACAGATACGCAAATAGTGAGATGGTTAGTGAATGCATAATGCATAGATTAACAAATTTGAAGAAAATTTACATACCAACAGATATTGTGGAAGACATGATGATAGAATATAATGTGTCCATCTCTTACCAAAAAGTATGGAGATCAAAGGTAAAAGCATTGAAAAAAGTAAGAGGAAATCCACACGACTACTCTCTGATCCCTTCATGGTTGCACATGTTGAAAAAAACAAATCCAGGTAACAATTGGAAACTGTTCATTAAATATTTATAATTGATCGGTAACCCAATAAAAATGAATTGGTTACCTCTGTATGAAGGTTTGTCTACTAACTGTACTATGAAAAAATATATAAAAATGGTTTTTTGCAGGTAATCAATATCTACATAAAATGTAACTCTTAAATGGCATTTTATATTTGCACCATATGGAAAAGATTAAATGCTAATTAATTAGATACCAGTAGTCATACACATGGTTATCTTCCACTACAAATTTGGACAATATCTATCGCATATATTTACATTAACATGACTGAAATTTCATTTTAGGTTCAATCACATCCATGGAGTTGGAAAAAAAATGGTCGTTTGAAGTATCGCTTCTTTACAATAGGAGCATCCATTGAAACATGACATCATTGCTTCCCAACCAGTAATTGATGGCACATTCATACAATTAACCTACGGGGGGACACTCCTCATAGCAAGCACACAAGATGCAAACAGAAACATTATACCGCTTGCTTTTGCAGTGGTTGACAGTGAAAATGAATTATCTTGGAGATGGGTTTTCGTCAATTTGAGAAATGCTTGTGGAGTTAGGGAAGGACAATGCATTGTTTCAGATAGACATGAAGTAATTGTTCAGGGACTTAACTTTATATTCCCTAATGTCATGCACGGTTCATGCACATACCATATTTTGAAAAATATAAAAAACATATTCAAAAAGAAAGGAGAAGAACTCAAAAAAGCATACAATGGGGATTATAGAGCTTACACTATTGAACAATTCAACATACACATGAATGAACTTGATGCAAGTGATGCTCAAATAAGGATATATTTGGAGGAAGAGGTTAAACTAGATAAGTGCACGAGGCTCCATGGGACTGTAAGCAGGTACTCAACAATGACTTCAAACACCGCTGAATCTATTAACAATGCAATCAAGGGAATCAGAGATCTTCCAGTTGCGTCAATGATTGAATGCCTACGTTGTATGGTTCAAAGATGGTATTTCACAAACAAACAAGCAGCAATATCAACATTCACTACCCTTTCCACAACAGTTGAAAGAAGATTGCAATCTAATATCATTGAATCAAATAAACTTAAGGTCAGTCATACAACTTTTAAATTGTTACATGCATACCTACCAAAAATTGTATTTGCATTTTAAGGAAACCACATTAGTCATTTTTGGTTACCTGTATATATTAAAAAAGTTACCAACAGTACATATGCCTTCTATTGTTCTGAATTACATAAAAAAAATTATTATACATACTAACTACACCATTAAATTGTGTTGTAGGTTGAGACATCAAACCTAGTGATTTTCACTGTTTACGATGTCACCAAATAGTTTATTGTGGACAATGGAACAAAGGACATGCACATGCCGTAAATTTCAGTACCATGAGATGCCTTGTCCACACGCTGCTGCTGTTATCAGCAAAAGAAATTTGAGTAGTTATGAATTTTGTTCAAAATACTATTCAAAAACAACTTTGGTAGACACGTATTCAACTTCCATCCCGCCGTTAGATGACAAAGAGAATTGGGATGTGCCAGATGAAATAAGAAACATGTGTAAAACCACCAAATACAAGAAGACCAACTGGAAGACCAAAGATAGGTAGGTACAAGCATGGATATGAAAACAGAGTTAAAAACAAATGCAACAGATGTCAAGAAAAAGGACACAACAGGAAAACTTGCAATAATCCACCAATTTTATGACAAAAAAGGTCTGATATAATACATCAGCAAAAAAAGTGTAAAAAACTCCTTGATGTTTACTGTGATTAATTAATAGCCATACATATGGTAAACATTTTATTGGTGTAAAAAACCGATTTTATCTTGCACAATATTGAATGATGATTTTTTGCATTAATTTCTTTTTAACATAAAGTAATAGGAAAACCACACGACCACTCTCTGATTCTATCTTGAAATAACAATATACATAAAACACATACATGTGAGAATTGGTTAATTATTTTGGAATTTTTTTTATGACTATCTGGTTACCCACAAAAACTAAAATGGTTACCTTTGGATGAAGGTTTGGCTATCAACTGTACCATATAAAACACACATGTTTTCAATTTGATAACTATTTTGTAATTTTTTTATGACTATTTGTTAACCATAAAAACTAAAATGGTTACATTTGTTTGCATGGTTGGCTACCAACTAAACCATATAAAACACATACATGTGAGAATTAGTTAACTATTTTTGAATTTATTTATAACTATTTGGTTACCCACAAACACTAATAATTGTTATTTTTGTATGAAGGTTTGACTACCAACTGAACTATATAAAATACATACATTAGAGAAATGGTTAACTGTTTTTGAATTTTTTGTTATGACTATTTGGTTACCAACAACAACTAAAATGGTTACCTTTGTATGAAGGTTTGGCTACCAATTATACCATATTAAAAAATTTATTTGTTAAAGGTTATTTATAAATAAGAACCAGCTACTTTTGGTTACATGTAAAAAAAAGAGTCCAAAAAACCCAATGTGAACTAACAAAACTATGTCACACATCTCATAATAAAAACAATTACATAATTCCATTATCAGAAAATTCACAAAACATTTTAAAGTCAAGAACCATAACAAATGGTAACATTACAAGGAAAATGCAGTGACAGCCAAACTATTCTTCTCTAACAAATCTGCCTGGGTATTTTGTATTGGAATCATATCCACCTACTTGCTTGTTCCTTGCATGCATGAACAGGTTAACACATAATTTCTTGCGGTATTGCATGATGGAAACTGGATTAGGCATTTCAGCGGACTGTTGGTGAAGAAAATGTTCCGCAAAATAAATTGTGAACATTCCGCAATCACTGCAAAATTAAACAAAATATAAAACAAATCAAACCAAACATCGTAGTAGATGGAATAATAAAAAAAATGGAAACAATATAAAACTTACCACTCAACTTGTTCAGGTAACCCCTCGGCAAATTCAAGATCAATTATATCATGTTCTCCCGTATTGCGATATGGTTCACTATTAAAATCAATATCAGACCTACCCTTTCAAAAACCACACTTAGACAATATTATGGGTAGAATGAAAATATACGGCTCACAAACATCCATAATATTTGTTCACGTGACTGTCCTGTTTGGTTGAAGAGAATTGTAAACTACTAAAAGTCTACGATGCACATCAAAGACCAACAAAAACCAATGCCCAGGAACTGTCATGTGAACGGGAAACAAAACATAATCAACGGCAACCCATGGTGTGTTCACATCCATCAAAAAACCACAAATATACTCAGCAACATCACCATCCCCCAACAGAAGAGTCTTATCTGCATTTTTACGACAATATTCCCCATACAAAGTAGACAACTTGACATGAAACCAACAATCTGTTGTAGTGACCCTTATTTAAATATTGGCAGAATGTCTAGCCAATTCCTGAAAGTAATACAAACAAATGTTGATATGTTAAATCAAAAATCCATCAGATGTAAACAATTGCCAAAAATTAAAACTTTATGATAAAGGTAACCAAAACAGTCACAACTAGTGTCCAAAACAATTAAATAAGGTAACCATAACTCATAAAATAGAATTTCAAAAAATGAATAAACACACATCATCATCAAGCCATTGTCCAAGTGTCTTTAACTTGTAGAACCACATTTTAGACGATATTGGGACATACCTAAATCTAAATGCAGGTTCAATCTTGTCATGATCTCCCGAAAATTTTTCATTCCTTCAAAACAAAAACATATTGGTGAGAGAGAACAAATGAAGTTTTTTTTCTAAAAAAACACAGACTATATAAGTCTTCAACTACAAATAACATACCTTTTTTTGTTATTTAAGCCAATCCTAAACCATTGATCAAACATAACATCTTCAAATTTCGATGGCATACCCATACAAACATTTGGGAATGCAGTCAGACCTCTGCGTAATGGTCTAGGAACCACAACAGAAGAAGTTGAATCAGCTGAACCAAATTTCGATGTATATTGTGACGCCCACAAAATAGGTCCATTTCACCCAACCCATTCTGAGTCGCCAAATACATGGTACAGAAAATAACTACAACTTTATTATTACAATTGTCGTGCAAAATACAACAACCCATATATTGTGAGTTTTGATACAAATATATACCAACTGTGACTCTCATCCCAACCTTTGATAGCACATCACAATAGCACCTTACATAAAGGTACAAACAATAACTATTTTAGAAATTAAAATCTTCGAAAAATACTTAAGAAAACTTTCGTACATGGGAGGCCATGCGTCTAGGTTATGATAGATATCATATGCCCACATAATTATCCTTGGTTGACCCAATAGACCCCAAAGAAAAATGAAAAGATTACTATCACAGTCTCTCCAATGGTGAGTCTTTTCTTAACATATAATTATCTCCATTTTCTCCAATTGAGAATTATATTTTAACCAAACTCCAAGATTGTATAGGTAGTGCTCGTAGATATACTCAGCGAGTGGATGTGCACAACTCTGTCTTATGATAACACGAAGTCGCATGTCATTAGACATCTTGTGTGATAGTGGTAAAACACCCTTCCAACGTTGGGGTCGCCTTACCCTATTTGATTCACCAAATATAACTACTAAATGATGTATAAAATATAACACACTATTCTAAAGTTCTCAATAAAATTATTTTTATACTGTTTAGGGAAAACCTCCACAGCTAGAGACCACCGTTCTAATCCCCTGTTACCCCCCGCTCGACCCAGCTACACACTTATTACCTGAAAGGAATTGTGAAGTAAAATGGTGAGCACAACTAGCCCAGTAAAGAATATCATGACTAAAGATAATTAAATTATCAATAACATTCGTCCGTAATAAATCAAAGATTTAGAACATATGGTAGATGATAAAACTTTTCAACCATAGTTGCAGCGGAACGAGCAATCCATTAGAAGAGTCAAATAGACTATAAAGTCTATTACCTTCTCCACTTTAAAAGTCCACCAACAATATTTTATCCCTGTAACATCAATCAACAGTTCTGGTCCACAATCATATGCCCAACTCATAATCATAATTGTGGTTCTAAATTTCTTTTCTCATTCAGGACGAATAAATTTTTATCACCTGTCTTTACCTGAAACATCAATTATCATGGTTATATCAAATCATAGTTCCTGTTCATACTAATAAATTCATCTTTGTCCTACGGCCAAAGTTATTCATTAACAATTCATCTTTGCACTACAGGCCAAAGATATTCAACAACAGGTCATCTTTGCACTACATGCCAAATATATTCAACAACAGTTCTTCTTTGCGCTATAGGCCAAAGGCATACAACTGTAAAACTAATAAACAACAATCTATCTATGCACTACAGGCCAAAGATGACTTTCATCACAATATAAGCATGAGAATCATGACAAGGATATAAAAAATCAATCACATAAGATAAAGGATAAATTTTAAAGACTTTAACAATTTAATTTATCCAGAATTCAATAATATCTAAATTGTCAGCATAATACTACTTTGTGGAGTAAAATTCAAGAATAATATTCCAACGAATATTTAACGAAGATAATAACATTATTCATTATATTATAAACTCCATTTAATATTATTCATTATATAATAACATTAAATTCATTTATTAATTATTAAATAATATTTTAAATCAATGATTTCATATCACCTTAATCCAAATGTTATAAATCATTTAATAATCTATTAATCTAATATTATTAATATCACAACAATATTTAAATCATTTCTTAAACTTATAAACAATGTATTTTAATTGTTTACACTTACTAATTAATGCATTTAATCATCTTAAAATGTCAAACTCATAAAATTTCATCATCAATAATCAAAACCCTCATAAAAAATCTGCATATACCTTATATAGGATTCTCAAGCCATAAAATCTTATATTCCAATTTTCTTCCTTCACATAACATATTTAATTCATTTACTCAACTAGTCTATTTTCATGAAAAATACCAAATCAGTCTCAGAAAATTTTCTTTTCTAGAATTTAGCAGAATATAGTCCCATATTGAACATATAATTTTCTCGGAATTTTTAAAATTTATTTACTATTTTCATATGGCCAAAACTGTCGAATAATTAGACATTTATCATAAACTGTACTTTTGTCCAAAAATTCTGAAATTTACAGAGTATACTGCTGTTATATACATGTACTCCCAATAAAAATTTTACCAATTTTGGAGTTAACCATAAGGAGTTATAAGGGTTTACTTTTAAAATAGTCTTTTCCCATAAAATTCATAACTCCTAATCTACACCTCCAAAAATTGCTATTTTTGAACACAATCTAGAAAACTTATCAAATTATCATTTTAAATTTTTCCAAAATTTTTGAGGGTCAGAAAAATTACGAAACTGAAAAATATAATAACCCGTACAATCCCTTACCTCAAAAGAGCAGTATTTCTGACTGGAATACTGGATATAGTGCTGAAGAGAACTTGTATTGCAACACTCTAAGTATTAACATACTCATAAGAACACACTCGATAATATAGAGAGAGAAAATTTCAGTTTCTGGTGTGATATTCAATTATAACCTAAGCACCCTATTTATAAGAAAATGTTTAGAACACCAAAGCAAAAAATTTAATAAAATATTATATTTATAAAAAAAATCATACGCAAACTTGGAAATTCTGATTTTAGCACATTTACCACATAAGTGGGGCCCACCAACTTGCAAAATATATTTTTCTTAAAAAAAATATTTTAAACTTCAAAAATCAATTATTCCGGAACTTCAATAATTCATAATAAATAGTCCTTTTATCAGAAAAATTTGAATCTTATGTTCGTTCCATAGAAAATTCAATTCTCTACAACTTTGTAAGTTTAAGTTTTTCCAAATTCCAAGCAGAACTTGAACGAAATCCATATACGGACGATTTTACAGGCTATAATCAAATTTCATTCAAAAATTGGGCCTACCGACATGTTTAACATGTTTTTATCATTTATTACAACAAAAATTCTCTTCCTCCTCATTTATTCATATATCACACATTCATCGTAAAAATATCATCATTATTATATTATTAAAATATAATAATATATTTAAATGAATTATTTTATCGGAAAAGATAAAATATCAATTTTTAACAATTGTCACTTTTTTAAAAATTTCTCCATTTATATCCACATAAATAAATATTTTTCTTATCATATAAATCAATAATTAATTATTCACAAATAATATTACAGAATCACAAAACTGACAACCAGGCCGTTCTCAGAAAAGAGGGGGCTTTCCAATAAGAATTTCTCCTTACTAGCGCGCAATTAGGTAACCAAACCTCTCCTTAGACAGAACTTTCTAGACATTGTTAATAATGTTATCTAATAATATTATTAAAATAATATGATTTATTGATCTGATAATAGAAAATACTGTGTAGTGACAATTATTAAAACAATAATAATATAAAATATCAACGCATTAATTATTGAATCAATAAGATAAAATATTGAACAGTAATTACTATAACAATTATTGAGTAGTGTCTTCTTACGTAAGAATCAATAATTGGTGCAATACCGCGTATTACTGTGTTTTAACCACCGGGTATTCTAACAGTGTTAACGGTAACAACTACGCTGTAATTTATAAAAACTCATACTTGTCGTTTTCTTCATCCGATCGCTTTTCATTATGGGGCCCACAAAAGGCTGCACCGTCGTACAAATATTCCCCGACAGCAAGAATATTCCACGACCAAACGAATATTCTCCGATAAAATAAATATTTTATAACCACTTGCTTATTTAAAATATTTGCGTATTTTTACCCATAACTAATCACATTAATCAAATCAACACTTACTATTTCAAAATAATAAATAGAGGAAATTATATTTTATTCATAAAAGTTGGGGTCTTACAACCTCTTCTCCTTATGAAATTTTGTCCTCGAAATTTACGTACCTGGTATTTCGAAGAGTTAAGAATACCTTGCTTTCATTTCAGATTCTATCTCCCCGATCATCATGATTTCTCCATTGCTCATCTCCTGTGATAACTTCATTTGGGTTCCTCACTTGTTGGGAAGTCATGACAACCGCTCTTCCTTGAACTACCCGGCTTTGACTTGTCTGGGGCAGCATTTGGTGTTATCACTACCGTTGGAATTGAGTTTTCTATAGGGCATATTCCACCCTCAACTGCTTCGTCGTACTCCTGATTCATGATCTGAATCATCAATCTTCGATCCATATCGAATTGAGATTGACCGCTCTGTACAGGGTAATTCAAAACTCGATGTTGGGTTCTTCCAATTGCTGTCCAAAAAGAGAAATACACATCATCCATTTTAGCCTTTTAGGATCGAACGTCTCTTTCTACAATATCAACATGTTGTGCGGCTTTTACCCATGCATCCTTCTTTCTCATTCGTTCAGTTGTTTCTTCTTTCAGCTGATCCTTGATATTTGAATTCTCAGATTCCAGCTTTAATATCTTACACTCTGTCAAAGAGTGCTCTTGTTCAAGCATCACATATCGGGTAATAAAATTTTGAATTGTTGCATTCCTTTGCTCCACGACTGCCTATCGTTCTTCAACCTGTTCTTCTAACTCACGAATACGATCTTGCAGTTCTACATTTCAATCAAAAAAATCTTCTAATAAATTCTCCTCAGGTTCCTCTTCTTCCTCACTCTCAGCTGCTACCTCTACTACTAGCTCGGGTGCAACTATTAATTCTTCCCTCACCACCAGAATATCTCTAATTTCTTCTTCTCCTGACAACACATTATTCTGGTTGGTGATTAGAGGTGTCTCCACGGTTTCATTCACTCCATTGTTAACATTCTCAGTCGCTATTCTTAAATACTGCCATAAAATAAGGGTTAATTAAACAAATTAACGTATCATATAATATCCCTATATTATATTCGACCAACAAATAAGATTAGGTATGACACACTAGCGAAGAATTTACTCATCTCTCATCTCCTAGTTCTATTTTCCGATCTCCGCCAGAGACCATATCCCTAAGCTTTGATACCAACTGTGACTTTGGACACCAACTTGTGTCAGCACCTCACCAGGGTACCTATCAGCTTGCCACTGCAGAACGGCGTCCCCTACGGAGAGTCTGGCTTCGGTGCATCCCTCATCAACAGGAAGTCACCAGATAGAGGCTCAGGGCTTTTTACTTATGGCTCTGATACCAACTGTGATTGTAAAACCCCGAATTTTATGAAATAAAAGTATTCAATTTTTCTTATAATTACTATTCAGTAAATGGTTAAATTGATAAATGTTAAAGTTAAGGGTGATATATGAATTTTTTTTCAAAATACACAAGTGGTTATAAAATATTCATTGTTGTCGGGGAATATTCGTTTGGTCGTGGAATATTCTTTCTGTCGGGGAATATTCGTACGACGGCGCAGCCATTTGTGGGCCCCATAACAAAATAACTGTCGGATAAAAAAATGACAAATTTGAGTTTTTACAAATAACGACGTAGTTGTTACCGTTAACACTGTTGGAATACCCGGTGGTTAAAATACAGTAATACGCTTTATTGCACAGTAGCACACGATATTGCACAGTATTTTTGAAATTATTGATTCTTACGTAAGAAGGCACTACTCAATAATTGTTACAGTAATTACTGTTTAATATTTTATTTTATTGATTCAATAATTGCTACGTTGAAATTTTGTATTATTGTTGTTCAATAATTGTTGCTGCACAGTATTTCCCATTATCAGATCAATAATTCATATTATTTGAATAATATTATTAGATAACATTATTGGCAATGTTTAGAAAGTTCTGTCTAAGGAGAGGTTTGGTCATCTAATTGCGCGCCAGTAAGGAGAAATCCTTATTAGAAAGCCCCCTCTTTCCTGGGAATGGTCTGGTTGTCATAAATATGATTCTGTAATATTATCTGTGAATAATTAATTATTGATTCATATGATAAGAAAATATTTATTTTATGTGGATATAAATGAGGGATATATTTTTGTGGTTAAAAATGAAGGAGTTAATGTTGAAGTGTTTTATCTGTATTTTTGTCGGAACGGAGGTATTGAAAATCAAATTAGGGTTTTTGAGATATTTTGTGAGGGTTATAATTTTTAATCCGACCGTTGGATCGTGATAATATTTGGATATGTTATACATATATAAGTTGAGTATATGTCCACAAATTTTGAACCGTTAAAAATGAACGTATAATTTGTTATGAATTTTACGAGATGACTGGTTCAGAAATTGTTGAATTTTCGGAGTTAATGATTTTGGTGGAAAATTCTAGAATTAGTGGGCCCCACTCTTGGTTGGTGAAGAAATGTGCTGAGATTTTTATTCAAATGTGGTGGGTGGAAATAGTAGCAGGTAAAGCCATCAGGTTGCAGGTTAAGTCTGCTTCGACGTGCTAACATTTTCCTATAAATAGAGGGCTAAGTTAGAATTGAAAATCACACCAGAAACAAGTTTTCTCTCTTTCTCTCTCTAGATTATTGAGTATATTTTGTGAGTATTTAGATACTTTGTGAGTTTCTATTCATTAGTGCAAGTTTTCTTCAGCCTTATACCGGTCAGAAGTGCTGCTATTTTGAGGTAAGAGATAGTAAGAGATTTTAAGGGTTGTTATGTTTTTCAGTTTCGTAATTTTTCTGACCTTCAAAAATTTTGGAAAAATTTGAAACGATATTTTGATGAGTTTTCTTGATTGTGTCCAAAAATGGTGATTTTTGGATGTATAGATTGAGAGTTATGAATTTTATGAGAAAAGACTATTTTAAAAGTAACCGCTTATAATTCCTTGTGGTTAACTCCAAAATTGATAAAATTTTTATTGGGAGTACATGTATATGATAGAAGTATACTCTGTAAATTTCAAAAATTTTGGATAAAAGTACAATTTTTGATAAATGTCTAAATATTCGGCTGTTTTAGCCATATGAAAAATAGTAAATGACTTTTAAAAATTCTGAGAAAAATATATCTTCACTATGGGACTATATTATGTTAAATCCCAGAAAAAAAATATTTTTGAAATTGATTTGGTATTTTTCATAAAAATAGTCTAGTTATGAGTAAATAAATTAAATATGTTTTGTGAAGTAAGAAAATTAGAAAATAAAATTTTATGACTTGAGAATCCTATATGAGGTATATGTAGATTTTTGATGAGGGTTTTGGTTATTGCTGATGAAATCTTATAAGTTTGGCATTTTAGAATGATTAAATGCATTATTTAGTAAAGTGTAAACAATTAAAATAAATTGTTTATAAGTTTAAAAAAATATTATTCTTTCAATATCATTATACCGAAATATTGGTATATATTTTATTGTAGAATTTCTACCTTTTTGTGTCGGGATTACTATTCATGAGTTACTATTCACGCGTTACTATTCACGAGTTACTATTCATGAGTTACTATTCACGAGTTACTATTTACGATAAAATTGGTTTCTTTTTCTAACCAAATTATAGTTGATTTATGAATATTACTCTTGAGATTAAATCTATATGTTGATCATATTGTTTTTATTATCATATATAATATTTTTATAACCTTGATGTTGAAATTCTCTTTCACTTGAGTGTAAAGATGGGTAGATTATTGGTATGATCATAACTTTGGGTTCTCTTTGGCCAGTAGTGCAAAGTTGAATTATTGACTAGTATGATCATGACCATTGAATTTATAATTGAATATCTTCAGCTTAAGTGCAAAGGTGAGATGATCAACATGGTTATAATTATTGTTTATATAAATGATTATATATTTCTTTGAGATATTAATATATTTGGCCTGTAGTGCAAATATGAACTGTTGATGAATATATTTGGCTGTAGTGCAAAGATAAATTGTTGATGAATATCTTTGGCCCGTAGTGCAAAGATGACATGTTGTTGAATATCTTTGGCCAGTAGTGCAAAGATGAACTGATGTTGAGATAAACATGACCAACTGGTGATACAAATGAATATCCTTGGCCGTAGTACAAAGATGAAGTTATTAGTATGATTATGAACAGGAAATGTGATTTGGTGTAACCATGATCTTTGATGTTTCAGGTAAAGATAGGTGATGAAAATTATCTTCGTCCTGGATGAGAAGAGGAATTTAGAACTACAGTTATGATTATGAGTTATTCATATGATTGTGGACCAAAATTATTGATTGATGTTACAGGGATAAAACATTATTGGTGGATTTTTAACATAGAGAAGATAATAGACTTTATAGTCTATTTGACTCTTCTAATGGATTGCTCGTTCGGCTGCAACTATGGTTGAAATTTATATCATTTACCATATGTTCTAAATCTCTAATTTATTATTGATGAAGGCTATTGATAATTTAATTATCTTTAGTCATGATATTCTTTACTGAGCTAGTTGTGCTCACCCTTTTACTTCACAATTCCTTTCAGGTAATAAGAGTGTAGCTGGGTCGAGCGAGGGTAACGGGGAAATAGAACGGTGGTCTCTAGCTGTGGATGTTCTCCCGAAGCAGTATAGAAATGTTCATTTAGTTGTTTTATTTGGTGAATCCAATAGGGTAAGGTGTACCCAACGTTGGAAGGGTGGTTTGCCACTATCATACAAGATGTCTAACGACATACAACCTCGTGTCATCATAAGACAGAGATGTGCTCATCCACTTGCTGAGTATATATACGAGCACTACCTATATAATCTTGGTGTTTGTTTGAAGTATAATTCTCAATTAGAGATAGTAGAGATAATGATATGTCAAGAGAAGACTCACCATTGGAAAGAATATGATAGTAATCTTCTCATTTTTCTTTGGGGTCTATTGGGTCAACCAAGGATAATTCTGTGGCCATATGATATCTATCATAACCTAGACGCATGGCCTCCCATGTACAAAGATTTCCTTGAGCACTTCCCAAAGATTCTAATTTCTAAAACAGGTTTTGACTATACCTTTATGTAAGGTGTCATTGTGAGGTGCTGTCCACGATTGTGACATGAGTCACATTTGGTATATATTTGTACCAAATACACAAGTGGTTATAAAATATTCATTGTTGTCGGGGAATATTCGTTTGGTCGTGGAATATTCTTTCTGTCGGGGAATATTCGTACGACGGCGTAGCCATTTGTGGGCCCATAACAAAATAACTGTCGGATGAAAAAAATGACAAATTTGAGTTTTTACAAATAACGGCGTAGTTGTTACCGTTAACACTGTTGGAATACCCGGTGGTTAAAATACAGTAATACGCTTTATTGCACAGTAGCACACGGTATTGCACAATATTTTTGAAATTATTGATTCTTACGTAAGAAGGCACTACTCAATAATTGTTACAGTAATTACTGTTCAATATTTTATTTTATTGATTCAATAATTGCTACGTTAAAATTTTGTATTATTGTTGTTCAATAATTATTGTTGCACAGTATTTCCCATTATCAGATCAATAATTCATATTATTTGAATAATATTATTAGATAACATTATTGGCAATGTCTAGAAAGTTCTGTCTAAGGAGAGGTTTGGTCATCTAATTGCGCGCCAGTAAAGAGAAATCCTTATTGGAAAGCTCCCTCTTTTCTGGGAACGGCCTGGTTGTCATAAATGTGATTATGTAATATTATCTGTGAATAATTAATTATTGATTCATATGATAAGGAAATATTTATTTTATGTGGATATAAATGAGGGATATATTTTTGTGGTTAAAAATAAAGGAGTTAATGTTGAGGTGTTTTATCTGTATTTTTGTCGGAACGGAGATATTAAAAATCAAATTAGGGTTTTTGAGATATTTTACGAGGGTTATAATTTTTAACCCGACCGTTGGATCGTCGTAATATTTGGATATGTTATACATATATAAGTTGAGTCTATGTCCACAAATTTTGAACCGTTAAAAATGAACGTATAATTTGTTATGAATTTTACGAGATGACTGGTTCAGAAATTGTTGAATTTTCGGAGTTAATGATTTTGATGGAAAATTCTAGAATTGGTGGGTCCCACTCTTGGTTGGTAAAGAAATATGCTGAGATTTTTATTCAAATGTGGTGGGTGGGAATAGTAGCATGTAAAGCCATCAGGTTGCAGGTTAAGTCTGCTTTGGCGTGCTAACATTTTCTAATAAATAGAGGGCTAAGTTAGAATTGAAAATCACACCTGAAATAAATTTTCTCTCTTTCTCTCTCTAGATTATTGAGTGTATTTTGTGAGTATATAGATACTTTGTGAGTTTCTATTCATCAGTGCAAGTTTTCTTCAGCCTTATACCGGTCAGAAGTGCTGCTATTTTGAGGTAAGGGATAGTAAGAGATTTTAAGGGTTGTTATGTTTTTCAGTTTCGTAATTTTTCTGACTTTTAAAAATTCTGGAAAAATTCAAAATGATATTTTGATGAGTTTTCTTGATTGTGTCCAAAAATGGTGATTTTTGGATGTATAGATTGAGAGTTATGAATTTTATGAGCAAATACTATTTTAAAAGTAATCGTTTATAATTCCTTGTGGTTAACACCAAAATTAATGAAATTTTTATTGGGAGTACATGTATATGATAGAAGTATACTCTGTAAATTTCAGAATTTTTGGACAAAAGTACAATTTTTGATAAATGTCTAAATATTCAGCTGTTTTAGCCATATGAAAAATAGTAAATGACTTTTAAAAATTCTGAGAAAAATTTATGTTCACTATGGGACTATATTATGCTAAATTTCAGAAAAAAAAATATTTTTGGAACTGATTTGATATTTTTCATGAAAATGGTCTAGTTATGAGTAAATGAATTAAATATGTTTTGTGAATTAAGAAAATTGGAAAATAGGATTTTATGACTTGAGAATCCTATATGAAGTATATGCAAATTTTTGATCAGGGTTTTTGTTATTGGTGATGAAATCTTATGAGTTTGACATTTTAGAATGATTAAATGCATTATTTAGTAAAGTGTAAACAATTAAAATAAATTGTTTATAAGCTTAAAAAAATATTATTCTTTCAATATCATTATACCGAAATATTGGTATGTATTTTATTGTGGAATTTCTACCTTTTTGTGTTGGGGTTACTATTCATGATTTACTATTCACGAGTTACTATTTACGAGTTAATATTCACGATAAAATTGGTTTCTTTTTCTAACCAAATTATAGTTGATTTATGAATATTACTCTTGAGATTAAATCTATATGTTGATCATATTATTTTTATTATCATATATAACATTTTTATAACCCTGATGTTAAAATTCTCTTTCACTTGAGTGTAAAGATGGGTAGATTATTGGTATGATCATGACTTTGGGATCTCTTTGGCCAGTAGTGCAAAGTTGAATTATTGACTAGTATGATCATAACCATTGAATTTATAATTAAATTTCTTCAGCTTAAGTGCAAAGGTGAAATGATCAACATGGTTATAATTATTCTTTATATAAATGATTATATATTTCTTTGAGATATTAATATATTTGGCCTGTAGTGCAAATATGAAATGTTGATGAATATATTTGGCCGTAGTGCAAATATGAACTGTTGAGGAATATCTTTGGCCTGTAGTGCAAAGATAAAATATTGATGAATATCTTTGGCCTGTAGTGCAAAGATAAATTGTTGATGAATATCTTTGGCCCGTAGTGCAAAGATGACATGTTGTTGAATATCTTTGGCCAGTAGTGCAAAGATGAACAGATGTTGAGATAAACATGACTAACTGGTGATACAAATGAATATCTTTGGCCGTAGTGCAAAGATGAAGTTATTAGTATGATTATGAACAGGAAATGTGATTTAGTGTAACCATGATCTTTGATGTTTCAGGTAAAGATTGGTGATGAAAATTATCTTCGTCCTGGATGAGAAGAGGAATTTAGAACTACAGTTATGATTATGAGTTATTCATATGATTGTGGACCAAAATTATTGATTGATGTTACAGGGATAAAACATTATTGGTGGATTTTTAACATAGAGAAGATAATAGACTTTATAGTCTATTTGACTCTTCTAATGGATTGCTCGTTCCGCTGCAACTATGGTTGAAATTTATATCATTTACCATATGTTCTAAATCTCTAATTTATTATTGATGAAGGCTATTGATAATTTAATTATCTTTAGTCATGATATTCTTTACTGAGCTAGTTGTGCTCACCCTTTTGCTTCACAATTCCTTTCAGGTAATAAGAGTGTAGCTGGGTCGAGCGAGGGTAACGGGGAAATAGAACGGTGGTCTCTAGCTGTGGATGTTCTCCCGAAGCAGTATAGAAATGTTCATTTAGTTGTTTTATTTGGTGAATCCAATAGGGTAAGGTGTACCCAACGTTGGAAGGGTGGTTTGCCACTATCATACAAGATGTCTAACGACATACAACCTCGTGTCATCATAAGACAGAGATGTGCTCATCCACTTGCTGAGTATATATACGAGCACTACCTATATAATCTTGGTGTTTGTTTGAAGTATAATTCTCAATTAGAGATAGTAGAGATAATGATATGTCAAGAGAAGACTCACCATTGGAAAGAATATGATAGTAATCTTCTCATTTTTCTTTGGGGTCTATTGGGTCAACCAAGGATAATTCTGTGGCCATATGATATCTATCATAACCTAGACGCATGGCCTCCCATGTACAAAGATTTCCTTGAGCACTTCCCAAAGATTCTAATTTCTAAAACAGGTTTTGACTATACCTTTATGTAAGGTGTCATTGTGAGGTGCTGTCCACGATTGTGACATGAGTCACATTTGGTATATATTTGTACCAAACTCACAGCATATATGTTGTTGTATTTTGCACGACAATTGTTGTAATAAAGTTGTAATTATTTTCTTTACCATGTATTTGGCGACTCAAAATAGGTTGGATGGAATGGACTTGTTTTGGGGTTGTCAAAGTGATGCCCCCAAAATAGGTCCATTTCACCCAACCCATTTTAAGTTGCCAAATAGATGGTATAAAAAATAACTACAACTTTATTATTACAATTGTCGTGCAAAATAAAACAACACATATGTTGTGAGTTTTGATATAAATATATATCAACTGTGACTCTCATCCCAACCTTTGATAGCACATCACAATAGCACCTTACATAAAGGTACAGTCAATAACTGTTTCAGGAATTAAAATCTTCTAAAAATACTCAAGAAAACCTTCGTACATGGGAGGCCATCCGTTTAGGTTATGATAGATATCATATGCCCATAGAATTATCCTTGGTTGACCCAATAGACCCCAAAGAAAAATGAGAAGATTACTATCATATTCTCTCCACTATCATACAAGATGTCTAACGACATACAACCTTGTGTCATCATAAGACAGGGATGTGCTCATCCACTTGCTGAGTATATATACGAGCACTACCTATATAATCTTGGTATTTGTTTGAAGTATAATTCTCAATTAGAGACAGTAGAGATAATGATATGTCAAGAGAAAACTCACCATTGGGAAGAATATGATAGTAATCTTCTCGTTTTTCTTTGGGGTCTATTGGGTCAACGAAGGATAATTCTGTGGCCATATGATATCTATCATAACCTAGACGCATGGCCTCCCATGTACAAAGATTTTCTTGAGCACTTCCCAAAAATTCTAATTTTTAAAACAATTTTTGACTATACTTTTATGTAAGGTGTCATTGTGAGGTGTTGTCCACGATTGGGACATGAGTCACATTTGGTATATATTTGTACCAAACTCAAAGCATATATGTTGTTGTATTTTGCACGAAAATTGTTGTAATAAAGTTGTAGTTATTTTCTGTACCATGTATTTGGCGACTCAGAATAGGTTGGATGGAATGGACCTGTTTTGGGGTTGTCACAGTTGGTATCAGAGCTTAGGGATATGATCTTTGGCGGAGATCAGAAAATAGAACTAGGAGGGGAGAGATGAGTAAATCCTTCGCTAGTGTATCCTACCTAAGCTTATTTGTTGGTCAGTCATAATATCGGGATATTATGTAAATGTTAATTTGTTCAATTAACCCTTGTTTTGAAACTGTATTCTAGAATGATATCTGAAATACAGGAGATGATCAATGGAGAAATCGTGATGACAGGGAAGATGGAATCTAAAATGAATGCAAGGTATTCTCAACTCTTTGAAATACCAGGTACGTAAATTTCGGGGACGAAATTTCATAAGGAGGGGAGATTGTAAGACCCCAAATTTTATGAAATAAAAGTATTCAATTTTTCTTATAATTACTATTCAGTAAATGGTTAAATTGATAAATGTTAAAGTTAAGGGTGATATATGAATTTTTTTTCAAAATACACAAGTGGTTATAAAATATTCATTGTTGTCGGGGAATATTCGTTTGGTCGTGGAATATTCTTTCTGTCGGGGAATATTCGTACGACGGCGTAGCCATTTGTGGGCCCATAACAAAATAACTGTCGGATGAAAAAAATGACAAATTTGAGTTTTTACAAATAACGGCGTAGTTGTTACCGTTAACACTGTTGGAATACCCGGTGGTTAAAATACAGTAATACGCTTTATTGCACAGTAGCACACGGTATTGCACAATATTTTTGAAATTATTGATTCTTACGTAAGAAGGCACTACTCAATAATTGTTACAGTAATTACTGTTCAATATTTTATTTTATTGATTCAATAATTGCTACGTTAAAATTTTGTATTATTGTTGTTCAATAATTATTGTTGCACAGTATTTCCCATTATCAGATCAATAATTCATATTATTTGAATAATATTATTAGATAACATTATTGGCAATGTCTAGAAAGTTCTGTCTAAGGAGAGGTTTGGTCATCTAATTGCGCGCCAGTAAAGAGAAATCCTTATTGGAAAGCTCCCTCTTTTCTGGGAACGGCCTGGTTGTCATAAATGTGATTATGTAATATTATCTGTGAATAATTAATTATTGATTCATATGATAAGGAAATATTTATTTTATGTGGATATAAATGAGGGATATATTTTTGTGGTTAAAAATAAAGGAGTTAATGTTGAGGTGTTTTATCTGTATTTTTGTCGGAACGGAGATATTAAAAATCAAATTAGGGTTTTTGAGATATTTTACGAGGGTTATAATTTTTAACCCGACCGTTGGATCGTCGTAATATTTGGATATGTTATACATATATAAGTTGAGTCTATGTCCACAAATTTTGAACCGTTAAAAATGAACGTATAATTTGTTATGAATTTTACGAGATGACTGGTTCAGAAATTGTTGAATTTTCGGAGTTAATGATTTTGATGGAAAATTCTAGAATTGGTGGGTCCCACTCTTGGTTGGTAAAGAAATATGCTGAGATTTTTGTTCAAATGTGGTGGGTGGGAATAGTAGCATGTAAAGCCATCAGGTTGCAGGTTAAGTCTGCTTTGGCGTGCTAACATTTTCTAATAAATAGAGGGCTAAGTTAGAATTGAAAATCACACCTGAAATAAATTTTCTCTCTTTCTCTCTCTAGATTATTGAGTGTATTTTGTGAGTATATAGATACTTTGTGAGTTTCTATTCATCAGTGCAAGTTTTCTTCAGCCTTATACCGGTCAGAAGTGCTGCTATTTTGAGGTAAGGGATAGTAAGAGATTTTAAGGGTTGTTATGTTTTTCAGTTTCGTAATTTTTCTGACTTTTAAAAATTCTGGAAAAATTCAAAATGATATTTTGATGAGTTTTCTTGATTGTGTCCATAAATGGTGATTTTTGGATGTATAGATTGAGAGTTATGAATTTTATGAGCAAATACTATTTTAAAAGTAATCGTTTATAATTCCTTGTGGTTAACTCCAAAATTAATGAAATTTTTATTGGGAGTACATGTATATGATAGAAGTATACTCTGTAAATTTTAGAATTTTTGGATAAAAGTACAATTTTTGATAAATGTCTAAATATTCAGCTGTTTTAGCCATATGAAAAATAGTAAATGACTTTTAAAAATTCTGAGAAAAATTTATGTTCACTATGGGACTATATTATGCTAAATTTCAGAAAAAAAAATATTTTTGGAACTGATTTGATATTTTTCATGAAAATAGTCTAGTTATGAGTAAATGAATTAAATATGTTTTGTGAATTAAGAAAATTGGAAAATAGGATTTTATGACTTGAGAATCCTATATGAAGTATATGCAAATTTTTGATCAGGGTTTTTGTTATTGGTGATGAAATCTTATGAGTTTGACATTTTAGAATGATTAAATGCATTATTTAGTAAAGTGTAAACAATTAAAATAAATTGTTTATAAGCTTAAAAAAATATTATTCTTTCAATATCATTATACCGAAATATTGGTATGTATTTTATTGTGGAATTTCTACCTTTTTGTGTTGGGGTTACTATTCATGATTTACTATTCACGAGTTACTATTTACGAGTTAATATTCACGATAAAATTGGTTTCTTTTTCTAACCAAATTATAGTTGATTTATGAATATTACTCTTGAGATTAAATCTATATGTTGATCATATTATTTTTATTATCATATATAACATTTTTATAACCCTGATGTTAAAATTCTCTTTCACTTGAGTGTAAAGATGGGTAGATTATTGGTATGATCATGACTTTGGGATCTCTTTGGCCAGTAGTGCAAAGTTGAATTATTGACTAGTATGATCATAACCATTGAATTTATAATTAAATTTCTTCAGCTTAAGTGCAAAGGTGAAATGATCAACATGGTTATAATTATTCTTTATATAAATGATTATATATTTCTTTGAGATATTAATATATTTGGCCTGTAGTGCAAATATGAAATGTTGATGAATATATTTGGCCGTAGTGCAAATATGAACTGTTGAGGAATATCTTTGGCCTGTAGTGCAAAGATAAAATATTGATGAATATCTTTGGCCTGTAGTGCAAAGATAAATTGTTGATGAATATCTTTGGCCCGTAGTGCAAAGATGACATGTTGTTGAATATCTTTGGCCAGTAGTGCAAAGATGAACAGATGTTGAGATAAACATGACTAACTGGTGATACAAATGAATATCTTTGGCCGTAGTGCAAAGATGAAGTTATTAGTATGATTATGAACAGGAAATGTGATTTAGTGTAACCATGATCTTTGATGTTTCAGGTAAAGATTGGTGATGAAAATTATCTTCGTCCTGGATGAGAAGAGGAATTTAGAACTACAGTTATGATTATGAGTTATTCATATGATTGTGGACCAAAATTATTGATTGATGTTACAGGGATAAAACATTATTGGTGGATTTTTAACATAGAGAAGATAATAGACTTTATAGTCTATTTGACTCTTCTAATGGATTGCTCGTTCCGCTGCAACTATGGTTGAAATTTATATCATTTACCATATGTTCTAAATCTCTAATTTATTATTGATGAAGGCTATTGATAATTTAATTATCTTTAGTCATGATATTCTTTACTGAGCTAGTTGTGCTCACCCTTTTGCTTCACAATTCCTTTCAGGTAATAAGAGTGTAGCTGGGTCGAGCGAGGGTAACGGGGAAATAGAACGGTGGTCTCTAGCTGTGGATGTTCTCCCGAAGCAGTATAGAAATGTTCATTTAGTTGTTTTATTTGGTGAATCCAATAGGGTAAGGTGTACCCAACGTTGGAAGGGTGGTTTGCCACTATCATACAAGATGTCTAACGACATACAACCTCGTGTCATCATAAGACAGAGATGTGCTCATCCACTTGCTGAGTATATATACGAGCACTACCTATATAATCTTGGTGTTTGTTTGAAGTATAATTCTCAATTAGAGATAGTAGAGATAATGATATGTCAAGAGAAGACTCACCATTGGAAAGAATATGATAGTAATCTTCTCATTTTTCTTTGGGGTCTATTGGGTCAACCAAGGATAATTCTGTGGCCATATGATATCTATCATAACCTAGACGCATGGCCTCCCATGTACAAAGATTTCCTTGAGCACTTCCCAAAGATTCTAATTTCTAAAACAGGTTTTGACTATACCTTTATGTAAGGTGTCATTGTGAGGTGCTGTCCACGATTGTGACATGAGTCACATTTGGTATATATTTGTACCAAACTCACAGCATATATGTTGTTGTATTTTGCACGACAATTGTTGTAATAAAGTTGTAATTATTTTCTTTACCATGTATTTGGCGACTCAGAATAGGTTGGATGGAATGGACTTGTTTTGGGGTTGTCAAAGTGATGCCCCCAAAATAGGTCCATTTCACCCAACCCATTTTAAGTTGCCAAATACATGGTATAAAAAATAACTACAACTTTATTATTACAATTGTCGTGCAAAATAAAACAACACATATGTTGTGAGTTTTGATATAAATATATATCAACTGTGACTCTCATCCCAACCTTTGATAGCACATCACAATAGCACCTTACATAAAGGTACAGTCAATAACTGTTTCAGGAATTAAAATCTTCTAAAAATACTCAAGAAAACCTTCGTACATGGGAGGCCATCCGTTTAGGTTATGATAGATATCATATGCCCATAGAATTATCCTTGGTTGACCCAACAGACCCCAAAGAAAAATGAGAAGATTACTATCATATTCTCTCCAATGGTGAGTCTTCTCTTGACATATAATTATCTCCATTTTCTCCAATTGAGAATTATATTTTAACCAAACTCTAAGATTGTATAGGTAGTGCTCATAGATATACTCAGCGAGTGAATGTGCACAACCCTGTCTTATGATAACACGAAATCACATGTTATTAGACATCTTGTGTGATAGTGGCAAAATACCCTTCCAACGTTGGGTTCGCCTTACCGTATTTGATTCACCAAATATAACTACTAAATGATGTATAAAATACAACACACTATTCTAAAGTTCTCAATAAAATTATTTCTATACTGTTTAGGGAGAACCTCCACAGCTAGAGGCCATTGTTCTAATCCCCTGTTACTCCCGCTCGACCCAGCTACACTCTTATTACCTGAAAGGAATTGTGAAGTAAAAAGGTGAGCACAACTAGCCCAGTAAAGAATATCATGACTAAAGATAATTAAATTATCAATAGCATTCGTCAGTAATAAATCAGAGATTTAGAACATATGGTAGATGATAAAACTTTCCAACCATAGTTGCAGCGGAACGAGCAATCCATTAGAAGAGTCAAATAGACTATAAAGTCTATTATCTTCTCCATTTTAAAAGTCCACCAACAATATTTTATCCCTATAACATCAATAACAGTTCTGGTTCACAATCATATGAACAACTCATAATCATAATTGTGGTTCTAAATTCTTTTTCTCATTCAGGACGAATATAATTTTCATCACCTGTCTTTACCTGAAACATCAATTATCATGGTTATATCAAATCATAGTTCATGTTCATACTAATAAATTCGTCTTTGCCTTACGACCAAAGATATTCATTAACAGTTCATCTTTGCACTACAGGTCAAAGATATTCAACAACATGTCATCTTTACACTACATACCAAAGATATTCAATAACAATTCATCTTTGCACTACAGGCCAAAGATATTCAGCAACAGTTCTTCTTTGCACTACAGGCCAAAGGCATACAACTGTAAAATCAATAAACAACAGTCTATCTATGCACTACGGGCTAAAGATGACTTTCTTCATAATATAAGCATGAGAATTATGATAAGGATATAAAGAATCAATCACATGAGATAAATGATAAATTTTAAAGACTTTAACAATTTAATTTATCCAGAATTCAACAATATCTAAATTGTCAACATAATACTGCTTTGCGAAGTAAAATTCAAGAATAATATTCCAACGAATATTTAACGAAGATAATAACATTATTCATTATATTATAAACTCCATTTAATATTATTCATTATATAATAACATTAAATTTATTTATTAATCATTAAATAATATTTTAAATCAATGATTTCATAACACCTTAATCCAAATGTTATAAATCATTTAATAATCTCATAATCTAATATTATTAATATCACAACAATATTAAAATCATTTCTTAAACTTATAAACAATGTATTTTAATTGTTTACACTTACTAATTAATGCATTTAATCATCCTAAAATGCCAAACTCATAAGATTTCATCATCAATAATCAAAACCCTCAACAAAAATCTGCATATACCTTATATAGGATTCTTAAGTCATAAAATCCTATATTCCAATTTTCTTACTTCACGTAACATATTTAATTCATTTACTCATAACTAGTCCATTTTCATGAAAAATACTAAATCAGTCCCAGAAAATTTTCTTTTCTGGGATTTAGCAGAATATTGTCTCATATTGAACATATAATTTTCTCGGAATTTTTAAAATTCATTTACTATTTTTCATACGGCCAAAACTGTCGAATATTTAGACATTTATCATAAATTGTACTTTTGTCCAAAAATTCCAAAATTTACAGAGTATACTGCTGTTATATACATGTACTCCCAATAAAAATTTCACCAATTTTAGAGTTAACCACAAAGAGTTATAAGAATTTACTTTTAAAATAGTCTTTTCCCATAAAATTCATAACTCCTAATCTACACATCCAAAAATTGCCATTTTTGGGCACAATCTAGAAAACTCATCAAATTATCATTTTAAGTTTTTTCAAAATTTTTGAGGGTCAGAAAAATTACGAAACTAAAAAACATAATAACCCTTACAATCCCTTAATTCAAAAGAGCAGTATTTCTGATTGGAATACCGGATATAGTGTTGAAGAGAACTTGTATTGCAACACTCAAAGTATCAAAATACTCACAAGAATACGCTCAATAATATAGAGAGAGAAAACTTTAGTTTCTGGTGTGATATTCAATTCTAACTTAAGCACCCTATTTATAGAAAAATGCTTAGAACACCAAAACAGAAAATTTAATAAAATATTATATTTATAAAAAAAATCATACGCAAACTTAGAAATTCTGATTTCAGCACATTTACCACATAAGTGGGGCCCACCAACTTACAAAAAATGTTTTTCTTAAAAAAAATATTTTAAACTTCAAAAATTAATTATTCCGGAACTTCAATAATTCATAATAAATAGTCCTTTTATCAGAAAAATTCGAATCTTATGTTCGTTCCATAGGAAATTCAATTCTCTACAACTTTGCAGGTTTAAGTTTTTTCAAATTTCAATCAGAACTTGACCGAAATCCACATACGGACGATTTTACAAGCTATAATCAAATTTCAGTCAAAAATTAGGCCCACCGACATGTTTAACATGTATTTATCATTTATTGTAACAAAAATTCTCTTCCTCCTCATTTATTTCATATATCACACATTCATCGTAAAAATATCATCATTATTATATTATTAAAATGTAAGAATATATTTAAATGAATTATTTTATCAGAAAAGATAAAATATCAATTTTTAACAATTGTCACTTTTTAAAAAATTCCTCCATTTATATCCACATAAATAAATATTTTTCTTATAATATAAATTAATAATTAATTATTCACAAATAATATTACAGAATCACAAAACTGACAACCAGGCCGTTTCCAGGAAAGATGGAGCTTTTCAATAAGGATTTCTCCTTACTGGCGCGCAATTAAGTGACAAAATCTCTCCTTAAACAGAACTTTTTAGACATTGACAATAATGTTATCTAATAATATTATTAAAATAATATAATTTATTGATCTGATAATAGGAAATACCGTGTAATGACAATTATTGAAACAACAATAATATAAAATATCAACGTATCAATTATTGAATCAGTAAGATAAAATATTGAACAGTAATTACTATAACAATTATTAAGTAGTGTCTTCTTACGTAAGAATCAATAATTGGTGCAATACCGCGTATTACTGTATTTTAACCACCGGGTATTCCAACAGTGTTAATGGTAACAATTACGCTGTTATTTATAAAAACTCATACTTGTCGTTTTCTTCATCCGATCGCTTTCCGTTATGGGGCCCACAAAAGGCTGCGCCGTCATACGAATATTCCCCGACAGCAAGAATATTCCACGACTAAACGAATATTCCCCGACAAAATTAATATTTTATAACCACTTGCTTATTTAAAATATTTACGCATTTTTACCCATAACTAACCACATTAATCAAATCAACCCTTACTATTTCAAAATAATAAATAGAGGAAATTCTATTTTATTCATAAAAGTTGGGGTCTTACATATATGGACTCCTCAACACAGCACTCTTCGCAGACGCACGGACAGGTCTACCACATGGTTTAGATGCACTTTTCTGAACTTTAACACAATGAAGTATATCCTGTGTCGTTAAAACCATCTCATCAAGTAACGACCTATCTAGTGCTTCAATTTTACTCCCCTTTAACAATATACAAAATAGGTCACAAAAAACAAATACAAAATCCAATCTGATTCACCAGTAACAGAAATACTGTAACGAAGTAACCAATACAAATTATAAAGGTAACTAATGTTAAAAAAATACAAACCTCAATAGGGGTAAAAACAGCGATCTCTTTTCTAGAAGACTGACTTAAAATATCAAAACTTGGAATGTCATTGTTCTTGTCAATCTGTAAACATAAAAAACATTCAATTGATCAATATAACACAAAAAAATATAACATAAGCAAAACAAACAAAAATGCCTAACCTTTTCATCATCCCCGTCAATGTGAACCCCACTAGGGGTAAAAACAACAATTTCTTTCCCATGACTGTGCCTTAAATTATCAAAAGTTGGGTTGTCATTCTTGTTGTCAATTTTGTAAAAATAAAATAAAAAAATAATCATCATTGATTATAAAAACATAAATCACACAAAAAAGCAAACATATATGTTAACATTTTCATCATCTTCATCAATCTAAACCCCACCAAAACCACCAACATTAGCATCAACTTTTTCATGAAACTGTTTTGCATCATCAGAACCTTTGACTACAACATCATCCTCAGCAGACATAACATCATCATCTAAATCATTAACATTACCTACATCATCATCCTCATCCAACTCAATACCATCATCATCATCAATTTCATTTCTCCCTTCACTAGAACTAGGAAGGCCACATATCTGCTTTCTCAAAATTTTCTTTATGTCCCTGCAAATCTCAATATGAAAAACATGCAATTCAGCTTTCAGTTCAACCTCCAACTTCACAATTTCTTTCTTAACCTCCGTCACCTTCTCTACCAAAGGCCTCACCCGTGCATCAATAATTTTTTTCACTTTAGAAAGTGAAAATTCAAAGTCTTTATCCATCCTGGATTTTTCTACTTTAATATCAGCAATATTAGAGCCACCATCATTTCCACTAAAAAAGTGAAGACCGTCCAAATCCAAACTCTCCTTTTCATCGTCTGTAGGAATGAGATTTTGAATCATCAATTGAAACATATTAATAACAATAAATATATCATGTCAAAAAAAATTAACAAATAAAAGAAACAAAAAAATACACAAAAAAACAAAAAATTTAAGTCAGTAACCATATATATAGATAAAGGTAACCAAACATAATGTAAATGGTAACCAGCATACCTGACCAGAACCAAATACTAAATCATTTAACTTCTCATTCTTAGGAGCCTTCCCTAATTCCCTCCATCTAAATAATCTAACTTTTGATACATGATCATCAATACAGAAACCCCTGACTTTCAGTATAGGAATGGTTTCAAACAAAAAAACTTGGAAAACATAGGGCAATCCATTCAACTTGTAAGATTTACAATAACTGTCCTTGTAAAAATTGTATATCACACCCCCATTCTTACCCTTCTTTACATGTCCCTTCACATCAAGCGATAATGAATTCTTCGTCTGTTCAAATGCAAATTTCCCCCACGGATAACTTTCAAGTTCGCCATAAGACAAAAAGTTAAACAAAGCTTCATCAACATAATTATCCGAGACAGTAGCTTGTATGAAATTAAAAACCAAGAATATGATGGACAACCTGACAGCCTCATCATCATCATCAAAAACAGCACTCCGATATATCCTCCCGATACTAGAATGGGTCACAACCTCATTTCCAAAAAACTTTTCCACTAACATATTTTCCATTTCCTTGAATCCATTAATATCCTCATCTCCTTGCCAACTCAAACCAGAAATCAAACAAAATTCTAGCAATTCAAATCTTACCCTTTTCTCACCAAACAGAATCCACATCTCCCCATTATCCCTTTGATAAACTTCTCTCACCAAAGCATGATGGATTATCTGTGAAAACATTTGGGGCTGCCCAACATCTAAAAATTTCCCAAAACAAGATAATTTAAACTTATTCAACTGAACTTCAGACAATTTATTCTTAATAACACGTGGCGCTTACATATCAGACCAATAAATGATTTTTGTTGTAAAATTGCGATGGTGCTCCTCATAAAATACATCCCAAATCTGAAAATACAATACATTACAATAAATTACATTACGTACACATTAACTAAATAACAATGGAACATTCGTCAAACTTTAAAACCAAAACTATACAATTAACAATATCCAAATATACTAGCATTAGTAACCAAAAAACATCAGCAAGTTACCAAAACCAAAATAATCTGACTCTGTAATGTAACAAAGTATCTAGTAACTAAATCAGGATATAATAGTAACCAAACCTCCACTCAGAGAGAACATAACCATTTTCACAAATACAAATTGAACATTCATCAATCTACAACTCTAGGGTAACAAAATCTATTTTAACAACTATATAATCAACATTATCCAAAAATATTAAAATTAGTAACCAAAACACAATCAGCAGGTTACCAAAACCAAAATAATCAACCTCTATAATGTAAAAAGGTATCTAGTAACCAAACCAAAATATACTAGTAACCAAACCTCCACTCGGATTGAAAACAACCATTTTATCAAATACAAATTGAACAGTCATGACACTACAACTCTATACTAACAAAACACATTTCATCATCTATACAAAGGTACGTATCCAAATATATTAACATTAGTAACCAAAACACAATTAACATGTTACCAGAACCAAATTAATTAACCTATGTAAATGTAAAAAAGTATATAGTAAACAAATCAGAATATAATAGTAACCAAACCTCCACTTGGAGTGTACATAACCATTTTAACGAATAAACATTAATCAGTAACCAAATTGAACAGCACCAGATACCAAAATAAATACACAAATAACCAAAAACAACTAATAATTCCAGATTCTTAAAAATAATTAAAATAACAAACCTTAAGATGTTTTTGCCGGGGAATAATATTTTGGCTATGAGCATCATCTTCATCCTCTTTCCCAACTTTGTTTGGATAATCTTCAAAATCAGAATCCAAATACATCAATTTCTTACCTTTCTTACACATATGTCTCCCTCGATTTCTTATCCTTAACATGTGACTTGACCACTAACTTCTTCCCTTGCTTTGAGGACTTTATCACACTATCCTTCAGATTCACATATTTATTCACATCCTTAATATAATCATCATCCATAATTCTTTTCCTCTTCCCATCACTCTTCTTATCAACCATTCCTCCATAATCTTCCTCGTAGAAACCATCCTAAACAAAAATGGAAGAAATAACAAAGAACGAAAAATGTAGTAACAATAGAGGAGAAACCACCACGCAACTTACGAACCACCACGAACTGAAGAAGCAGACGGCAACGATGAACTGAAGAAGCAGACATCAATGACAAAGATCTACAGGAGAGAACGATCGACTCAACTTAGAAGAAAATAAGTTTGCTTACAAAGTTCCCAAAATATAAAATAAAGGTTCCCAATTGAAAGAGATACGACAAATAAGATATACACGAAATTCAAATTAAAATACGATACCCACAAAAACCGTGAACAACTAATTTTTGAAAAACTGATTTGCCACGTCATCATCTCATTAAAGCACACAACTAAATTAAAGGAAAAACAAATTCACTAATTATGTAAATAAAATATTTAAATGCATCAATTGTGTTAATATTTTAGGTATGCACTTTTGTTGAAATTATTTTAAAAAATGTACTAAAAATTGTAAATATTTCTATTATTTATGGGGTCCTTAACACTAATATATAATAATTAGAAAGTAATTACACTATTAGTGCATCCACAAAATAATTACAAAAATAACGCAATTCACATTAATAAGGAAACCTAAAATCAATGAGAAATAACTGTCATAATTATTAATTCAAATTCAAATGTTCACCAATCAACAGCACTTCCATGTCCCTCACCTTTGATGATCTCAGGCGCGAGACACTCATGGGTACCAACAAAGGAGTTGGATCGTGCATCTTTCGGTTCGACCACAAGAAGTGGCAATGATCTGGTCTGGGTTGCAAGATCGGCTTTTGTCTTCCTTGTTTTCACAGAAACATGCAAAAGCCTAGGGCTGAAGCATGAGACTTGACAGTAGGGCTTCATGCCGAAAGGATCTATACACTTGGATACTGCACATGGACCCGACATCCATGGAGGCTCCATAACCAAAGAAGTTATTTTCAGGAGCATTGAGTTTATAGAACATCTAAAAGGAAGGTTAAAATCCGTAAGCATGATATGACCATCTTCTCGGACCAGAATGTTTTCTGGTTTCAGATCTCGATATACAATACCAAGCATATGCAAGTATTCGAGGGCAAGGAGGACTTCAACAACGTAGAATCTGCATATGGAGTAATTAGTTTGAAGGTTGCATCAAAAATAAAGGGATTAACAACCAAGGTAACCAAACTTTTATACTAAGGTAACCAAATTTTTATATCAAGATAACCAATCTACCTCTACACCTGCAGTATGAATTGGTTACCTTGGTCTGAAAGTTTGGCAACCAACTATATAAAGGTTTAGCTATCAACTGCATCACATTCAAAATAAATTGGTAACTTAATAAAACTGAATTGGTTACCTTGTTATGAAGGTTTGGCTACCTACTGCATCACATTCAAAATAAATTAGTAACCTAATAACACTGAATTGGTTACCTTGATATAAATGTTTGGCTACAAACTGCACTATGAAAAAATTGCAGGTGTGGATGTGGATTGGTTACCTTGGTATGAAGGTTTGGTTATCTTGGTATGAAGGTTTAGTTACTTTGGTGTGAAAGTTTGGTTACCAACTACACTATGAAAAAACTAAAGGTGTGGAGGTGGATTGGTTACCTTGGTATGACAGTTTGGTTACCTTAGTATGAAGGTTTGGTTACTAACTGCACTATGAAAAAATTACAGGTGTGGAGGTGGATTGGTAACCTTGGTACATTTGAAGGTTTGGTTACCTTGGTATGAATGTTTGGTTACCAAATGAGTAATTCCAATTTGAAGATCCCAAATGAGTAAGTTTTCATGATTATGCGAAAATATAACATAGAATCATGAGACTGTTACATACCTTTCAACGGAAAATGAATGGTATAAATTTACCTCACTGATGAAATTTGAATGGAAATCTAGAGAGAGAATGGAGGTGGAGGAGGAGGTGGAGAGAGAAAGGGGGATGGTGGGTTTAAAGAGAATTTCTCCAGAGAGGAGAAGGGAATGGCAAAACAATGCAAAACAAAGCACGCCTTCTTTGTTCTTTTTAAATGGAAGAAGAAGAAGGCCATTTATTATTAATGCGCTCTTTATGTCTCTCGTGAGTTTGGCCTTATGGGCCATTAGGATCCTGCCACAGCTTTTGTATCGTGCCTCCATTTACTCCCTCACTGGGTCACTTATGAAAATTTACTCATTTGGGATCTTCATGATATTTACTATTGGTTTACTTCATATGCCATCCATATCCCTAATGTTTTCCCTTGCTGAAGCGAATTGTATTAGGTAATCCATCACTTTGGTTTATAGTAGGAAAAAAGAGATAAGAAAAAAGAGAGAGAAACAGGAACAAAGATCAAAAATAGGTTGTTGTGTTTGAATGTATTTGAATAAGAAGATAATAATTAACGAGAAGAGATAAGGGAGATAATCGTGGACCACAATTAAAAGATACCCAAATGTATTAATTTTGTAAATAAATATGGAAAAATATATTACTTTTGTAATTATTTTATCTATGCACCATTATTGTAATTATTTCTAAAAATGTACTAAAATATGTAATTAATCCTTATTTATGGGTTAGTTTGGCCCATTGTTAGTATATGGATTGGGTTTGAATTTGAATGGTTGGAAACTTGGAATCAATTTCAGTTCCTTATTTTTTCTTCCTTCTCTTGGTTCCTCATTCCCAACAAAATTGGCATAGTAATTTGGATGGGGGACTGACAAATGTACAAATTAAAAGCCCATGCAGAACTTGGGCCGGATTGGATTTATAAATATTTTTTTATAATTTTAAAATAGAAAATTATACGAAATCGATCTAATCTTACATTTTCCTGTATTTTGTATTGTTTTAAAAATGATTTCGTTTTTTTTGCACACAATTATACTAAGCATTCATAGTAACTAGAATAATAACAATAGAATTCAAACTAAGAACATAATTTATAAAATGTTTAAGAAATATTACTGTAATACCCGAAAAATAAAATACTAAATTTTAAAACATGTTAATTGGACTTTGTTTTTATTTGGATCAACTTGTATTTAACTTATGTGGGCTAATAAGTATTAATAAGTGATGTATATATTAAATTAGAAAAATTTGGGCCTTAATATTAATTGAACCCAAATAGAAGTTTTTTAGAACAAGACCTCTTCATTAATAAACATCTATACCTAATTTTATTTTATAGTACAAACAGAGGGAAAGAGAGGAGAGAGAGGCTTGTGTGGCTGCGAAAAGAGAAAAAAAAAAGAGATTGCTATCAAGTGAGCAACAATTCAAGTGAGTAAGTATGGTTTGAAAATTCTTGTAGTAGTGATTTTTTTTTATTGTTATAATAATGATAAGGGTGATGAACTAATGTTATACATATATATATATATATATATATATATATATATATATATATATATATAATGGCCAAACTTGAGTCCAGATTCAGATATATATGTATAAGTATATATATAAGAATAAGTTTGAATAAACCTAAAATATAGAGTTTAAAAAAAAATCGTAACAGGATGAAGGTGTTTTGAAGATGATGGTGTATTAAATATATATATAGTGCGGTGTGTGTGTGTGTGTGTGTATATATATATATATATATATATATTATATATATATATATATATATATATATATATATATATATATTGTATGTTATTAATGGTATTTATATTATGTTGTATATATTATATTAACTAATCCATGCTATTTATAAATCAAATTGAAAATTTTGTATACTAATTAATTAATTCTAATGATTAAATTATAAATTTACCTAAAAATAAATTAGATAATATTATGTTAGTAATGGTTGGATTTGTAATAAAATCTTATTAAATTATTTAAATTGAACGGAAAGAATTTTTAGAGTTATACTTGGAATATAAATTTTGGAGTATTAATAATTGATATAAGGCGATGATTAAAAACATATTAAATAGATTATGAATTATTTTGGAATTATTAGTTTGAATTATTTTTAATTTGATGTGAATATGTTTTGGTTGTGAATAACGGTTCGTATTTGATATCGTTGGCATTTGAGGGTAACATTTTGTGGAGTATGCTATAAATGGTTTGGAAGTATCAGGTACGAATTCCGTACTCTTTCAGCGATACTTTTGTTAAATTTGATTTGTTCGTTTTGTTCTTCGTTTCAAATTTTGTTATTATTTCACATAACTGTTTCTTGTGAAATTCATATATTTGTTTCATTTTGGAGTTGACACATTGGACCCGTATTTGTACTCTTTAAATTAGGATATCATGTTTAGTATTTATTTTTGATAATTGTAGAGCGGTACATGTTGCTACCTTCTTTTTGAGACCTTGTGACTATAATTTGATTTGGTTCAACATGTACATATAGAACCCTTTTGTTGGTATTAGGTCGCATGTTTTGTGATATGGTATTTTTGTTAGAATATACCGTAGGGTATACCTGAGCTATAACCACCTATGGGGGTACCACATGCATGTCATCTTGGCACGAGAGAAATGACACTTTTCGTGGCAGTGTGATTAGTCCACGACGTCTCCGTTTTGGGCTCCGGAGTAGGTGGGCCATTTGGTGTTTTGTTGTGGGAGGCGTATGGGTTAACCCTAGATTTTTGTTCTGTGGATTGGTGATGTTGTGCCAAACACACCTATCCGATTTACATACATTTGGATTCGCGGTCAAATGTGTGATTGCCTGTGTGGCAATATTTTAATTTTCCTGTGTGGTATTATTTTGATGTGCCTGTGTGGCATTATTTTGGTTGCCTATGTGGCATCATTTGATTTGTCTGTGTGGCATTATTTTGACTTGCCTGTGTGGCAAGGTATATTTCTGAGCTCATTCGGTATGAAATGACACCCAGCCATTTGTTTCAGCCTATTATTTTATTGGATTAGTTTTGTTGGTTTCTGTTCAGTTCAAGTCATTGAGTTAGTTACTTCAGTTCGTTATTTCTTTATTCTCTTATTGGTGTCGTCAATTACGTTGATTCAGATATATTCATTACGTTGATTCAGATATATTCCATTCAGATCTTTGGATATTACATTTTCGTTCGTATTTGCACTTGAGGCTTGTTCAGTATTTTGCCTCAATTATTTTCGTATATCAGTTGTATATCTTTTGTATATCTGTATCCGTACTGGGCAATTGGGTCATGCTGTGTTTTTTTCTTCCGGCAGGTTTGCAGGGTGATTCAGGGCTAGTGTGATGAGAGTTCTGCCTCTGACCATTTAGGTTGATTCGAATTTTAAGTTTTTGATTATTTTGACTCTGTTTGGAGAATTGTATTTAGTACTTCATTAATGGATCACCACTATTAATATTTTGAGGTTATTAATTAGTGCTCTGTTTACTTATTTTGATGTTTGTTGTGCTTTGCACGTGACCTCCCTTTCTTTTTCGGGAAGGGGGTGTTACAGAGATGGTATCAGAGCTTAGGTTCTTTCTTGTAGAAAACCTATTTAGGTTTGACCCGTGAGTTGTGGGTAAACCATTGGGTAGACGTAGGAGTTTGATTTTATTTTGTTATTTGTTTGGTTGATCTTTATTTTGACCAACTGTCTATGTCTTTTGGATTTGTAGTTGATTTGAGGAAAGTGGAATGATTTGTTAAGGTGGTTGAGTAATGATATTAGTTAAGAATTTTGATTTAATCATTGAGGTGAATAAAGTTATACTTTGTACAAATAAGAAGTGATCATATATGAGATGCGATTATAATATGAGTATTTGTATCAACGAGTATTTGATTTTGGAGTTATTTTGTAACAATTTAATTTGATATTAGAATTGAGGATTTGATTTGGGTGATGATTTAGTTTTTGTTAAGTTTGTGGATACTTGAGGTATGTGTATTGATGGAATACTATAATAAAGTGAAAACTATTCAGTATAGAGAATCTCTTGTAAACTTAACTTGTAAATATTCGAGGTAATTAGATTAATCATTTGAGGCTAATGATCAATTTTGCCGATATTTTGTAGTAGGATATTAGAGTTATGTTGTATGGAGTTTCTTTGTGATAGTAAGAGGATATCTTTAAATTTGTTATATTAAGGTTTGCAATAAGAGAATGATAGATTCATTAATTGATTAGATAGTAAGTGATGAAATTCAATTGATTTTGAGAGGTCTTGAATAATTGTAGTTTGCTTATACAGATGGTAAAATATGTGACTTGGAGTTTGATATGGTGATAAGGAGATCTTGATAGTATATTTTTGGTGTAATAATATTTGAGAACTAATTTGATTTGAGGTTATGATATTTTGAAACTCTTAAGAACTTAGGAAAGTTGGTGATAAAGAGATATTAGTAGTATATTCTTTTGGTGTAATATTATTTGATGAATAGTTCAAATTGAGGATGAGATATTTTGAAGCTCTTGAGGACTTGGGGAGAGTCGGTAATATAGTTTGCATAGTTATTTTTTTATCTAATGTCTTTAGAGTTTTGTATGAATTTATGTAAAATAAAACAAAAATAATTTGTTAGATCTCTGTCATGTGTGGAATATAAACGTTTTACGAATTAAAGATAATTTTAAATATTTTGGGTATTCGAATCGTATTTAGATGAAGAAATTTTTTGTGATTTTGAATTATGTTCCGATGAGTACATTTACAAGAATTAAACTCAAAGATATTAGCGACAGCCGCACCAACGGTGGATTATGTGATCTAATTTGATGCAACACGAACAACCTTACCAAGGCTTGGCACGGTAGCTGGCGAATCTTTTACAATTACATTGATAATTACGTGGACCGATGACTTATCCGCGTTGATCATTACAAATGGAGACGATACGTCGTAACTAAATTTATTTATGTTTTTGTAGCTTATTTGAATTCCGAAGACGGAATTATTTTTAAGGGGTGAAAAATGTAATAACCCATTTTTTTTATAATTAAATATTAATTGATTTTATTTTATACAATTGTATTTAAATTGGAAAAGGTAAATGATTTTGTTTTCCTCTTTTCTTCTTTGTTTTGTTTGGATAATTAAATTCTTTTAGTAGATAATTAAGTAATGGATTAAACTAAAAACGAGGAGTCTATTAGAGTTTTGTAGCTCCTATATTGAGTTATTTGTATATTTAAAGGGTGAAGTTGTCAAGAGCGGGTTAAGAGGAGAAAGACAATTCCATTTGTTAAAATTTTGAGGAAGACATTCCTATATTGAGTATATTCGAGCGGAGTATCCGCATCTCTTTGAAATTTAAAACGTTTCCATTCTTTTGAATTCCGAGGAAGGAATTCTTTTTAAGGGGTAGGTGATGTAATACCCGGAAAATAAAATACTAAATTTTAAAACACGTTAATTGGACTTTGTTTTTATTTGGGTCAACTCGTATTTAACTTATGTGGGCTAATAAGTATTAATAAGTGATGTATATATTAAATTAGAAAAATTTGGGCCTTAATATTAATTGAACCCAAATAGAAGTTTTTTAGAACAAGACCTCTTCATTAATAAACATCTATACCTAATTTTATTTTATAGTACAAACAGAGGAAAAGAGAGGAGAGAAAGGCTTGTGTGACTGCGATAAGAGAAAAAAAAAGAGATTACTATCAAGTGAGAAACAATTCAGGTGAGTAAGTATGGTTTGAAAATTCTTGTAGTAGTGATTTTTTTTATTCTTATAATAATGATAAGGGTGATGAACTAATGTTATATATATATATATATATATATATATATATATATATATATATATATATATATATATATATATATATATATAATGGCCAAACTTGAGTCCAGATTCAGATATATATATGTATATGTATATATATAAGAATAAGTTTGAATAAACCTAAAATATAGAGTTTAAAAAAAATTCGTAACATGATGAAGGTGTTTTGAAGATGATGGTGTATTAAATATATATATATAGTGCGATGTGTGTATATATATATATTGTATGTTATTAATGGTATTTATATTATGTTGTATATATTATATTAACTAATCCATGTTATTTATAAATCAAATTGAAAATTTGTATACTAATTAATTAATTCTAATGATTAAATTATAAATTTACCTAAAAATAAATTAGATAATATTATGTTAGTAATGGTTGGATTTGTAATAAAATCTTATAAAATTATTTAAATTGAACGGAAAGTATTTTTAGAATTATACTTGGAATATAAATTTTGGAGTATTAATAATTGATATAAGGCGATGATTAAAAGCATATTAAATAGATTATGAATTATTTTGGAATTATTAGTTTGAATTATTTTTAATTTGAGGTGAATATGTTTAGGTTGTGAATAACGGTTCGTATTTGATATCGTTGGCATTTGAGGGTAACATTTTGTGGAGTATGCTATAAATGGTTTGGAAGTATCAGGTACAGATTCCGTACTCTTTCAGCGATACTTTTGTTAAATTTGATTTGTTCGTTTTGTTCCTCGTTTCAAATTCTGTTATTATTTCACATAATTGTTTCTTGTGAAATTCATATATTTGTTTCATTTTGGAGTTGACACATTGGACTCGTATTTGTACTCTTTGAATTAGGATATCATGTTTAGTATTTATTTTTGATAATTGTAGAGCGGTATATGTTGCTACCTTCTTTTTGAGACCTTGTGACTATAATTTGATTTGGTTCAACATGTACATATAGAACCCTTTTGTTGGTATTATGTCGTATGTGTTGTGACATGGTATTTTTGTTAGAATATACCGTAGGGTATACCTGAGCTATAACCACCTGTGGGGGTACCACAGGCATGTCGTCTTGGCACGAGAGACATGACAATTTTCGTGGCAGTGTGATTAGTCCACGACGTCTCCGTTTTGGGCTCCCAAGTATGTGGGCCATTTGGTGTTTTGTTGTTGGAGGCGTATGGGTTAACCCTAGATTTCTGTTCTGCGGATTGGTGATGTTGTGCCAAACACACCTATCCGATTTGCATACATTTGGATTCGCAGTCCAATGTGTGATTGCCTGTGTGGCAATATTTTAATTTTCCTGTGTGGTATTATTTTGATGTGCCTGTGTGGCATTATTTTGGTTGCCTATGTGGCATCATTTGATTTGTCTGTGTGGCATTATTTTGACTTGCCTGTGTGGCAAGGTATATTTCTGAGCTCATTCGGTATGAAATGACACCCAGCCATTTGTTTCAGCCTATTATTTTATTGGATTAGTTTTGTTGGTTTCTGTTCAGTTCAAGTCATTGAGTTAGTTACTTCAGTTCGTTATTTCTTTATTCTCTTATTGGTGTCGTCAATTACGTTGATTCAGATATATTCATTACGTTGATTCAGATATATTCCATTCAGATCTTTGGATATTACATTTTCGTTCGTATTTGCACTTGAGGCTTGTTCAGTATTTTGCCTCAATTATTTTCGTATATCAGTTGTATATCTTTTGTATATCTGTATCCGTACTGGGCAATTGGGTCATGCTGTGTTTTTTTCTTCCGGCAGGTTTGCAGGGTGATTCAGGGCTAGTGTGATGAGAGTTCTGCCTCTGACCATTTAGGTTGATTCGAATTTTAAGTTTTTGATTATTTTGACTCTGTTTGGAGAATTGTATTTAGTACTTCATTAATGGATCACCACTATTAATATTTTGAGGTTATTAATTAGTGCTCTGTTTACTTATTTTGATGTTTGTTGTGCTTTGCACGTGACCTCCCTTTCTTTTTCGGGAAGGGGGTGTTACAGAGATGGTATCAGAGCTTAGGTTCTTTCTTGTA
Organism: Panax notoginseng; assembly: GCA_016801055.1. Taxonomy (NCBI): domain Eukaryota; kingdom Viridiplantae; phylum Streptophyta; class Magnoliopsida; order Apiales; family Araliaceae; genus Panax; species Panax notoginseng. The sequence continues at coordinate 53,426,053 of CM029020.1, read as the reverse complement.
GAAAACCTATTTAGGTTTGACCCGTGAGTTGTGGGTAAACCATTGGGTAGACGTAGGAGTTTGATTTTATTTTGTTATTTGTTTGGTTGATCTTTATTTTGACCAACTGTCTATGTCTTTTGGATTTGTAGTTGATTTGAGGAAAGTGGAATGATTTGTTAAGGTGGTTGAGTAATGATATTAGTTAAGAATTTTGATTTAATCATTGAGGTGAATAAAGTTATACTTTGTACAAATAAGAAGTGATCATATATGAGATGCGATTATAATATGAGTATTTGTATCAACGAGTATTTGATTTTGGAGTTATTTTGTAACAATTTAATTTGATATTAGAATTGAGGATTTGATTTGGGTGATGATTTAGTTTTTGTTAAGTTTGTGGATACTTGAGGTATGTGTATTGATGGAATACTATAATAAAGTGAAAACTATTCAGTATAGAGAATCTCTTGTAAACTTAACTTGTAAATATTCGAGGTAATTAGATTAATCATTTGAGGCTAATGATCAATTTTGCCGATATTTTGTAGTAGGATATTAGAGTTATGTTGTATGGAGTTTCTTTGTGATAGTAAGAGGATATCTTTAAATTTGTTATATTAAGGTTTGCAATAAGAGAATGATAGATTCATTAATTGATTAGATAGTAAGTGATGAAATTCAATTGATTTTGAGAGGTCTTGAATAATTGTAGTTTGCTTATACAGATGGTAAAATATGTGACTTGGAGTTTGATATGGTGATAAGGAGATCTTGATAGTATATTTTTGGTGTAATAATATTTGAGAACTAATTTGATTTGAGGTTATGATATTTTGAAACTCTTAAGAACTTAGGAAAGTTGGTGATAAAGAGATATTAGTAGTATATTCTTTTGGTGTAATATTATTTGATGAATAGTTCAAATTGAGGATGAGATATTTTGAAGCTCTTGAGGACTTGGGGAGAGTCGGTAATATAGTTTGCATAGTTATTTTTTTATTTAATGTCTTTAGAGTTTTGTATGAATTTATGTAAAATAAAACAAAAATAATTTGTTAGATCTCTGTCATGTGTGGAATATAAACGTTTTACGAATTAAAGATAATTTTAAATATTTTGGGTATTCGAATCGTATTTAGATGAAGAAATTTTTTGTGATTTTGAATTATGTTCCGATGAGTACATTTACAAGAATTAAACTCAAAGATATTAGCGACAGCCGCACCAACGGTGGATCATGTGATCTAATTTGATGCAACACGAACAACCTTACCAAGGCTTGGCACGGTAGCTGGCGAATTTTTTACAATTACATTGACAATTACGTGGACCGATGACTTATCCGCGTTGATCATTACAAATGGAGACGATACGTCGTAACTAAATTTATTTATGTTTTTGTAGCTTATTTGAATTCCGAAGACGGAATTATTTTTAAGGGGTGAAAAATGTAATAACCCATTTTTTTTATAATTAAATATTAATTGATTTTATTTTATACAATTGTATTTAAATTGGAAAAGGTAAATGATTTTGTTTTCCTCTTTTCTTCTTTGTTTTGTTTGGATAATTAAATTCTTTTAGTAGATAATTAAGTAATGGATTAAACTAAAAACGAGGAGTCTATTAGAGTTTTGTAGCTCCTATATTGAGTTATTTGTATATTTAAAGGGTGAAGTTGTCAAGAGCGGGTTAAGAGGAGAAAGACAATTCCATTTGTTAAAATTTTGAGGAAGACATTCCTATATTGAGTATATTCGAGCGGAGTATCCGCATCTCTTTGAAATTTAAAACGTTTCCATTCTTTTGAATTCCGAGGAAGGAATTCTTTTTAAGGGGTAGGTGATGTAATACCCGGAAAATAAAATACTAAATTTTAAAACACGTTAATTGGACTTTGTTTTTATTTGGGTCAACTCGTATTTAACTTATGTGGGCTAATAAGTATTAATAAGTGATGTATATATTAAATTAGAAAAATTTGGGCCTTAATATTAATTGAACCCAAATAGAAGTTTTTTAGAACAAGACCTCTTCATTAATAAACATCTATACCTAATTTTATTTTATAGTACAAACAGAGGAAAAGAGAGGAGAGAAAGGCTTGTGTGACTGCGATAAGAGAAAAAAAAAGAGATTACTATCAAGTGAGAAACAATTCAGGTGAGTAAGTATGGTTTGAAAATTCTTGTAGTAGTTATATATATATATATATATATATATATATATATATATATATATATATATATAATGGCCAAACTTGAGTCCAGATTCAGATATATATATGTATATGTATATATATAAGAATAAGTTTGAATAAACCTAAAATATAGAGTTTAAAAAAAATTCGTAACATGATGAAGGTGTTTTGAAGATGATGGTGTATTAAATATATATATATATAGTGCGATGTGTGTATATATATATATTGTATGTTATTAATGGTATTTATATTATGTTGTATATATTATATTAACTAATCCATGTTATTTATAAATCAAATTGAAAATTTTGTATACTAATTAATTAATTCTAATGATTAAATTATAAATTTACCTAAAAATAAATTAGATAATATTATGTTAGTAATGGTTGGATTTGTAATAAAATCTTATAAAATTATTTAAATTGAACGGAAAGTATTTTTAGAATTATACTTGGAATATAAATTTTGGAGTATTAATAATTGATATAAGGCGATGATTAAAAGCATATTAAATAGATTATGAATTATTTTGGAATTATTAGTTTGAATTATTTTTAATTTGAGGTGAATATGTTTAGGTTGTGAATAACGGTTCGTATTTGATATCGTTGGCATTTGAGGGTAACATTTTGTGGAGTATGCTATAAATGGTTTGGAAGTATCAGGTACAGATTCCGTACTCTTTCAGCGATACTTTTGTTAAATTTGATTTGTTCGTTTTGTTCCTCGTTTCAAATTCTGTTATTATTTCACATAATTGTTTCTTGTGAAATTCATATATTTGTTTCATTTTGGAGTTGACACATTGGACTCGTATTTGTACTCTTTGAATTAGGATATCATGTTTAGTATTTATTTTTGATAATTGTAGAGCGGTATATGTTGCTACCTTCTTTTTGAGACCTTGTGACTATAATTTGATTTGGTTCAACATGTACATATAGAACCCTTTTGTTGGTATTATGTCGTATGTGTTGTGACATAGTATTTTTGTTAGAATATACCGTAGGGTATACCTGAGCTATAACCACCTGTGGGGGTACCACAGGCATGTCGTCTTGGCACGAGAGACATGACAATTTCCGTGGCAGTGTGATTAGTCCACGACGTCTCCGTTTTGGGCTCCCAAGTATGTGGGCCATTTGGTGTTTTGTTGTTGGAGGCGTATGGGTTAACCCTAGATTTCTGTTCTGCGGATTGGTGATGTTGTGCCAAACACACCTATCCGATTTGCATACATTTGGATTCGCAGTCCAATGTGTGATTGCCTGTGTGGCAATATTTTAATTTTCCTGTGTGGTATTATTTTGATGTGCCTGTGTGGCATTATTTTGGTTGCCTATGTGGCATCATTTGATTTGTCTGTGTGGCATTATTTTGACTTGCCTGTGTGGCAAGGTATATTTCTGAGCTCATTCGGTATGAAATGACACCCAGCCATTTGTTTCAGCCTATTATTTTATTGGATTAGTTTTGTTGGTTTCTGTTCAGTTCAAGTCATTGAGTTAGTTACTTCAGTTCGTTATTTCTTTATTCTCTTATTGGTGTCGTCAATTACGTTGATTCAGATATATTCATTACGTTGATTCAGATATATTCCATTCAGATCTTTGGATATTACATTTTCGTTCGTATTTGCACTTGAGGCTTGTTCAGTATTTTGCCTCAGTTATTTTCGTATATCAGTTGTATATCTTTTGTATATCTGTATCCGTACTGGGCAATTGGGTCATGCTGTGTTTTTTTCTTCCGGCAGGTTTGCAGGGTGATTCAGGGCTAGTGTGATGAGAGTTCTGCCTTGACCATTTAGGTTGATTCGAATTTTAAGTTTTTGATTATTTTGACTCTGTTTGGAGAATTGTATTTAGTACTTCATTAATGGATCACCACTATTAATATTTTGAGGTTATTAATTAGTGCTCTGTTTACTTATTTTGATGTTTGTTGTGCTTTGCACGTGACCTCCCTTTCTTTTTCGGGAAGGGGGTGTTACAGAGATGGTATCAGAGCTTAGGTTCTTTCTTGTAGAAAACCTATTTAGGTTTGACCCGTGAGTTGTGGGTAAACCATTGGGTAGACGTAGGAGTTTGATTTTATTTTGTTATTTGTTTGGTTGATCTTTATTTTGACCAACTGTCTATGTCTTTTGGATTTGTAGTTGATTTGAGGAAAGTGGAATGATTTGTTAAGGTGGTTGAGTAATGATATTAGTTAAGAATTTTGATTTAATCATTGAGGTGAATAAAGTTATACTTTGTACAAATAAGAAGTGATCATATATGAGATGCGATTATAATATGAGTATTTGTATCAACGAGTATTTGATTTTGGAGTTATTTTGTAACAATTTAATTTGATATTAGAATTGAGGATTTGATTTGGGTGATGATTTAGTTTTTGTTAAGTTTGTGGATACTTGAGGTATGTGTATTGATGGAATACTATAATAAAGTGAAAACTATTCAGTATAGAGAATCTCTTGTAAACTTAACTTGTAAATATTCGAGGTAATTAGATTAATCATTTGAGGCTAATGATCAATTTTGCCGATATTTTGTAGTAGGATATTAGAGTTATGTTGTATGGAGTTTCTTTGTGATAGTAAGAGGATATCTTTAAATTTGTTATATTAAGGTTTGCAATAAGAGAATGATAGATTCATTAATTGATTAGATAGTAAGTGATGAAATTCAATTGATTTTGAGAGGTCTTGAATAATTGTAGTTTGCTTATACAGATGGTAAATTATGTGACTTGGAGTTTGATATGGTGATAAGGAGATCTTGATAGTATATTTTTGGTGTAATAATATTTGAGAACTAATTTGATTTGAGGTTATGATATTTTGAAACTCTTAAGAACTTAGGAAAGTTGGTGATAAAGAGATATTAGTAGTATATTCTTTTGGTGTAATATTATTTGATGAATAGTTCAAATTGAGGATGAGATATTTTGAAGCTCTTGAGGACTTGGGGAGAGTCGGTAATATAGTTTGCATAGTTATTTTTTTATTTAATGTCTTTAGAGTTTTGTATGAATTTATGTAAAATAAAACAAAAATAATTTGTTAGATCTCTGTCATGTGTGGAATATAAACGTTTTACGAATTAAAGATAATTTTAAATATTTTGGGTATTCGAATCGTATTTAGATGAAGAAATTTTTTGTGATTTTGAATTATGTTCCGATGAGTACATTTACAAGAATTAAACTCAAAGATATTAGCGACAGCCGCACCAACGGTGGATTATGTGATCTAATTTGATGCAACACGAACAACCTTACCAAGGCTTGGCACGGTAGCTGGCGAATCTTTTACAATTACATTGACAATTACGTGGACCGATGACTTATCCGCGTTGATCATTACAAATGGAGACGATACGTCGTAACTAAATTTATTTATGTTTTTGTAGCTTATTTGAATTCCGAAGACGGAATTATTTTTAAGGGGTGAAAAATGTAATAACCCATTTTTTTATAATTAAATATTAATTGATTTTATTTTATACAATTGTATTTAAATTGGAAAAGGTAAATGATTTTGTTTTCCTCTTTTCTTCTTTGTTTTGTTTGGATAATTAAATTCTTTTAGTAGATAATTAAGTAATGGATTAAACTAAAAACGAGGAGTCTATTAGAGTTTTGTAGCTCCTATATTGAGTTATTTGTATATTTAAAGGGTGAAGTTGTCAAGAGCGGGTTAAGAGGAGAAAGACAATTCCATTTGTTAAAATTTTGAGGAAGAATTCCTATATTGAGTATATTCGAGCGGAGTATCCGCATCTCTTTGAAATTTAAAACGTTTCCATTCTTTTGAATTCCGAGGAAGGAATTCTTTTTAAGGGGTAGGTGATGTAATACCCGGAAAATAAAATACTAAATTTTAAAACACGTTAATTGGACTTTGTTTTTATTTGGGTCAACTCGTATTTAACTTATGTGGGCTAATAAGTATTAATAAGTGATGTATATATTAAATTAGAAAAATTTGGGCCTTAATATTAATTGAACCCAAATAGAAGTTTTTTAGAACAAGACCTCTTCATTAATAAACATCTATACCTAATTTTATTTTATAGTACAAACAGAGGAAAAGAGAGGAGAGAAAGGCTTGTGTGACTGCGATAAGAGAAAAAAAAAGAGATTACTATCAAGTGAGAAACAATTCAGGTGAGTAAGTATGGTTTGAAAATTCTTGTAGTAGTGATTTTTTTTATTCTTATAATAATGATAAGGGTGATGAACTAATGTTATTTATATATATATATATATATATATATATATATATATATATATATATATATATATATATATATATATATATATAATGGCCAAACTTGAGTCCAGATTCAGATATATATATGTATATGTATATATATAAGAATAAGTTTGAATAAACCTAAAATATAGAGTTTAAAAAAAATTCGTAACATGATGAAGGTGTTTTGAAGATGATGGTGTATTAAATATATATATATAGTGCGATGTGTGTATATATATATATTGTATGTTATTAATGGTATTTATATTATGTTGTATATATTATATTAACTAATCCATGTTATTTATAAATCAAATTGAAAATTTGTATACTAATTAATTAATTCTAATGATTAAATTATAAATTTACCTAAAAATAAATTAGATAATATTATGTTAGTAATGGTTGGATTTGTAATAAAATCTTATAAAATTATTTAAATTGAACGGAAAGTATTTTTAGAATTATACTTGGAATATAAATTTTGGAGTATTGATAATTGATATAAGGCGATGATTAAAAGCATATTAAATAGATTATGAATTATTTTGGAATTATTAGTTTGAATTATTTTTAATTTGAGGTGAATATGTTTAGGTTGTGAATAACGGTTCGTATTTGATATCGTTGGCATTTGAGGGTAACATTTTGTGGAGTATGCTATAAATGGTTTGGAAGTATCAGGTACAGATTCCGTACTCTTTCAGCGATACTTTTGTTAAATTTGATTTGTTCGTTTTGTTCCTCGTTTCAAATTCTGTTATTATTTCACATAATTGTTTCTTGTGAAATTCATATATTTGTTTCATTTTGGAGTTGACACATTGGACTCGTATTTGTACTCTTTGAATTAGGATATCATGTTTAGTATTTATTTTTGATAATTGTAGAGCGGTATATGTTGCTACCTTCTTTTTGAGACCTTGTGACTATAATTTGATTTTGTTCAACATGTACATATAGAACCCTTTTGTTGGTATTATGTCGTATGTGTTGTGACATGGTATTTTTGTTAGAATATACCGTAGGGTATACCTGAGCTATAACCACCTGTGGGGGTACCACATGCATGTCGTCTTGGCACGAGAGACATGACAATTTCCGTGGCAGTGTGATTAGTCCACGACGTCTCCGTTTTGGGCTCCCAAGTATGTGGGCCATTTGGTATTTTGTTGTTGGAGGCGTATGGGTTAACCCTAGATTTCTGTTCTGCGGATTGGTGATGTTGTGCCAAACACACCTATCCGATTTGCATACATTTGGATTCGCAGTCCAATGTGTGATTGCCTGTGTGGCAATATTTTAATTTTCCTGTGTGGTATTATTTTGATGTGCCTGTGTGGCATTATTTTGGTTGCCTATGTGGCATCATTTGATTTGTCTGTGTGGCATTATTTTGACTTGCCTGTGTGGCAAGGTATATTTCTGAGCTCATTCGGTATGAAATGACACCCAGCCATTTGTTTCAGCCTATTATTTTATTGGATTAGTTTTGTTGGTTTCTGTTCAGTTCAAGTCATTGAGTTAGTTACTTCAGTTCGTTATTTCTTTATTCTCTTATTGGTGTCGTCAATTACGTTGATTCAGATATATTCATTACGTTGATTCAGATATATTCCATTCAGATCTTTGGATATTACATTTTCGTTCGTATTTGCACTTGAGGCTTGTTCAGTATTTTGCCTCAATTATTTTCGTATATCAGTTGTATATCTTTTGTATATCTGTATCCGTACTGGGCAATTGGGTCATGCTATGTTTTTTTCTTCCGGCAGGTTTGCAGGGTGATTCAGGGCTAGTGTGATGAGAGTTCTGCCTCTGACCATTTAGGTTGATTCGAATTTTAAGTTTTTGATTAGTTTGACTCTGTTTGGAGAATTGTATTTAGTACTTCATTAATGGATCACCACTATTAATATTTTTAGGTTATTAATTAGTGCTCTGTTTACTTATTTTGATGTTTGTTGTGCTTTGCACGTGACCTCCCTTTCTTTTTCGGGAAGGGGGTGTTACAGAGATGGTATCAGAGCTTAGGTTCTTTCTTGTAGAAAACCTATTTAGGTTTGACCCATGAGTTGTGGGTAAACCATTGGGTAGACGTAGGAGTTTGATTTTATTTTGTTATTTGTTTGGTTGATCTTTATTTTGACCAACTGTCTATGTCTTTTGGATTTGTAGTTGATTTGAGGAAAGTGGATTATTTGTTAAGGTGGTTGAGTAATGATATTAGTTAAGAATTTTGATTTAATCATTGAGGTGAATAAAGTTATACTTTGTACAAATAAGAAGTGATCATATATGAGATGCGATTATAATATGAGTATTTGTATCAACGAGTATTTGATTTTGGAGTTATTTTGTAACAATTTAATTTGATATTAGAATTGAGGATTTGATTTGGGTGATGATTTAGTTTTTGTTAAGTTTGTGGATACTTGAGGTATGTGTATTGATGGAATACTATAATAAAGTGAAAACTATTCAGTATAGAGAATCTCTTGTAAACTTAACTTGTAAATATTCGAGGTAATTAGATTAATCATTTGAGGCTAATGATCAATTTTGCCGATATTTTGTAGTAGGATATTAGAGTTATGTTGTATGGAGTTTCTTTGTGATAGTAAGAGGATATCTTTAAATTTGTTATATTAAGGTTTGCAATAAGAGAATGATAGATTCATTAATTGATTAGATAGTAAGTGATGAAATTCAATTGATTTTGAGAGGTCTTGAATAATTGTAGTTTGCTTATACAGATGGTAAAATATGTGACTTGGACTTGGAGTTTGAACGTAAAGAATTTTTAGAGTTATACTTGGAATATAAATTTTGGAGTATTAATAATTGATATAAGGCGATGATTAAAAGCATATTAAATAGATTATGAATTATTTTGGAATTATTAGTTTGAATTATTTTTAATTTGAGGTGAATATGTTTAGGTTGTGAATAACGGTTCGTATTTGATATCGTTGGCATTTGAGGGTAACATTTTGTGGAGTATGCTATAAATGGTTTGGAAGTATCAGGTACGGATTATGTACTCTTTCAGCGATACTTTTGTTAAATTTGATTTGTTCGTTTTGTTCCTCGTTTCAAATTCTGTTATTATTTCACATAATTGTTTCTTGTGAAATTCATATATTTGTTTCATTTTGGAGTTGACACATTGGACTCGTATTTGTACTCTTTGAATTAGGATATCATGTTTAGTATTTATTTTTGATAATTGTAGAGCGGTACATGTTGTTACCTTCTTTTTGAGACCTTGTGACTATAATTTGATTTGGTTCAACATGTACATATAGAACCCTTTTGTTGGTATTATGTCGCATGTGTTGTGACATGGTATTTTTGTTAGAATATACCGTAGGGTATACCTGAGCTATAACCACCTGTGGGGGTACCACAGGCATGTCTTCTTGGCACGAGAGAAATGACACTTTTCGTGGCAGTGTGATTAGTCCACGGCGTCTCCGTTTTGGGCTCCGGAGTAGGTGGGCGATTTGGTGTTTTGTTGTGGGAGGCGTATGGGTTAACCCTAGATTTCTATTCTGCGGATTGGTGATGTTGTGCCAAACACACCTATCCGATTTGCATATATTTGGATTTGCGGTCCAATGTGTGATTGCCTGTGTGGCATTATTTTGATTTGCCTGTGTGACATTGTTTTGATGTGCCTGTGTGGCATTATTTTGGTTACCTATGTGGCATCATTTGATTTGCCTGTGTGGCATTATTTTGACTTGCCTGTGTGGCAAGGTATATTTCTGAGCTCATTCGGTATGAAATGACACCCAGCCATTTGTTTCAGCCTATTATTTTATTGGATTAGTTTTGCTGGTTTCTGTTCAGTTCAAGTCATTGAGTTAGTTACTTCAGTTCGTTATTTCTTTATTCTCTTATTGGTGTCGTCAATTACGTTGATTCAGATATATTCATTACGTTGATTCAAATATATTCCATTTAGATCTTTGGATATTACATTTTCGTTCGTATTTGCACTTGAGGCTTGTTCAGTATTTTGCCTCAGTTATTTTCGTATATCAGTTGTATATCTTTTGTATATCTGTATCCGTACTGGGCAATTGGTTCATGCTGTGTTTTTTTCTTCCGGCAGGTTTGCAGGGGTGATTCAGGGCTAGTGTGATGAGAGTTTTGCCTTTGATCATTTAGGTTGATTCGAATTTTAAGTTTTGGATTATTTTGACTCTGTTTGGAGAATTGTATTTAGTACTTCATTAATGGATCACCACTATTAATATTTTGAGGTTATTAGTTAGTGCTCTGTTTACTTATTTTGAGGTTTGTTGTGCTTTGCACGTGACCTCCCTTTCCTTTTCGGGAAGGGGGTGTTACAATTACTATGTTTAAAAATGCCAAAAGATTTAAACATATTATCACTAATTTATCCCGACTTACCCAAACATAATTTTATGGGTAAAGTAAGGTGGCGTATACAACAAAAAGAGGGATGTGTGTTTACTGATTAAACCATAATTGTTCCGATTGAATTAAAAATTATTTAAACAAATCATATCAATTAAAAAATAGCAAAAAAATTATCAAGTATCTGTGTCTGGAAAGCCTTCATAAAATTCGACCACATAAGGGGATTCTCGACTCTCTTGTGAAAGGGCGACGTCAAGCTCTTACCTGGGCAAAAAATAAAAAACACTAGACAATTCAAGACAAGAAAAGCAAGATAAGCCAAGGGCTCGAGGTCAAACTTTATTTATTTCAGATAGAATAGGGAGTGAATCGAAAAGTTTCCATTCTTAATTTGGGGGATTTCGGGCCCTCCACATTCTCAAACAGTGTACTATTGTTGTCATCACCTTCTCATCGTATAATTCCACCCTACGGGAGACCTTGGTGATGTCTTCTTGCCTTGATTTGTGCCTTTGTCAAAATTCCAACCAAACAGAGATCAAATTGGTGTAAAATGGGCAAACTATTAGAAATGACCACCTTGGGTTGGATAATAGTTTTTCAATCCCATAATTGTTGATTTAAGAGGGTTAGCATATGTAATTTTCCTTTGGAGTAATGATTAGAAAAAAAGTTATACATTGTCGTTCGCTTCAAAATTAGATATATATATTTATAAAAGGGTTAAGTTCAGATGATCACCTGGAGTTTGAACGGTTTCCCACTTAACCACCTATAGTCAGTAAAGCTACATTTAAACACCCGACCTTTTGAGTTAAAGTGAAAAACTGCTTTCTTTCATAACTCTGTTACTTAAGTTGGATAAAGACTTAACTACCCTCATTGTATATAAAAGACAGATGCTTGTTCATCTCTCTCTCTCTTTGTTTTTCTAACAAACAAAAAACAGAGTAAACACCTTAATCAACTCAAATGCAGCGAAACAATAATTCCCGTTCTAGTGTGAATTTAAAAGGAGAAAAGCAAATAGACAAAAATCTCTCAGGTATAAATTCCCAAAGCTCTTTTAACTGAAAACAGGTATCCCCAAAGCTCAAATACAGAAGTACTATAATGTCTAAATTGAATGTATATTCAAGTAAATGCATGAAATGGGTTACTCTGAACAGAAATAGCCAAGTAGCTCACTGTCCTTAAAACCTCTAGTGGCTTTCTTTAGTTCTTGATATGAATACCTATGTGGCCCAATCTCAAGCTCCCAATCTTCAACTACATCTCTGTTCTTGACTTTATTTATGAAATAAATAACCAAGAAAACTGAAGCAATCAGGACCAAAACTACAAGAACTGAGACACTAATTATGAGACCTAGGCTTTTTTTCTTCTTGGTGCCCGAATGTGTCATGATACTTCAACATTAGGTAAGAATGGTTCTTACTCTTTAAGAATGTTTTGTGCTTCTGAATAATCCTTCAAACTAAAGAAAACATCTACTGCGTCCTCTCTTGTCCTTGCCATCCCCTCCAATGTACCAATCGTTTTGCACACAGACTGTATCGCAGTATACGCAGTGTCTTTGCTGATATCTGTAATTCAAATAATGACAGACTTTGGGAAACAATGATCGCGATTTGGAAGATGAAGGCTCCTTATTGTGATTCCACCAACTGAAATTGATCTCCAAGTTGATTCTTCATTCTTTAGAAGACATGAATCACATGATGAACTCATTAGATATGATCATGTTATGCAAAAATTAGATAGATACGAGACTCAAACAAATTAATATTTACCTCAAATATAACATCACAACAATCAAGTCCATTGGGTACATTCCTCATGGAAGCACAATATATTTTTCCAAATGACGAAACAACTTCTATCAGCTGGGACAGGCTGACTACTTAAAAAGCAATCAATAACCAATCCTTCACCACACCAGCTACATTCATAGTCAAAGCCGAAGTCTTCCCAACCAATAAAAACACAACCAAATTCAACGCAAATGCACATAAAGAATTGGTCCCAAAAACTAATAAATCCAAATGAAAACTAGAAGTCTCCTTCAAAACAGGGAATTCCACAAAAACCCACGGCACAAACAGAAAAACCAAACAAGGAGCCATTGCTCAAAGAGAAGTAATGATGATCTTGCCACGACCTCAATTTCGCTCACCATAGCCTCAATTCAACATCATCTCGCTCACCATAGCCTCAATTTCACCATTGTTACCGCAATCAAATTAAAACTCCACCTTTAAAAATTAATAATCATCTCCAAAAAAAAACCCCAGCCACAACTAAACAACTAAACACAGGGAAAGAAAAAAAAATTCAGCCACTGTAAAGCCACACCTTCATCGCAGGCTGGAAATCACAACAGATTTGCAATCCCTAACTGTCGCTGTCTGTTGAAAACCCATCTCACCCACTGTTTGGAAACCTACCCGTCGCCGCTGCCTGCTGTAAACTCACCCATCGCCTCCATTAATTGAAACCTTAATCTGCCGAATTTTTGCAAAAGTCACTTCTTCTTTCGCGATAAAGATTTGAGTTGAGTGGATTCAGGGTAGTTAGGGCTTGGATCTAAGCCGAATCGATAGCCAACGAAGGAACGATTGCGGAGGAAAAGTTGGAGTATGTTGAGTCGTCGAAATCTCCATTTTCTTCCGAGAAATCTCTGTGAATCTTTTGCTTGAAATGATAGAGAAATGAGAGAGAGAGAACGCAGGAGTGAGAAATGATGGAGAACTGTGGTTTGAGGAAGAAGGGTATTTTAGATATTTTCTAGTTTTTTTTTACTGTTACACCCTCTTATCACGCGTTTTTGGCGTCTGAGATGCACGCACGGTTAATTTGGATGGAAAAGGTAACGTTTTCACTTTAACTCAAAAGATCGGGTGTTTAAATATAGATTTACTGACTATAGGTGGTTAAGTGGGAAATCGCTCAAACCCCAGGTGGTCATCTGAACTTAACCATTTATAAAACGACAACTTTTAAGGAACATTTTTAAAATTAATCAAAAATATATTAATGATAGTATTATTCAATCTTACCTATAATAATAATACTAACATGTCAAGAATTTTATGTCATTTTATACCCAAAATTTTTTATAAAAAAAATAAATTTTAAAATAAAATACATAAAAAATATATCTCTAGTTGAGATATATATATAGCGAAAACAAATTTTCATTTCTCTTTCTTTTATAGCGGTGTTGTAATGAGTCGATGATTCCAATGCTCATTTTTTCTCAGCCCCCACACTGCTTTATTAGGTGCATGTTAGTTGATAAGATAAAAAGTCAAAATTACATACACAATAACATAATTATCTACCAACTCCTAAAATCAAGATTAAATTAGTAAAAGTCTCAAAGTACAGAACTAAAAAGAAGGGTAGTTTCCATTTGACTTTATAATTTGTTCTTTATGTTGTGTAAATGAGTGATAAGCCACCATAACTTATTTGGTTAATTAATTAGTAGACTTTGTTAATTAAAATTTGAAAATAATAAATATAATAATTATATTACTCTCTCTATTTCACAAGAATCTTATTTACATAATTTCTTGTAGTGGTTTTTCGAAATATATATATATATATATATATATATATATATATATATATATATATATATATATATATATATATATATATATATATACACACACACACAACCAGGATCCAGTTCGGGATTCTGTTTTGTTATATATATCCAAATCACACCCAAAATACTGTATTATGTAAAAATTCCAGTTTCATAAAATATTAAACTTTTTTAGTTGTTTTAAAAAAAAGCAAAAAAAAATCGTATTTTAAGAAAGTTCGGGATCCCGGACTGGATCCGGACTATATATATATATATATATATATATATATATATATATATATATATATATATATATATATATATAGCTCGACTCTCTCAAGCGAACTGGAGGGAGCGAACTAAGAACGAACCGGCTATAACGACGGTTTTTTCCGTCGTTATAACATAAAAAATCGACTTTCTATATTATAGCGACGAAAAAAACCGTCATTATAGCTGGTTCGTTCTTAGTTCGCTCCTTCCAGTTCGCTAGAGAAGCGGACTGAATATATATATATGTATATATATATATATATATATATATATATATTATTTAAGTCGACTTGTAAAAACTTAAAATTCAAAATTAATGTAATTCTTTTTAATCTTTAAAAACAATAAATAGAGTAATTATATTACTCTCTTTATTTCACAAGAATCTTATTTACAAAATTTATGAAAATTAAATATGTATTTTTTATCTTATATTTTGAATCAAAGGGAGTATATACTAGCCCTTGGTACACGCTCTACTTGTGTACATAACTGATATTATATTATAAATTTAAAAAAAATTAAGTTTCATAGCAGATTCAAAGGGTAAAATACAAAGAGATGAAAAATAATATAAAATAAAAAGTTTAATAAAAATATTAGTAAAATTGAAGAGTGAAAAACTTTTCAAAATTAGAAGGATGAAATGTGGAAGGTAAATTTTTTTTCATTCTCACCAATTCACTAAGATTCACAAGAGCAATTATAGAGAGAGAAACTATAGAAAGGAAGAAGAAGAGTATTATGCTACTTCACTATTGCAGTATCCAGCCTTCTACTAAGGTAAGGGATATTATTTTTGTTCAGTATTTGTAAGAAATAATATTTTCTTTCATACTCTGTAGTATGTGAGTAATATTATTTCGTTTCGTATTCCTAATTCTACACTCATTTTATTAAATTATTGCTTCTATACTCCTTGCATTGATGGACAGTTGTTGGTATGATCATGACCATTGGTGATTACACGAATATTCTTGGCCCGTAGTGCATGGATAATTCGTGAACATGATACTAATGAATATCCTTGGTCCGTAGTGCATGGATAATTCAGTGATGTGGATTATTTATTGAGATGAGTCTCAGCGATAAAGTTGATGATAAACTTTCTAAATCATAGAAGATAGTATATATCATGATCGACTTGACTCTTCTAATGGATTGCTTGTTCCGCTGCAGTTAAATTTATTGTTTATTATCAGTTTAACACTGTTGAAGGCTAACGATAATTTATTCTGCATTATCTTAGTTATAATATTTCTTACTGGGCTAGTTGAGCTCACCCTTTTGCTTTCATTGTTCTCTTCAGGAAATGAGAACGTAGCCGAGACTAGTCGGGGAACGGAGTGATGGTCCGAGATGGTGGCTATAGTAGTCATCACTATTCTATGAAATAGTGTGATAATAATTATAATAAGGTCTCCATTTGAGTTTGTATATTGTTTAGAAGACAATATTCGTGTAAAAACTCTCAGCTACGCTTTTGTCCTATTGAAAAAAGAAGTTTGTATTTAAATTTTGTACCATGTATTTGGCGACTCAGAATGAGTGATGTATACCTATTTTTGGGGCGTTACATTCTGGCCAATGAGGACTTTTATCACATCATTTGTAACATTACAGGTCATGATTATACCGAATGATCCCTGGTCATAATTATACCAATCAACAGTTCATCTATGCACTACGGCCAAAGATGACTTTCATCACAATATAAGCATGAGGATGATGACAATGATATAAGAATTCAATTAAATGAGAGCAAGGATAAATTTTAAAGATTTATAATTTAATTTATCCAGAATTCAATAATGTCCAAATTGTCAACATGATACTGCTTTGTGGAGTAAAATTCAAGAATAATATTGTATCAAAAATAATTTGGACTGAAAGAAACTAATTTTTTTCATAAATAGTTCCCCAGGTGAATAGTACCCGATTGAATAGTATCGTATTTATAAATAGTACCGTACGAATGAATAGTGCTGTACATATAAATAGTGTCGTATAAATGAATAGTACCCATAAATAGTACTTCGGCATGAAAAGCTTAAAATTTAACATGAATGTTCAGAAAAATATCATTGTGAAACGATACTAGATGAAGCGTAAATTTCAAGGATATTCTACTAATTTCACGGAGTATAGAAGCAATACTTTAACAAAATGAGTGTAAAATTAGGAATACGAAAAGAAATAATATTACTCACATACTACAGAATATGGAAGAAAATATTATTTCTTACGAATACTGAACAAAAATAATTTCCCTTACCTTAGTAGAAGGCTGGATACTGCAATAGTGAAGTAGCAGAATACTCTTCTTCTTCCTCTCTATAGTTTCTCTCTCTATAATTGCTCTTGTGAGTCTTAGTGAATTGGTGAGAATGAAAAAAGAATGAGATTCTATTTATATGAAAACATAGTTTCGATAATTGCACGATTAGGCGCTCAAATTAACAATATAGTCATTCAAGTATATTATCAATCTTACACCACCTCCCCTAATAGTACATGCATGTGAATCAATAGTTCCATACATGTGAACCAACAGTAATTTACATGTGAACCAATAGAAATTAATTGCTCATTTATCCGATTAATTGCCCATTTGGTCAATAAAACCAGCCAATCACAGAAATACCTCCTTTGAGGGTAATTGGGTCATGGAAGAATTAAAGAAAACTAAATGAACAAACATCTTAAATCAACACGAACTTATTCATCATTAATATTATAACTCACAAAATTTAACAACCAGATCATTCCCAGGAAAGAGGGGGCTTTCCGATAAGAATTTCTCCCTATTGGCGCACAATTAGGTCACCAAACCTCTTTCATCGATAAAACTTTTTAGACATCATCAATAATACAAATAATAATATAAATAACTTTGTCGTCTCAATTATTGATTTAATAATATAAAATATTGTGCAGATGATACTGTGACAATAATTGAATCAATAATATGATAGATACTATACAGTAATTACTGTACCAATAATTAAGTATAATTGAGTGACTTCTCATGTAAGCATCAATAATCAAAGATATTGTACAATACCGTGTGCAATGTAAAATCCCAAAACCCTAATAAGACTCGGATATATAAATTCAATTATATTAATAAAATCTCTCCATTCTAAAAGTGTTATGTATTAATATATACTATGTTTAACAAATTAGGTCAAATAAATTTTTGTTCGAAAATTTTTTCATCCGAAAACGGACTTTTCGGTATATTTATTTGACAAGATGCTTTGTCGTGCTTAGACTGACAAAACGCTTTGTCGTGCTTATTAGGATTTGTGGAAAATCTAAGTTAAGAACCCTAGATTACAAACACTAACCCTAATTTGTAAACCTTAACCCTAATTAGCTAAACTAAACCCTAATTAGGTTATCCTAATACCTAATTATGATTGCTAAACTTCAATTAGGTACTACTAAACATCATTAAGCAACCCTAATCAAGATTAGTGAGGATTAGGGCATAATTAAGCTACTAATTTGATCAACTAGCTTACAAGTAGGTTGAGAGTCATCCACACAAGTTCCAAAACATCACATGACCTGCTTCCAAACTCCCAAGCACCAGGAGAGTCACAGATCAGATCTTTTATGAGGCAAGTAGGTGGAAAAATAACCAAAAAGCCAAGTTGGAAAATTCTATAAAAGGACACCCTATCACGAAAATTATAAAGGTAGACACTCTTACAAACATACCAAATCAAGCCTGGGTGATAGCAACATCAGATTTTGTAGCCAGAAATCAAAATCAAGTAAGAAAGGTGCAAACCCTAATTCCTAGCTAGATCTTTGATGCTATGTTTAAATTGTTGTTTAGATGTTTAGAAATATATAATAACATGTTAGAAAGTATGCTAAGTTGATAGAACATGATTTCATAACGTCTAAATGCATCAAATTAGTGTTTTAAGCAATCTGGAAATTTTGAAAAAACAAGCCTGACAGTCGAATGTCAGACCTTGTAGATTCATGTATGCTAATAGATAGATATGTTAATTGTGTGTTATTTATAGTATGACATGAGGTCTTTAATCTGGAAAAGAAAACAGGTTCATTAGAACAACATATTGCAAGATATAGGTGGTCAAAGGTGGTTGACAGATCACAATGTTCTATTTTCTGGGTTACCCAGAAAACTCAAGAACAGGTTGAATTGACTACTTTGACCAACCTTTTAATCGCTTTCTATTTGTTGTTATAATGACTTTTTGTAATGAATTAATACCTTGACATACATATTATATATCTATGACACTCAATTGCTTAAATAGTTCTTAGGATTACTGGAATTAATGGTCAAATGTCATTGACCGAGCTTGACCAAGTTTTCTAGGTTACCCAGAAACCAGAAAACTGATGAACATGAAGAACAGCCGTTGGCTGTACTTTGACCAACATAGATAAAGACCTTAGAATTATATTTTGTCTAAACCACTGTTAGATATATGTACCTTGACATATAGACTACCTATTACAACAAACACAACACAAATAAAGATATGAAAGCTACAAAACCGTTGACCGACCATGACCAGTGTTCTGGGTTACCTCGAAACTCAAGAACAGCTTTAACAGTGACTTTGAGCCTCTATAACTTCTTGTTATATATAGGTTAAAGCATGAAATTTGTCTGATGTTGTACTATTGCATGAGTACTATAACATCTATACTTGTTCAAATCCAGAATCATTAACAGTAGCAAAGTAGATCGAGGTTAAAGTGGTCCCTAGACTATGACCGGCTGAAACCCAGAAGCTCAAGAACACCTATAGCGACACTTCCTATCACTATAGGGCTTTAGCGACAGACAGAAAATATTTTTTTTAGAAATTAATTAATAAAAATTATAAATAATTAATAAATAAATATAAAAATAGTTTTAAAAATTATTTTAAGTTATAATAATTAACTTCTAATATTTTTACATAAATTCCATAAATATTTTTAATTTTGGGATATTATTAATAATTAAATAATTAATAAAGTAATCAGAATAATTATTTATAAATAATAAATAATTATTTAAAAATAATATTAATGATTTAAAAATCATAATAAATAATTATAAATTATTTAAAATAGTAAACAAAGTTTTTATAATATTCCAAGTAAATACTAAATTATTTAGAAATAGAAATAAATGGTTTAAAAATCATTTAAGGGATAAATAAATACTTAAAAAATTATTATAAACTTCTAGAAATTATATAAAGGATATTTAAATTATCTAAAAAATATAATAAAGCTTATAAATAAAATTTAGTCGATTTATCAACTTATTTAAAACTCGGTAAAGTCTTTGGACACCAAAACTATATTAAACTTAACCCGAACAATTGTAGATTTTGTACTTGAGTATTGCTATCAATACTAATGTGTTAGATTTATATGAATTAACATCTTAGGTGTTTATTAACGAATCGAGTAACATTGCTTGACTGATCTTTGCTCAGGCAGGTTTCCTACACTCTAATTACTTTTGCAAGTTTACTAAACCCAAGTATTAAATGCAAATTTCTCAAACCCTATTTATTCGTTGAACAAAATTTCTATCTTGAATTGCTTTGGATATGTCATACCAAACCTAAATTTGAATTGCCAATTGTTAAAAAATTATTGCTATTGTTTCAGCATAACTCATAAATGAATTATTTATTCATATAATATTGTTTATTGAGTATAAACTATTGTGTCAAACGAAATTGCTTTGGTAAGACATCCTAAACTGAAGTTGTGTATCTCGAAAAGGGATTGTTGTTTGGTCAATAATATATTGACGTTGGGTGCATTTGAAGCACTATTAAGATGAGATGCATACTTCTAGGATATTGAGTAGGTTGATCCCCTATCTCATATCTAAACAAAGTTTCTAACTCTGTGTGACTGACAGAAATAAAAAGTCCAGAAATGGTTGGAATTTTTTTTTAGAAATGGTAACAACTATCTGTTAAATTTTGAATTGATATACTTTTTCAAATCATATATTGTTATAAATATAGAACCTGATGAGCATGTCATAGCTCACTCTTGCAAATTATTCCCTTTGTAGTATTAGATGGTAACCCTGGCACATCTGGAGTAGATAAAGGGAAGCGTCCATGCTTTGATTAGCTTATATTACTGTCTAGTTGAATGTAATACTTTGTAATAAGAAATTCTTTATGAAGAATCATGTAATCGAACTTTAATATTTATGATATATAACATCTTTTATTTCCGCAATCGTGTTTTCTTACATATATAGATGTAATTAGAATCTTCAATATAGTTTGAGATCCTTGGGAACTATTTATCTGAGTAAGGGTATAACATGGATTGTTCATGTTGTTGTTAATACTCTGTATTTCGGATAGATAGGAACTATCGATACGATAGTGTAATTCATATAATATAGACTATACATCTGAGTGAGGGTATTAGTAATATGGTCTGTTCATGTTATTACTGATACTCTGAATTTTGGATAGATAGATACTATTCACAAATACAGTTCATACATCTAGGTGAGGGTATCCAAACACAACAATAGTTCTCCTGAGAACTGTTATCTGTTATGGTATACTATGAATCTTAGATCTATGGGAATTGCATTTGGTTATACTTGTATAGTCACTCAATTAGATATAAACATATAATTAGATACCATCTGTGTATAGATTTAAATGCGTTATATATATTAACTTGTAATAAGCACCATATCGGATACCGTGGAAGTATAGATATGGGGGCGTTACATGCAACTACGCATATTACTGTACTTTTAACACCGGGTATTTCAACAGTTTAACGGTAAAACTTTCACCGTTATTTTTAAAAAAAGATATTTCTATCGTCTTCTAACTACGACAATACTTCCGTTGTGGGGTCCACCAATAATTGTGCCGTCGTACGAATATTCCTTGTTAAAACGAATATTCCCCGACCAATCGAATATTTTATAACAACTTGCTTACTTTTCAAAATTTATAAATATTATCCACAACTATAATATTATATCAAATCCACACCATAATATTCAAAAATATATTTTGAGAAAAATTAATCTTTATTCATAAAAGTTGGGGTCTTACAACCTCCCCTTCTTATGAAATTTCGTCCTCGAAATTGGGGTACGTACCTGGTATGTCGAAGAGGTGAGGATATCTTGACTTTATTTTAGATTCTAACTCCGATGTCATTTCCTCTACATCATGATTTCTCCACAAAACTTTGACTTGAGGTATATCCTTGGAGCGTAGAATATGATTCTTCTTATCCAAGATTTTAACAGGTACCTCTGCATACGTTAAATCTTCTGCTATCTCGTCCGGTTCAAATTCAATAATGTGGTTTGGGTCTTTCACATATTTACGTAACATAGATATGTGAAAAACGTTATGAACACGAGACATACTTGGTGGTAAGGCGAGTCTATAGGCCACAATTCCTGTAGCGTCCCCAAATTCGGGTACTAATCACCACGAACTTGGCACATCATTTCTATAACTATTGCGAAAGATATAAATATAAATTATTTATACAATAACCTTTACACATAATACCCAAGGTCGATAACCTTAACTTAATACACATTCATATACTACAAGTCTTACAATGTTATTTGCCTTCAACACTATTACAATTTTAACTGTACAATAATCCCTTTCCTGTAACTTATCTTTGCCTTTACCTGTGTCCGAAGTATTCGTCCTAATCTGAAATGTTTATCATGATATAGCAAGGGTGAGCAACAAGTTTGCCCAGCAAGTTTAAGTTCAAAGAAAGATATATCATGATGAAAAAGAATAATAAGCTAACAAACTTTCAATAATATAATAATTGTGAAAGAATACGAATCAATTTTCATAACAGAATGACCGAGAAAATAATGATGAATGGCCAACAATGAACATGAAAAACTATATCTGGACCAAATGGTAATGAAGGTGATCAACCTTTCATACCTGATGAACATATGCAACATGCACAACGTGCGAATCAATAAATAATAGATGTGGTGAATCAATAATGATTAACCACGAACATGCTTTAAAATAACAACTTGAGTTCGAGTTAGGAAACTTGCACAATAAAAGTATAGTTCAAGAAACTTGCCTTTACCGTTGACTACTACTACGCAAAGCTAATTTAGCTTCAGTTGAAAGACCTATTATTGATAATGTCGATCTCTCAATTAGAATAATATCATCACATACACTACTATTAATTACAGTCATTATACAACTTAAACACTTATCACACAATCAAATATTAGATTACTCCTTAAAACATCATTATTATTATCGTCTTTTGATAATTCTTTAATCATTATTGTAAGACCCCGAATTTTATGAAATAAAAGTATTCAATTTTTCTTATAATTACTATTCAGTAAATGGTTAAATTGATAAATGTTAAAGTTAAGGGTGATATATGAATTTCTTTTTCAAAATACACAAGTGGTTATAAAATATTCATTGTTGTCGGGGAATATTCGTTTGGTCGTGAAATATTCTTTCTGTCGGGGAATATTCGTACGACGACGCAGCTATTTGTGGGCCCCATAACAGAATAACTGTCGGATGAAGATAACGACAAAAATTGAGTTTTTATAATTAACGGCGTAGTTGCTACCGTTAACACTGTTGGAATATCCGGTGGTTAAAATACAGTAATACGCGTTATTACACAGTAGCACATAGTATTGCACAGTATTTTTGAATTATTGATTCTTACGTAAGAAGGCACTACTCAATAATTGTTACAGTAATTACTGTTCAATATTTTATTTTATTGATTCAATAATTACTGCGTTGATATTTTATATTATTGTTTCTCAATAATTGTCACTGCACAGTATTTCCCATTATCAGATCAATAATTCATATTATTTGAATAATATTATTAGATAACATTATTGGCAATGTCTAGAAAGTTCTGTCTAAGGAGAGGTTTGGTCACCTAATTGCGCGCCAGTAAGGAGAATTCCTTATCGGAAAGCCCCCTCTTTCCTGGGAACGACCTGGTTGTCATAAATGTGATTCTGTAATATTATTTATAAATAATTAATTATTGATTCATATGATAAGGAAATATTTATTTTATGTGGATATAAATGAGGGATATATTTTTGTGGTTAAAAATGAAGAAGTTAATGTTGAGGTGTTTTATCTGTATTTTTGTCGGAACGGAGGTATTGAAAATCAAATTAGGGTTTTTGAGATATTTTGCGAGGGTTATAATTTTTAATCTGACCGTTGGATCGTGGTAATATTTGGATATGTTATACATATATAAGTTGAGTATATGTCCACAAATTTTGAACCGTTAAAAATGAACGTATGATTTGTTATGAATTTTACGAGATGACTGGTTCAGAAATTGTTGAATTTTCGGAGTTAATCATTTTGGTAGAAAATTCTAGAATTGGTGGACCCCACTCTTGGTTGGTGAAGAAATGTGCTGAGATTTTTATTCAAATGTGGTGGGTGGGAATAGTAGCAGGTAAAGCCATCAGGTTGCAGGTAAAGTATGCTTCGGCGTGCTAACATTTTCCTATAAATAGAGGGCTAAGTTAGAATTGAAAATCACACCAGAAACATAAGTTTTCTCTCTTTCTCTCTCTATATTATGAAGCATATTTTGTGAGTATTTAGATACTTTGAGAGTTGCTATTCAGTACAAGTTTCCTTCGGCTTTGCAATCTTGTCAGAAATACTGCACTTTTGAGGTAAGGGATAGTAAGAGATAGTAAGGGATATTAAGGGATGTTATATTCTTCATAATGATGTTATTCTTTCAATATCATTATACTGAAATATTGGTATGAATTTTATTGTGAAATTTCTACCTTTTTGAGTCGGGATTACTATTCACGTATACGGCACTATTCACGTATACGACACGATTCATGTATATGACACTATTTACGTATACGACATTATTTACGTATACGGTACTATGTACGAATACGGAGTACTATTCACGAGTTACTATTCATGAGTTACTATTCACAAGTTGCTATTCATGAGTTACTATTCACGAGTTACTATTCACGGGTACTATTCACGACAAAAATTAGTTTCTTTTTCTGACCAAATTATCGTTGATTTATGATTGTTGCTCTTAAAAATAAATGCAGCAGTTGATAATATTGTTTTTATTATCATATATAACATTTTTATAACCCTGATATTGATTTCTCTTTGACTTGAGTGTAAAGATGGATAGATTTTTGGTATGAACATGACTATGGGTTCTCTTTGGCCAGTAGTGTAAAGATGAATTGTTAACTGGTATGATCATGACCACTGAATTTATAAGTGAATATCTTTAGCTTAAGTGCAAAGGTGAATTGATCAATATGGTTATAATTATTATTTATATAAATTTTGAAATGATTATATATTTCTTTGAGATATGATTATATTTGGCCTGTAGTGAAAATATGAACTGTTGAGGAATATCTTTGGCCTGTAGTGCAAAAATGAACTGTTGACGAATATCTTTGGCCCGTAGTGCAAAGATGACCTGTTGTTAAATATCTTTGGCCTGTAGTGCAAAGATGGTCTGTTGATGAATATCTTTGGCCATAGTGCAAAGATGAAATTGTTAGTATGATTATAAACAGGAACTGTGATTTGGTATAACCATGATCTTTGATGTTTCAGGTAAAGACATGTGATGAAAATATTCTTCGTCCTGGGTGCGAAGAAAAAATTTAGAATCACAATTATGATTATGAGTTATTTATATGATTGTGGAAAGGAACTGTTGAGTGATGTTACAGGGATAAAATATTGTTGGTGGATTTTTAACATGGAGAAGTTAATAGACTTTATAGTTTATTTGACTCTTTTAATGGATTGCTCGTTCCGCTGCAACTATGGTTGAAATTTTTATCATCTACCATATGTTCTAAATCTCTGATTTATTACTGATGAAGACTATTGATAATTTATTTATCTTTAGTCATGATATTCTTTACTGGGCTAGTTGTGCTCACCCTTCTGTTTCATAATTCCTTTCAGGTAATAAGAGTGTAGCTGGGTCGAGCGGGGGTAACAAGGGAATAGAACGGTGGTCTCTAGCTGTGGAGTTCTCCCTAAGCAGTATAGAAAAGTTCATTTAGTAGTTATATTTGGTGAATCCAATAGGGTAAGGCGTACCCAACGTTGGAAGGGTGTTTTGCCACTATCATACAAGATGTCTAATGACATACAACCTCGTGTCATCATAAGACAGGGTTGTGCTCATCCACTTGCTGAGTATATTTACGAGTACTACCTATATAATATTGGTGTTTGTTTGAAGTATAATTCTCAATTAGAGATAGTGGAGATAATGATAAGTCAAGAGAAGACTCACCATTGGGAAGAATATGATAGTAATCTTCTCGTTTTTCTTTGGGGTATATTGGGTCAACCAAGAAAAATTCTGTGGCCATATGATATCTATCACAACCTAGAAGCATGGCCTCCCATGTATCAAGATTTCCTCGAGCACTTCCCAAAGATTCTAATTTTTAAAACAGTCTTTGACTATACCTTTATGTAAGGTGCCACTATGAGGTGTTGTCCACGGTTGGGACATGTGTCACATTTGGTATATATTTGTATCCAAACTCACAGGATATGTGTTGTTGTATTTTGCACGATAATTGTTGTAATAAAGTTATAGTTATTTTCTGTACCATGTATTTGGCGACTCAGAATAGGTGGGATGGAATGGACCTATTTTGGGGTCGTCACAGTTGGTATCAGAGCTTTGGGATATGGTCTCTGGCGGAGATCGGGGAATATAACTAGGAGGGGAGAGATGAGTAAATCCTTCGCTAGTGTGTCCTACCTAAGCTTATTTGTTGGTTAGTCATAATATCGGGATATTATGTGATATGTTAATTTGTTAAATTAACCCTTGTTTTGAAGCTGTATTCTAGAATGATATTTGAAATACAGGAGATGAGCAATGGAGAAATTATGATGACATGGAAGATGGAATTTAAAATGAAAGGAAGGTATTCTCAACTCTTTGAAATACCAGGTACGTAAATTTCGGGGACGAAATTTCATAAGGAGGAGAGATTGTAAGACCCCGAATTTTATAAAATAAAAGTATTCAATTTTTCTTATAATTACTATTCAGTAAATGGTTAAATTGATAAATGTTAAAGTTAAGGATGATATATGAATTTCCTTTTCAAAATACACAAGTGGTTATAAAATATTCATTGTTGTCGGGGAATATTCGTTTGGTCGTGAAATATTCTTTCTGTCGGGGAATATTCGTACGAAGGCGCAACTATTTGTGGGCCCCATAACAGAATAACTGTCGGATGAAGATAACGACAAAAATTGAATTTTTATAATTAACGGCGTAGTTGTTACCGTTAGCACTGTTGGAATACCCGGTGGTTAAAATACAGTAATACGCGTTATTACACAGTAGCACACGGTATTGCACAGTATTTTTGAATTATTGATTCTTACGTAAGAAGGCACTACTCAATAATTATTACAGTAATTACTGTTCAATATTTTATTTTATTGATTCAATAATTACTGCGTTGATATTTTATATTATTGTTTCTCAATAATTGTCACTGCACAGTATTTCCCATTATCAGATCAATAATTCATATTATTTGAATAATATTATTAGATAATATTATTGGCAATATCTAAAAAGTTCTGTCTAAGGAGAGGTTTGGTCACCTAATTGCGCGCCAGTAAGGAGAATTCCTTATCGGAAAGCCCCCTCTTTCCTGAGAGCGGCCTGGTTGTCATAAATGTGATTCTGTAATATTATTTGTGAATAATTAATTATTGATTCATATGATAAGGAAATATTTATTTTATGTGAATATAAATGAGGGATATATTTTTGTGGTTAAAAATGAAGAAGTTAATGTTGAGGTGTTTTATCTGTATTTTTGTCGGAACGGAGGTATTGAAAATCAAATTAGGGTTTTTGAGATATTTTGCGAGGGTTATAATTTTTAATCTGACCGTTGGATCGTGGTAATATTTGGATATGTTATACATATATAAGTTGAGTATATGTCCACAAATTTTGAACCGTTAAAAATGAACGTATGATTTGTTATGAATTTTACGAGATGACTGGTTCAGAAATTGTTGAATTTTCGGAGTTAATCATTTTGGTGGAAAATTCTAAAATTGGTGGACCCCACTCTTGGTTGGTGAAGAAATGTGTTGAGATTTTTATTCAAATGTGGTGGGTGGGAATAGTAGCAGGTAAAGCCATCAGGTTGCAGGTAAAGTATGCTTCGGCGTGCTAACATTTTTCTATAAATAGAGGGCTAAGTTAGAATTGAAAATCACACCAGAAACATAAGTTTTCTCTCTTTCTCTCTCTATATTATGAAGCATATTTTGTGAGTATTTAGATACTTTGAGAGTTGCTATTCAGTACAAGTTTCCTTCGGCTTTGCAATCCTGTCAGAAATACTGTACTTTTGAGGTAAGGGATAGTAAGGGATATTAAGGGATGTTATATTCTTCATAATGATGTTATTCTTTCAATATCATTATACTGAAATATTGGTATGAATTTTATTGTGAAATTTCTACCTTTTTGAGTCGGGATTACTATTCACGTATACGACACTATTCACGTATACGACACGATTCATGTATATGACAATATTTACGTATATGACATTATTTACGTATACGGTACTATGTACGAATACGGAGTACTATTCACGAGTTACTATTCATGAGTTACTATTCACAAGTTGCTATTCATGAGTTACTATTCACGAGTTACTATTCATGGGTACTATTCACGACAAAAATTAGTTTCTTTTTCTGACCAAATTATCGTTGATTTATGATTGTTGCTCTTAAAAATAAATGCAGCAGTTGATAATATTGTTTTTATTATCATATATAACATTTTTATAACCCTGATATTGATTTCTCTTTGACTTGAGTGTAAAGATGGATAGATTTTTGGTATGAACATGACTATGGGTTCTCTTTGGCCAGTAGTGTAAAGATGAATTGTTAACTGGTATGATCATGACCACTGAATTTATAAGTGAATATCTTTAGCTTAAGTGCAAAGGTGAATTGATCAACATGGTTATAATTATTGTTTATATAAATTTTGATTATATATTTCTTTGAGATATGATTATATTTGGCCTGTAGTGAAAATATGAACTGTTGAGGAATATCTTTGGCCTTTAGTGCAAAAATGAATTGTTGACGAATATCTTTGGCCCGTAGTGCAAAGATGACCTGTTGTTAAATATCTTTGGCCTGTAGTGCAAAGATGGTCTGTTGATGAATATCTTTGGCCATAGTGCAAAGATGAAATTGTTAGTATGATTATAAATAGGAACTGTGATTTGGTATAACCATGATCTTTGATGTTTCAGGTAAAGACATGTGATGAAAATATTCTTCGTCCTGGGTGCGAAGAAAAAATTTAGAATCACAATTATGATTATGAGTTATTTATATGATTGTGGAAAGGAACTGTTGAGTGATGTTACAGGGATAAAATATTGTTGGTGGATTTTTAACATGGAGAAGTTAATAGACTTTATAGTCTATTTGACTCTTTTAATGGATTGCTCGTTCCGCTGCAACTATGGTTGAAATTTTTATCATCTACCATATGTTCTAAATCTCTGATTTATTACTGATGAAGACTATTGATAATTTATTTATCTTTAGTCATGATATTCTTTACTGGGCTAGTTGTGCTCACCCTTCTATTTCACAATTCCTTTCAGGTAATAAGAGTGTAGCTGGGTCGAGCGGGGGTAACAAGGGAATAGAACGGTGGTCTCTAGCTGTGGAGTTCTCCCTAAGCAGTATAGAAAAGTTCATTTAGTAGTTATATTTGGTGAATCCAATAGGTTAAGGCGTACCCAACGTTGGAAGGGTGTTTTGCCACTATCATACAAGATGTCTAATGACATACAACCTCGTGTCATCATAAGACAGGGTTGTGCTCATCCACTTGCTGAGTATATTTACGAGTACTACCTATATAATATTGGTGTTTGTTTGAAGTATAATTCTCAATTAGAGATAGTGGAGATAATGATAAGTCAAGAGAAGACTCACTATTGGGAAGAATATGATAGTAATCTTCTCGTTTTTCTTTGGGGTATATTGGGTCAACCAAGAAAAATTCTGTGGCCATATGATATCTATCACAACCTAGAAGCATGGCCTCCCATGTATCAAGATTTCCTCGAGCACTTCCCAAAGATTCTAATTTTTAAAACAGTCTTTGACTATACCTTTATGTAAGGTGCCACTGTGAGGTGTTGTCCACGGTTGGGACATGTGTCACATTTGGTATATATTTGTATCCAAACTCACATGATATGTGTTGTTGTATTTTGCACGATAATTGTTGTAATAAAGTTATAGTTATTTTCTGTACCATGTATTTGGCGACTCAGAATAGGTGGGATGGAATGGACCTATTTTGGGGTCGTCACAGTTGGTATCAGAGCTTTGGGATATGGTCTCTGGCGGAGATCGGGGAATATAACTAGGAGGGGAGAGATGAGTAAATCCTTCGCTAGTGTGTCCTACCTAAGCTTATTTGTTGGTTAGTCATAATATCGGGATATTATGTGATATGTTAATTTGTTAAATTAACCCTTGTTTTGAAGCTGTATTCTAGAATGATATTTGAAATACAGGAGATGAGCAATGGAGAAATTATGATGACATGGAAGATGGAATTTGAAATAAAAGGAAGGTATTCTCAACTCTTTGAAATACCAGGTACATAAATTTCGGGGACGAAATTTCATAAGGAGGAGAGATTGTAAGACCCCGAATTTTATAAAATAAAAGTATTCAATTTTTCTTATAATTACTATTCAGTAAATGGTTAAATTGATAAATGTTAAAGTTAAGGATGATATATGAATTTCCTTTTCAAAATACACAAGTGGTTATAAAATATTCATTGTTGTCGGGGAATATTCGTTTGGTCGTGAAATATTCTTTCTGTCGGGGAATATTCGTACGAAGGCGCAACTATTTGTGGGCCCCATAACAGAATAACTGTCAGATGAAGATAACGACAAAAATTGAATTTTTATAATTAACGGCGTAGTTGTTACCGTTAGCACTGTTGGAATACCCGGTGGTTAAAATACAGTAATACGCGTTATTACACAGTAGCACACGGTATTGCACAGTATTTTTGAATTATTGATTCTTACGTAAGAAGGCACTACTCAATAATTGTTACAGTAATTACTGTTCAATATTTTATTTTATTGATTCAATAATTACTGCGTTGATATTTTATATTATTGTTGCTCAATAATTGTCACTGCACAGTATTTCCCATTATCAGATCAATAATTCATATTATTTGAATAATATTATTAGATAATATTATTGGCAATATCTAAAAAGTTCTATCTAAGGAGAGGTTTGGTCACCTAATTGCGCGCCAGTAAGGAGAATTCCTTATCGGAAAGCCCCCTCTTTCCTGGGAACGGCCTGGTTGTCATAAATGTGATTCTGTAATATTATTTGTGAATAATTAATTATTGATTCATATGATAAGGAAATATTTATTTTATGTGAATATAAATGAGGGATATATTTTTGTGGTTAAAAATGAAGGAGTTAATGTTGAGGTGTTTTATCTGTATTTTTGTCGGAACGGAGGTATTGAAAATCAAATTAGGGTTTTTGAGATATTTTGCGAGGGTTATAATTTTTAATCTGACCGTTGGATCGTGGTAATATTTGGATATGTTATACATATATAAGTTGAGTATATGTCCACAAATTTTGAACCGTTAAAAATGAACGTATGATTTGTTATGAATTTTACGAGATGACTGGTTCAGAAATTGTAACCTCGTGTCTAATGACATATAACCTCGTGTCATCATAAGACAGGGTTATGTTCATCCACTTGCTGAGTATATTTACGAGTTCTACCTATATAATCTTGGTGTTTGTTTGAAGTATAATTCTCAATTAGAGACAGTGGAGATAATGATAAGTCAAGAGAAGACTCACCATTGGGAAGAATATGATAGTAATCTTTTCGTTTTTCTATGGGGTATATTGGGTCAACCAAGGATAATTCTGTGGTCATATGATATCTATCACAACCTAGAAGCATGGCCTCCCATGTACCAAGATTTCCTTGAGCACTTCCAAAAGATTCTAATTTCTAAAATAGTCTTTGACTATACCTTTATGTAAGGTGCCACTGTGAGGTGTTGTCCACGGTTGGGACATGTGTCACATTTGGTATATATTTGTATCCAAACTCACAGCATATGTGTTGTTGTATTTTGCACGATAATTGTTGTAATAAAATTATAGTTATTTTCTGTACCATGTATTTGGCGACTCAGAATAGGTGGGATGGAATGGACCTATTTTGGGGTCGTCACAGTTGGTATCAGAGCTTAGGGATATGGTCTCTGGCGGAGATCGGGGAATATAACTAGGAGGGGAGAGATGAGTAAATCCTTCGCTAGTGTGTCCTACCTAAGCTTATTTGTTGGTCAGTCATAATATCGGGATATTATGTGATATGTTAATTTGTTAAATTAACCCTTGTTTTGAAGCTGTATTCTAGAATGATATTTGAAATACAGGAGATGAGTGATGGAGAAATTATGATGACAGGGAAGATGGAATTTGAAATGAAAGGAAGGTATTCTCAACTCTTTGAAATACCAGGTACGTAAATTTCGGGGACGAAATTTCTAAAGGACTGGAGATTGTAAGACCCAGAATTTTATGAAATAAAAGTATTCAATTTTTCTTATAATTACTATTCAGTAAATGGTTAAATTGATAAATGTTAAAGTTAAGGGTGATATATGAATTCCTTTTTCAAAATACACAAGTGGTTATAAAATATTTATTGTTGTCGGGGAATATTCGTTTGGTCGTGAAATATTCTTTCTGTCGGGAAATATTCGTACGACGGCGCAGCTATTTATGGGCCCCATAACAGAATAACTGTCGGATGAAGTTAACGACAAAAATTGAGTTTTTATAATTAATGGCGTAGTTGTTACCGTTAACACTGTTGGAATACCCGGTGGTTAAAATACAGTAATACGCGTTATTACACAGTAGCACACGGTATTGTACAGTATTTTTGATTTATTGATTCTTACGTAAGAAGGCACTACTCAATAATTGTTACAGTAATTACTGTTCAATATTTTATTTTATTGATTCAATAATTACTGCGTTGATATTTTATATTATTGTTGCTCAATAATTGTCACTGCACAGTATTTCCCATTATCAGATCAATAATTCATATTATTTGAATAATATGATTAGATAACATTATTGACAATGTCTAGAAAGTTCTGTCTAAGGAGAGGTTTGGTCACCTAATTGCGCGCCAGTAAGGAGAAATCCTTATCGGAAAGCCCCTCTTTCTTGGGAACGGCCTGGTTGTCATAAATGTGATTCTGTAATATTATTTGTAAATAATTAATTATTGATTCATATGATAAGAAAATATTTATTTTATGTTGATATAAATGAGGGATATATTTTTGTGGTTAAAAATGAAGGAGTTAATGTTGAGGTGTTTTATCTGTATTTTTGTCGGAACGGAGGTATTTGTTGGGTAAAATTAATACGCACAAAACACGCAATTGTACATGGTCAACAAGTAATAAAGTGATGAATAAAGTATCGTTCCCACGAGGACAAAATATCAAGAATCTTAACTTCACAATTATCAATTTTGTATTAATCCTAATTTTATTAAACTAATCAATTCAATGGTTTTTTTAAAAAAAAAACTAATTAAAAGAAACTAAATTAATAAATAATTAAATTATCACAAAAGAAATAATCACCAATAACGAAATTCGGAATTTTTAAACAATTAATGGAGAATTAGACTTATGATTTCACCCTAAACTTCACTCTTATTCCCAAACTTTTATTCCAATTCACTCAATATTTCAGTTTATTAACCAACAACACGAACGTAGTAAGAGCCACCTCTCGATGCACTAATACCATATTAACATCAATCTACAATTAAGATAGAAATCCGTTAAACACCTAAATTAACCAACTCACTATATCTCTATGTGAACTGCAATTAAATAGGTTGAAGTTTAAGTTCTCTTAACGATTACATGCGATGTCAAGCGTATCTCTACCTTAACAATAATCACAAATATGCTATCGACATAATTTATGACACATGCTATATTAACTAGGTCTAGATTTGAATATCCTCTCTCGATTCCTTTCAAGTCCACATAAAATTGTTGATCAGGCAATTCATAAATTCACGCACAAATTAACATAGATAAACTGAAAATATCTTATTAAATTGGAAATCAAAGTTATAGAATCATCGCTAAGCTTAAGGATCCATCACAAGTCTAACAAGTAAATTAGTTCATAACGAACGAATTAAAAACTGAATAATTTGTTGAAAACATCATCCCAATTACAAAATAGATGAAAGAGAAGAAGAATTGTAGAAAACTCCTTCACGTAGCCTCAATCTGCAATCGTTGTGACAATCTCTGAAAATCACTCCTCCAATTTTCGCTCTCCAAATCCTTCAATCCGTGCTGAAAATCTTGCCTTTGTGCTAGAGAATTGTTGTTCTTCTAAGTAGTAGCAAGCCCCCCTGACTTCTGGACGTATTCTCCCTTTAATAGACTCCACAACGCACCAGCTAGCCCACCAATCCGAGCCAAAACAGAAGTTGAAACCTAATAGGACAGCAGCAGAAACGGGACCCCCGCCCCGGCGGGGGGTACTGGGCAAAAAGGGCCCGCCCCAGCGGGCATACCTTCTGACTTCAAAAATTTCTTAAGTTCTAATTTTTTTTCACTTTTGCTCCAAAAGACCACCTTTTCATCCTTAATGCATCCATGACCACCCTACACATAAAATAACAAAAACAAGTAAAATCGAACACAAAATATATAAATAAATACGAATTTAAACTTGATTTGAACAATGATTCGCGTATATAAAATCCACTTATCAAAATCCCCCAAACTTAAACCGTGCTAGTCCACCAGCACAAACAAGCTACATGCAATGCAATGTAATGCAATAACAATCTAAACGCCTAAACAAATCCAACAATATCGCATAAACAAATTTATTCTACCAGCCTAAGAGAAAATAAGCAACTTTACATTACGAATTATCAAAATCAATCCACGCTTACATATTAATTCTCAATTCTTGAACAATCATCACTGGTATAGCGTGTGTGTGTGATCAACATCAAGTTTAACTGATACGGACCCAAATTCAATACATAAATAACTTCTTAGAAGGAATTATATAATGCAAACTTAAAAATCTCATAGATAGGCACAATTCAACTAAAATTAAACTTAACCAAATTCAAGGGTACATGCAGGATACTTATACTTTCTTTTTCTTTCTTTTTTCATACGGGGGCTTTTTGCACTTTTCCCGTTTTATTCTTATCTTTTTTTTTCTTTCATAGATGGTTGGTGAGTGCATTTTATGCTCCATCTCACGCTTGTGTTTATGGGGAGTGCTTCACCTCAACCCACCACAAGACTCAACATATTACATTCTTTCTTTCTTTTTTCAAAGCTTATATATCCCACATATATTCCCCCAAACTTAGGTTCTTGCCTAATTTAAGCCTTCACTGCCTATCCTTGTTATTTTCTGGTTCACGCTAGCACTATCCTTTAGAAACCCTTTATGTATCAATTTGAACTAACCGGTCAACAAAAATATTATTAGTGCTACCCTTTTTATAACAGTTTCAAACAAGTCCAAGAATTGATTCATAACAGTAATTATTCACAGTTCTAATAATCCATACTATACTGGTTAACTTGTTCACAATCTCATCATTGGCCAGAATAACCTGTAGAATGCAACACCATTGGATTTATGCAACCTATTTTTATTTTTATTTTTAACATAAAAACTTATGAAAACAATGCAAACTTCTAACTAATATGCAAAATAAAATTATAAAACAGCATGCATGCAACTAAACAAATATAACTCCCCCAAACTTAAATAAGACAATGCCCTCATTGGATAAAAATATAAGGCACGAGGACTTCCCTGAAACTGTTTAAGTCTGGGGCGGTGGTTGGTGCTCTTCCTCATCTGAATCACTAGGAGGAAATCGAGGTAATGGACCGGGTTGTTCATATGGAAATTGACCCGCCGGGTTGAAACTCTGGAGTGTTATATTCAATGAGGCGAAAGATGCATTCATGGCATCAAACATGTGGTCTTGGCGCATCGCCAATCGCCGCATCTCCCGGCGTGTCACCCTATTGGTCAAAGTCAATTGATTCTGAAAAGCAAGGAACTGAGCACTAGAAAATGTCTCAGTCAGCGGAGTCTGCTCGGTTCCCTGATCACCCATTGCTTCATCCTCATCCCCCGAAGTATCTTCGGCATCCTCCTCGAGTTCCGACGTCGATGGAAAAATAAAACCCAAACCCCGTGGATGGGACTCTCCTCCAGGCCAAACAGAATATCGGGTTATCATTCTAGTATCTAGGATCTGCAGCGGCATCAAAGTGGGCTCATCATCGGACCAACGTACTCTGGCTTGATGACACAATCCACATATAAGAGATGGATGTGGTAAGCCGCCAGAAAAATTTCCACGTAGGCATCTTCGTATAGAAAAACTAATAATTGCCCCGATGTCTATGAGGAAATCTTGGACAATGGCATACAGGAGGAGTGCCTTTTCCTTGGTCACGTCCGAGGTGTGCGTGGACGGTAGCAGTTTAGCACAGAGGAAGGCATACCAGATTTTACCATATCGACTTAGGTCTTTGCTGTGAAACACTGTGCCCCCCTTTCGTCCCTTTATCCAAGTAGTCCCCGGCTTAGTCATGTTTTGAATCACCTCCTCATAGTCGGGGTCAAAATCCCGCATGTAAGCATATTGACACTGGCGTGGCACCCGCAGCTGATAAAAGGCATTGATAGCATCTGCACTGAACGGGACCATGCGACCCCTCATGAAGGCAGTGAATGGTGCCTTGTCCTCGGCGTTTGCATAAAATTCTTTAACAACATTCACAACAGCGGGCTCGGGCTCTGCTGTAAACCTTATCCATCCCTATTGGTAGATTTGTTGCATCATTTCCCCATCATTTCCCTCGGGAGCCAACCCCCGTTCTGGTGTAAGAGCTTTTGTAACCATATAGTCGTACCGGTCGGCGGCGGCGGCACTTCGGAATTTGCGGCGGTCATATGTTCGGGTTGGCGGTTGCACAGTGCTAGAACTTGCCCCCCGTTGTCGTTTGGATGTTGGTTGTGAAGCCATGGATTACCGGATGCGTGAACGTGCTAGCACACACTTTCTTCTCTTGCACTTTGGTTCAGTAAATTTAGCAAACACCTAGCGTGCACAGCCCGTTCTCCTCTCAACTTAGGTGGTTTGTATGGAATGGTAGTGAAGAAAAGATGAGAATGTGATAATAATGCTAGAGTAGTCACCCGTAAGTGTGTGGAGCCCAATAGCCAGAAGAATTTGTGTGCAAAGGAATTTGTATAGTGGAGATAGAAGTTAGGGTTTATATAGAGTGATGGAAGGTGGAAAAGGTGGTGGATGGAATTGAAGTAGTGTGGATGGTGTGGAGGAGAAGATGGGTAAATTAATTAGGTAATGGTGATGGTGGTAGGAATAGGGTAGGATCGTGGGTGATGTTGGGGAGAGGAAAGAAGGATGATAGCCGGCGTGGAGTGAGGGAGAGAGGGCTGGTTCGTGCCTTTTTATCAGGCGTGTCTGCCTAGGAATCCGGACCCCCGCCCCGGCGGGGGTGTTAAGCCTAAAAATGCCCGCCCCGGCGGGCTAGCCCACTGTTAAACTCTTTGGTCAAAAAATTTTGGACATGAAAAATTTCCAAATTTCCTCCGTTGTATAGTCCTTGTTGCTCTAAGTCGTGTTTGACCTTTCCTGAAACCAACAACAAGCAAAACTTTAGATTAATGATGACTTGGAGTTTGGATTGATTTTTAGTAGTTTTCAGAGATTTTAAGCAAACTTAATAAATGAAAATTCCTAACTACTTCTTTCATAAACTATATCCTACCAACTTAAATGTGAAATATGAAAAAAATAAAGAAATATTGGGTTGCCTCCCAATTAGCGCTTGATTTTAAGTCGTTCAGCCTGACTACTCCTGTTTTACTGTGTATCGGCTAGGATGATAGTGACGGCGTCCAAATTTGACTCGCCACCCCAGTAATGCTTTATACGTTGGCCATTGACTTTGAACGTTTCTAATGGATTGCGACTGTATAATTCAACCGCGCCATGAGGAAATACCCGTTTGATAGTAAATGGTCCCGACCATCTTGACTTAAGCTTTCCGGGGAACAACCGCAGCCGTGAATTGAACAAGAGGACTGCTTGACCCGGCTTGAATGTTCGTTGGATAATTTTGTAGTCGTGCCATTTTTTAACTTTTTCTTTGTATAGTTTGGCATTCTCATAAGCATGGAGGCGGAATTCGTCGAGCTCATTAAGTTGAAGTAGCCTCTTTTCTCCTACAGCGTCTTGGTCGAAATTCAATTTTTGTATTGCCCAATAAGCTTTGTGCTGTAACTCCATCGGCAAGTGACATGCCTTGCCGTACAAGAGTTGATATGGCGACATCCCGATTGGCGTTTTGTATGCAGTGCGGTATGCGCATAATTCATCATCCAATCGAAGCGACCAATCTTTCCGGCTTGGGTTAACGACTTTTTCCAATATCTTTTTGACTTCTCTGTTCGATACCTCGGCTTGCCCATTAGTCTGAGGGTGATAAGCAGTCGCCACTTTATGATTGACCCCATACTTAGCCAAAAGAGCTGTAAACGACTTGTTGCAGAAATGACTGCCTTCATCACTAATAATTGCCCTTGGCGTGCCAAACCTTGTGAAAATATTTTTCTGTAAAGACTTGAGGACCACCTTGGCATCATTAGATGGTAATGCGGCAGCTTCAACCCATTTCGATACGTAGTACACCGCGAGCAAAATATACTGATTGCTCAAAGACGACGGGAATGGTCCCATGAAATCGATGCCCCATACATCGAAGATTTCCACTTCCAGAATTGTTTGTAGGGGCATCTCATTCCGTTTCGATATGTTACCCACCCGTTGGCATCTATCACATGTTTTCACAAATTGGTGGGCATCTTTGAACAACGTAGGCCAATAAAACCCGGACTGAAGAACTTTCGCCGCAGTGCGCTCACTTCCGTAATGTCCACCGTACGCCGATGAATGGCATTCTGTTAGTATTGTGTGGACTTCACTGTATGGAATACATCGTCGAATCATCTTATCGGCGCATTGTTTAAAAAGATACGGCTCATCCCATATGTACCACTTGACATCATGAAGAAACTTCCTTTTCTGCTGTCGTGTGAGATCTGGTGGAAGAATTTTGCTTACCACATAGTTTGCGAAGTCTGCATACCACGGAAATTCTGCATTCAACCCAAGTAACTGCTCATCCGGGAATGTCTCATGAATCACGCATTTATCTTTATCTGTTGTCTCCGGATTTTCCAGTCGGGATAGATGATCGGCGACTTGATTCTCCGTCCCCTTTCTATCTTTAATTTCTAAATTAAACTCTTGAAGTAAGAGAATCCATCGGATAAGACGTGGCTTAGCATCTTTTTTCGCTATTAAGTACCGAATCGCTGAGTGGTCTGTGTAGACTATTACTTTTGTTCCGATCAAATATGCTCGGAATTTGTCGAACGCGTATACTACTGCAAGCAACTCCTTTTCCGTAGTAGTGTAGTTCATTTGAGTTTCTGTTAGTGTTTTGCTTGCATAATATATTGCGTGAAACACCTTATTTCGTCGTTGGCCCAAAACTGCTCCAACAGCATAGTCGCTTACATCACACATGAGTTCGAATGGCATTTTCCAGTCTGGTGCGACTATCACGGGGGTTGTAGTTAACTTCTTCTTCAACAATTCAAATGCGGATTTGCACTCCTCTGTAAAACTAAAAGTCGCATCCTTCTCTAAAAGACTACATAGAGGTTTTGCAATTTTAGAGAATTCCTTAATGAATCTTCG
This sequence comes from Panax notoginseng, assembly GCA_016801055.1. Classification (NCBI taxonomy): domain Eukaryota; kingdom Viridiplantae; phylum Streptophyta; class Magnoliopsida; order Apiales; family Araliaceae; genus Panax; species Panax notoginseng. The sequence continues at coordinate 53,386,231 of CM029020.1, read as the reverse complement.
GTAGAACCCAGCATGCCCCAAAAAATTGCGAATACCCTTAACTGAGCTCGGTGGAGGTAGTCTCTCGATCGTGTCCAACTTTGCCTTGTCCACCTCTAATCCTTGAGCCGACACCTTATGTCCCAATATTATGCCCTCCTCAACCATGAAGTGGCATTTTTCCCAATTTAGTATGAGGTTGGTATCCTTACAGCGCTGCAATACCATGACCAGGTTTTCTAAGCAAGTGTCAAAAGTACTTCCATAGATCGAGAAATCGTCCATGAATACTTCAACGTTTTTCTCCACCATGTCCGAAAAAATAGCCATCATACACCGCTGAAAAGTTGCCGGTGCATTACACAGTCCGAATGACATTCGCCTGAATGCAAAGGTGCCGTAGGGGCAAGTAAATGTCGTCTTTTCTTGGTCTTCAGGAGCGATAGCAATCTGATTGTATCCCGAATATCCATCCAATAAGCAGTAAAACTCATGCCCCGCTAACCTGTCTAACATTTGATCGATAAAAGGTAGCGGGAAATGGTCCTTCCGGGTTGCCTTATTCAATCTCCTATAATCAATGCACACCCTCCAACCCGTTACTGTCCTTGTTGGAATTAACTTATTTTCCTCATTCTGAATTACCGTCATTCCCCCTTTCTTCGGCACACAATGAATCGGACTTACCCATTTACTGTCGGAAATTGGGTATATGACTCCGGCATCCAATAATTTCAAAATTTCCTTCTTGACCACTTCCTTCATGATTGGGTTGAGTCGACTTTGATGCTCCACGGATGGGCTCGCATTATTTTCCATCAGAATTTTGTGCATGTAAAATGATGGGCTAATGCCTTTTATATCCGTAATTGTCCATCCAATTGCTGATTTGTGATCCCGAAGCACCCTCAGCAACTTTTCTTCCTGCAATTCGTTAAGTGCAGCAGAAATAATTACAGGTAAAGAATTTAAATCGCCTAAATACGCATACCTGAGGTGTTCAGGGAGTGGTTTAAGTTCTAAGGCTGGTGGCTCATCCAATGATGGTTTTAATTTTTCTACAACTGTATCTGCGGTATGCAGCGGTTCAACCGGTGGTCTGAATCGGCTAACTCGTGGTAACGAGTCTAGCATCTGTAATAATTCCACAAATTCTGGGTCGTCTATTTCCTCATCCCCCAGTAACGTTGTTTCTAACGGATCGTTGCTTAAACTCTTGCTCATTTCTTCGGTGGCAATCTGCTCAATTAAATCTATCCGATTACACTCTTCCTCGTCTGTAGGATATTTCATGGCCTTGAACACATTGAATTTTACTTCTTGATCTTGGACCCTCATTGTAAGTTCTCCTTTCTGCACGTCTATGAGTGTCTGTCCCGTGGCCAAGAAAGGTCTCCCTAGGATGATCGGGATGTTCTTATCTTCCTCGAAATCCAGTACGATAAAGTCCGCAGGGAATATGAACTGATCCACTTTTACCAGAATGTCCTCGACAATGCCTCTCGGATATGTGACCGACCTATCTGCCAGTTGTAATGAAATATTTGTAGGCTTCGGTGCGGGCAAACCCAATTCTGAATATACTGATAAGGGCATAAGATTTATGCTTGCTCCCAAGTCACATAGGCACTTATTGAACAACATCTTCCCGATCGTGCACAGAATAGTGAAGCTTATCGGATCTTTAAGTTTAGGTGGGAGCTTTTTCTGTAACACTGCACTGCATTCCTCTGTTAGTGCCACTGTTTCGAAGTCTTCCCATTTCTTCTTCCTTGACAGAATTCCCTTCATAAACTTCGCGTAACTCGGCATTTGCTCCAGGGCCTCTGCAAATGGAATATTAATCTGGAGTTTCTTGAACACCTCTAAAGATTTTGCGAACTGCTTATCAGACTTCTGTTTTTGGACTCTCTGCTGAAACGGCTGTGGAGGATGAACAATCGGCTCACTGTTTAGCTTTGGTTCCTCTGATTTGTTCCCCTCTACTGCGTTACTGTCGTCGGCTTTTTCTTCCGGTGTTGCTGAATTTTCTGCACTAATCCCAACGAGGTGTTTTCCGCTTCTCAACATAACTGCCTGACATTGCTCATGATTACCTTTCGGATTTCTTTCAGTGTCACTAGGTAAAGTTCCTTGTGGTCTACTATTCATTGCCAACGCAAGTTGCCCTATCTGATTCTCTATATTCTTGAGAGCAATAGTATGATTCTTCAACGTCAGATCAGTGCTAGTTTTGTAACTTGCCCAGGATTCCTCATCATCGGATTTCCTGTCCTGCTGTTGCATTTGTTGTGGGGGACTATGAAATCCAAGGGGATATGATGGTCGTGGAGCTTGAGTTTGCTGATTATTGCTTCACGAGAGGTTTGGGTGGTTCCTATTCCCTTGGTTGTAGGTATTTTGGTATGTATTTTACGAATTTCTGTTGTAGTTGCCTATGTACTGAACGGATGCTGGATTTATCGCGCACTGCTCTGTCAGATGATCCCCCGCACATAATTCACATACTGCCATAACCTGTTGAACTTTAGCCCCAGCTAACATTTGCACCGTCTCATTCAGCTTATCAAACTTCATGGATAGTGCAGAAATAGTTGCGTGTAAAGATGTTACTCCGTCTAATTCCAAAACCCCAGCTGCTTTTGCCTCTGTCATTCTTGATGTGGGCCGCTGGTAGTTATTTGCCGACATTGTTTCTATTAAATTGTAAGCATCCTTATAACTTTTAGCCAAGAATGCTCCCCCCGATGCCGCATCAATACTCGCTCTGATATTGCCATGTAGCCCGTTATAGAAGGTGTTCATTTGTAACCACTTGGGCAATCCATGATGTGGGCACTTCCTGAGCAAGTCTTTGTATCTCTCCCATGACTCATATAGTGACTCTCCACTCTGTTGCGCAAATAATGTGATGTCACTCCTCATTTTCGCAGTCTTTGCCGGTGGGAAAAATTTGGCAAGAAATTTTTGAGCCAAATCCTCCCACGTAGTGATCGAACCCGGCGGGCAAGAGTGTAACCAACTCTTCGCCTTGTCCCGTAAGGTAAATGGGAACAAGCGAAGTCTTACTGCCTCATCCGATACCCCGTTGTACTTGAACATATCGCACATTTCCAGAAAACTGAGCAAGTGCTCATTTGGATCGTCGTGTGCCATTCCCCCAAACTGACATGAATTCTGCATCATCTGAATTGTCCCAGGCTTTATTTCAAAAGTGTTCACAGTAATTGCAGGCCTAGTAATGCTTGACTGCAGATCAGTCACCCTAGGTGTTGAAAAGTCCCTCAACGCTTTCTGGTCTTCGGCAGCCATTGTTCCTTCCTTATCAGAATTTTCAAATTCGGGCCTCGTTTCCTCAATCCACTTACTCAACTTTTGAAATCGTCTGTCAATGTCGTCCTCAAAAGGTAGCAAGTCTGGATGTTTAGACCGTGTTTGCATAAACCGATGTCGAAAACCTGAAATAGAGAAAACAAAAATAAAAATGTTTAAGTAAAACTAGACTAATTAAACTGATATTGTAAAAACAACTATTAAAATCTCGACTAAATTATCCCCGGCAACGGCGCCAAAAACTTATTGGGTAAAATCAATACGCACAAAACACGCAAGTGTACGTGGTCAACAAGTAATAAAGTGATGAATAAAGTATCGTTCCCACGAGACAAAATATCAAGAATCTTAACTTCACAATTATCAATTTTGTATTAATCCTAATTTTATTAAACTAATCAATTCAATGGTTTTTTTAAAAAAAAAACTAATTAAAAGAAACTAAATTAATAAATAATTAAATTATCACAAAAGAAATAATCACCAATAACGAAATTCGGAATTTTTAAACAATTAATGGAGAATTAGACTTACGATTTCACCCTAAACTTCACTCTGATTCCCAAACTTTTATTCCAATTCACTCAATATTTCAGTTTATTAACCAAGAACACGAACGTAGTAAGAGCCACCTCTCGATGCACTAATACCATATTAACATCAATCTACAATTAAGATAGAAATCCGTTAAAAACCTAAATTAACCAACTCACTATATCTCTATGTGAACTGCAACTAAATAGGTTGAAGTTTAAGTTCTCTTAACGATTACATGCGATGTCAAGCGTATCTCTACCTTAACAATAATCACAAATATGCTATCGACATAATTTATGACACATGCTATATTAACTAGGTCTAGATTTGAATATCCTCTCTCGATTCCTTTCAAGTCCACATAAAATTGTTGATCAGACAATTCATAAATTCACGCACAAATTAACATAGATAAACTGAAAATATCTTATTAAATTGGAAATCAAAGTTATAGAATCATCGCTAAGCTTAAGGATCCATCACAAGTCTAACAAGTAAATTAGTTCATAACGAACGAATTAAAAACTGAATAATTTGTTGAAAACATCATCCCAATTACAAAATAGATGAAAGAGAAGAAGAATTGTAGAAAACTCCTTCACGTAGCCTCAATCTGCAATCGTTGTGACAATCTCTGAAAATCACTCCTCCAATTTTCGCTCTCCAAATCCTTCAATCCGTGCTGAAAATCTTGCCTTTGTGCTAGAGAATTGTTGTTCTTCTAAGTAGTAGCAAGCCCCCCTGACTTCTGGACGTATTCTCCCTTTAATAGACTCCACAACGCACCATCTAGCCCACCAATCCGAGCCAAAACAGAAGTTAAAACCTAATAGGACAGCAGCAGAAACGGGACCACCGCCCCGGCGGGGGGTACTGGGCAAAAAGGGCCCGCCCCGGCGGGCATACCTTCTGACTTCAAAAATTTCTTAAGTTCCAATTTTTTTCACTTTTGCTCCAAAAAGACCACCTTTTCATCCTTAATGCATCCATGACCACCCTACACATAAAATAACAAAAATAAGTAAAATCGAACACAAAATATATAAATAAATACGAATTTAAACTTGATTTGAACAATGATTCGCGTATATAAAATCCACTTATCAGTATTAAAAATCAAATTAGGGTTTTTAAGATATTTTGCGAGGGTTATAATTTTTAATCCGACCGTTGGATCGTGGTAATATTTGGATATGTTATACATATATAAGTTGAGTATATGTCCACAAATTTTGAACCGTTAAAAATGAACGTATGATTTGTTATGAATTTTATGAGATGACTGGTTCAAAAATTGTTGAATTTTCAGAGTTAATCATTTTGGTGGAAAATTCTAGAATTGGTGGACCCCACTCTTGGTTGGTGAAGAAATGTGCTGAGATTTTTATTCAAATGTGGTGGATAGGAATAGTAGCAGGTAAAGCCATCAGGTTGCAGGTAAAGTCTGCTTCGGCGTGCTAACATTTTCCTATAAATAGAGGGCTAAGTTAGAATTGAAAATCACACCAGAAACATAAGCTTTCTCTCTTTCTCTCTCTATATTATGAAGCATATTTTGTGAGTATTTAGATACTTTGAGAGTTGCTATTCAGTACAAGTTTCCTTCGGCTTTGCATTCCAGTCAGAAATACTGCACTTTTGAGGTAAGGGATAGTAAGGGATATTAAGGGATGTTATATTCTTCATAATGATGTTATTCTTTTAATATCATTATACTGAAATATTAGTATGGATTTTATTGTAAAATTTCTACCTTTTTGAGTCGGGATTACTATTCACATATACGGCACTATTCACGTATACGACACGATTCATGTATATGGCACTATTTACGTATATGACATTATTTATGTATACGGTACTATGTACGAATACGGAGTACTATTTACGAGATACTATTCATGAGTTACTATTCACGAGTTACTATTCATGACTTACTATTCACGAGTTACTATTCGCGATAAAAATTAGTTTCTTTTTCTGACCAAATTATCGTTGATTTATGATTGTTGCTCTTGAAAATAAATGCAATTGTTGATAATATTATTTTTATTATCATATATAACATTTTTATAACCTTGATATTGATTTTTCTTTGACTTGAGTGTAAAGATGGATAGATTTTTGGTATGAACATGACTATGGGTTCTCTTTGGCCAGTAGTGTAAAGATGAATTGTTAACTGGTATGATCATGACCACTGAATTTATAAGTGAATATCTTTAGCTTAAGTGCAAAGGTGAATTGATCAACATGGTTATAATTATTGTTTATATAAATTTTGAAATGATTATATATTTCTTTGAGATATGATTATATTTGGCCTGTAGTGAAAATATGAACTGTTGAGGAATATCTTTGGCCTGTAGTGCAAAGATGAATTGTTGACGAATATCTTTGGCCCGTAGTGCAAAGATGACCTGTTGTTAAATATCTTTGGCCTGTAGTGCAAAGATGGTCTGTTGATGAATATCTTTGGCCATAGTGCAAAGATGAAATTGTTAGTATGATTATAAACAGGAACTGTGATTTGGTATAATCATGATCTTTGATGTTTCAGGTAAAGACATGTGATGAAAATATTCTTCGTCCTGGGTGCGAAGAAAAAATTTAGAATCACAATTATGATTATGAGTTATTTATATGATTGTGGAAAGGAACTGTTGAGTGATGTTACAGGGATAAAATATTGTTGGTGGATTTTTAACATGGAGAAGTTAATAGACTTTATAGTCTATTTGACTCTTCTAATGGATTGCTCGTTCCGCTGCAACTATGGTTGAAATTTTTATCATCTACCATATGTTCTAAATCTCTGATTTATTACTGATGAAGACTATTGATAATTTATTTATCTTTAGTCATGATATTCTTTACTGGGCTAGTTGTGCTCACCCTTCTGTTTCACAATTCCTTTCAGGTAATAAGAGTGTAGCTGGGTCGAGCGGGGGTAACAAGGGAATAGAAAGATGGTCTCTAGCTGTGGAGTTCTCCCTAAGTAGTATAGAAAAGTTCATTTAGTAGTTATATTTGGTGAATCCAATAGGGTAAGGTGTACCCAACGTTGGAAGGGTGTTTTGTCACAATCATACAAGATGTCTAATGACATACAACCTCGTGTCATCATAAGACAGGGTTGTGCTCATCCACTTGCTGAGTATATTTACGAGTACTACCTATATAATCTTGGTGTTTGTTTGAAGTATAATTCTCAATTAGAGACAGTGGAGATAATGATAAGTCAAGAGAAAACTCACCATTGGGAAGAATATGATAGTAATCTTCTCGTTTTTCTTTGGGGTATATTGGGTCAACCAAGGATAATTCTGTGGCCATATAATATCTATCACAACCTAGAAGCATGGCCTCCCATGTACCAAGATTTCCTTGAGCACTTTCTAAATATTCTAATTTCTAAAACAGTCTTTGACTATACCTTTATGTAAGGTGCCACTGTGAGGTGCTGTCCACGGTTGGGACATGTGTCACATTTGGTATATATTTGTATCCAAACTCACAGTATATGTGTTGTTGTATTTTGCACGATAATTGTTGTAATAAAGTTATAGTTATTTTCTGTACCATGTATTTGGCGACTCAGAATAGGTGGGATGGAATGGACCTATTTTGGGGTCGTCACAATTATATCTTATACATTATGATTTAACACTTTAATCTTATATATTATAAGTTCTTCTTTAAAATCTAATAAGTCAAATACTAATCCAGCAACCTGAATTATCCAAACATACCAATCCAGCAACCTGGATTATCCAAACATACCAATCCAGCAACCCAGATTTCAATCCAGCAAACTGGATTCCAAATCCAGCAACCAAATGGCCAATCCAGCAAACCAAATTACAATCCAGCAAACTGGATTCCAATTCTAGCAACCAGATTGCAATCCAGGAAGCTGGATTCAATAGATTTTTAGTTCAGTAAACTATTTTTCAATCTAGCAAACTAGATTCAACTGATGTTCAATCCAGTAAGCCTGGATTCATTAATTTTTCTATCCAACAAGCTGGATTCATTATCTCTTTTCACGAAAATACCAAATTAATTTATTATTTTTCTATCCTTTGTTCAAACATATATACATATATTTCATACACAAAAGAATTTTTTCATAATTTTTCAACTCCCTTTAGTAATTTTCAAATATCATTTTTAGTTCGTAGCTTAAGAAATTAACCCTATCATGATCAACTCTAGAAATTCCCATCTCTTGACATAATCTTATACGTGTTAACGTAAGCCTACAGTTTAAATTTCGTGGCAATCGGAGTTATAAAACTTCGATTATCGTCGTTTTCGTCGAAAAATCTTAAAAATTGAAATGGTCATAACTTGGTCAATTTAAGTCCGAATGAGGTCATTTTTGGACAGAAGCTACTTTATATCATATATTTTCATTTTCAAAAAGGCTTGAATTTATTTCATTAATTAATTTGCCAAAATAGCCCCAACAAATTCTGGAACAGTAGATTTTTGAGATTTTCACATTTTTCCTACGTTGCCAAAAATAGTCCATACGCAAATCTACAACTTCTTTTTCATTGATTCCGCTCGGAGATGTTAGAAAACTCATAAATCTAATTTTAAGACTTGACCACACTCAAAAATTCGAAATATAATAGGAGATATGGTCGTTTGAATTTCATGTTTCGTTTTTACAAAAATCTGATTTTCAACCCTTTGTGATTTCTAAGAAACTTTCATGTTTTCATATAATAACCAACATAACTCATCATAACACTTACTAATACTTCATATATCCATGATTCTACCATGATACGTGATCTATTTCATCAAACAATCATCAAGCACAAGATTAAACACCATCAAGGCTAAGAAAATTAGGATTTTCTACATTTTGAAAAACCTAGTTTCCATTTCATACTTTAGATCTAACTTTTAACACACAAGTGAAAGTAGTATGCACACAAGCCAATCATTTTGATGATAATGTTGGGGTTTCGATACAGAAACGCACAGCGGAAATTAAAATTTAAAGCAATTTCAAAACCCTAAAACAGGATCCATGCGAAAAATAATTAATTCAGTGGTAAGAAATTATATCGATTGTAAAAGTTAGAATCGATAAGGTCGAATCTCCAACGCAATTCAAACGAACTGCGTCTCTACGGTATCCACATGAACGCTCCACACGAATCGTCCTACGATCTGCAGAAGAAGGAAACGCGGTACTAGCCACCAAGGATGGGGATTTTTGAACTGTTTTCTCTAGTCTCTCTCTAAGAGCGGCTAGGGTTTTTGTTTTGACGTAAAACCTAAAGTGACTGATATATATCATATATATAGCAGTTAGGAGGAATTAATCAAAACTTAATGTTATTAAAATCCGAATTTATATATATCTTAATTAAGTCTTACTTAATTAATATACCTATATATAAATTATCCTATTAATTTAAATGAGTAATTTAAAATTATATCAATCATATTGACATATTTAAATCTTTATAATTTAAATTAATTTCTTTTTAATTACGTTCTTTGTGTGTGACCCTATAGGTTATTATTACGTTGGCAATACCTTTAAAATCATATTATAAAGTTATAAACGGTGAGCGGCATCTAGTAATGCATCACTGCTACCCAAGTAATAATAAAATCGATGATTCGATGCAACCTTTTCGTGACCAATGTTTCAATGTAATTTAATCCTTTTAACCTTAATATCCTAGATTAAACTCGAGTCATGGAATGTGTCATACTCTTCATAATTTAATCTGAGTTTTCTTGATCAATGAGTAGACTATATGAAACAAATCACTATTTGAGCATGGTCATGTATTTCATAGTCCTACTCAATCAAGAGGCCTATGGATATCACCTATAAAATATAGGATGGTTAAATTCCATCTAGATCACTTATATTTCTCACACGATTCACAATGAACCCAATAATCACCTTTATAGTCTATCCTATTAAAGGTGACATTTGATGATATCAAAGTACATAAATTCTAGTGTAGTAATATAGCGGTTTCAGGTCAGAGGACCATTACATCATTGTCACTATGAGAATTGCTAATGACACTTCGCATAATGCTTCATATAGAATTCTCATGGTGGGTCTGTCCAGTACATCGTTCTCTAACATGTACCTATGCATTGACTTAATATCTCGTATATTTATGACCAATGAGATTTGGTCATCATTCAATCTACATACTAGTCTCAATGCATCATTGTTGTCCCATCAACAATGATACTAATTGTAATTATATAATCTCATGTTCAAGTCACATACTTGAAACTATATAATTTGTATCACTATTCTAAGAAATTTTATTATGTTAACAATTATATTACGCAGTAAATAAAACCATAATAAAATTATTTATTTTTTCAATCAAATATAATATCAAATGTTAAGCAATTATATCAAATAATTGGCCTCTAGAGCATAAACTCTAATAAATAAAGCATATACTTTGTAACAATCTTATTTATTTATTAATAAAAAGTATTAATTTATTAAAGGCTTTTAATTATCTACATGATGTTGTTTTATAATATGTGATAAACCCATAGTTTTAAGCAATGCTTTTAGAATAATGATGATGATCATTTTAATGAGATCTAAATTCTTAGAAAGCTTAAAACTAAAATAGTTCTCAATCGTTGGATTACTAAATTGTGGATTAGTGAATCCGGATAGATTGGTACATACGTTACTTGCTCATTGGATGAGGATGATTGATCTCATAATCATTTGTGTGTAGACACTAAAGCAAGTATGTAAGTACTTATTAGAGAATAAGTTCACTGAACGTGACTCGCTAAGGAATACCTAATGGAGTTTTACTTATCTGTCAATAGGAATTCCTGTAGTGATAGTAGTACAAATGATCCTTGGACTTGAGATCATCATAGTATCTTGTGAATAATGAGTTATACTTTGACTTATTCCTTAAGACCCTTAGGGTATATCAAAGGGTATGCTTGGGTATAATAAGTCATACATGGAGATAATGTATGATCAATAAAGAATCTACCGCTTCTAGTAAAAGAAGAGAAATGTCATATATGATTCGATAAATAACAACCTAGTAGTCCTTGGTCAAGGCAGAATGAAATTAGAAAATGAGTTTCTAATTTGTATTATTTGGAGTTGTGTATTTAAGAGTCGAAATACATATAATTAAATAAAATAAGACTTGACAGTAATTCCATGTCTTATATTTAATTGGGGCATTGTATGGTGGAAGGATTGAATTGTACGGTAACTATTTACTCAAAGGTTCTTTTATGATTAATGTTGAAATCTATATTATCTGAAAAGTCGTTAATCGCTAGGGAGGCTTATCCCTATTGTAGAATAAATATTATTTATTTAAATAAATTAATAGTTTTATTTATTTATTTAAATAAGATTAGAATTGTTCTAAATGATTTATTTATAACCGGTTTAATATGGAGAACCTAAAGGGTCACACCATAAAAAGAAGAATAATTATTTAAGAAGTTAATTACATAATTGTAATAATAAGTTAAGTTTATTTAATTTAATCTATGGTGATAGAATAAATTAAATAGCTTAATATTTATTATTTAATATTTTGAAAATATTAAATATAAATTAATAAGAGGAGTCTTATTATTATTATTATTATTATTATTATTATTATTATTATTATTATTATTATTATTATTATTATTATTTATTATTATTATTATTATTATTACTATTATTATTATTTAATTTCTAAAGGAGTTTAGGAATTAATTAATAAAAGTACTCTCATATATCCTAATAAGATTAGGAGCCTAATTAATTAAAGTAGTTTAATTAATTAAAATAAAATTCAATTCCTTAATTGTGAAGGAAGGTTGCCCATATCTATAAATAAGAGGAGTCTTATTATGGGTGAGGGTGGTTGACACTTTCACAACACACGTGAATACGTAATTTCAATAGTTAGGAAAGTACACCTTTTTCTATGAGAGATAGAAAAACTAGGATTTTGCCAAATACCCATCTTCTTGAATCTTTCTTCTTCCTTGGTGGATAACCTTTAGAGGCCAAACACATGGGTGGCTAACATTGATCAAAAGAAAGAACCAAACCCTGTGGATTTAAGTTGAACACGAAAAAGATTGGAGGTGAACTTGTACCTGAGGAAGCTCGAATCTTCAAGGGTATGATTCTTGTTCTTTATATTTTCGTTTAATTAATAATTGTACATAAAGGATGATCTGGGTACATGGTTTGAAAAAATTTTAAAACTCTATTTTATCACGTTTCCGCTAATTTTGTGCAATTTGATTGCGTTCATAAATATTACAAACCTAACAACAAGATGGATAGATCCACACATAACACACTCTAAATCATGTAGATCTAGAATTTTGAAGTTCAAGAACATAAATTCATGTTTTGATTAAAACAACTAAGAATAACTTAGATAAAATGTAGTTTATACCTTGATATTTTGCTAGCCTTTCTTAATCTTTCAAAGTAGATGATAATCTTGGGTAGCATGAAGATCAAAACCTCCTCCCCTTTACCTCATGTGGCTGCCGAACATTGCTTCTTTCTCTCTCTAGTTGGTTTTAGTTGCAAAGTAGGAAATAAGATATGAAAGAGAAAATGGGTTTTATTTGTTTGTTAGTAATTTATGTATAGATATATTTTGTATATATACATACATCCCCCAATCACATCTCTTCTTCTCTTCCTTAATCATTATATTGTTGATTGCACTCTTGGATAAAAAAATAAGTGGCCAAGTTAATTAGTGACACCTTGCATAGTTGGTGAACTGCTTTGTAAACTAAAATAAGTTATCATCATTACATTACATGCTTCCTTTTTCTCCCATCCTATCCGCCAATCTCTCCATATTTTCTATTCATTTTTGATTTATTTTTAATGTCTTATTTAGCTTTACTAAATGTCTAAAAAATCCCTCTTCAATTGGCTAAAAGATTAGGCTTTAATTAAATTCTTTTGGGCTTTTAAATTAATTACTTGGGCTATGGAAAATTAGCACAGTCCAACACTTTTATTTTTACCATACCCTAATCATTTAATTAGGGTTTTCATTCACTCAGTTGTAATTTAATTCCTTACATGCCCTTAATTTCTTAACCCAATTAGACTTGTTATAATTAGGTTATAAAATTAATTAATTGAGATGTATAAAATAAATCTCTTAAGATTAGTATATATTTTAAATACTATTATTCTCTCATACCTTAACCTTTAAGTTATTCAATATATCATTCATAATATATAATTAGGTTAACCTTGTTTCTTTTATTTGTTTATATAATAAACAAATAAAAACAAACACATAATATTCATATTCATTTATTCACATAAAGTTAAAGGTAACATAATACCTTATTCTTAACATACTTCCAACTATAATTTCATTCTAGGTTTTAAATTTTGAAACCCTTATTTTCTCAATTCTATTCAAATAGAAAACCATATAGGTTCTTCTTTAAAAATTTTAAATCGTTCTTCTATTTTCACTTTATGTTTTATTCTTTAACCTTTAATTCAATCATTTATGTGACGCCCCCAAAATAGGTATACATCACCCATTCTGAGTCGCCAAATACATGGTACAGAATACAAATACAAACTTTAATTATACAACATGAGCTGTGAGTTTTAATACAAATATTGTCTTCTAGACAGTATTAAAACTCAAAATAAGTCATCAATACATTTATTATCACATTATTTTACAGAAAGTGAGGACTACTAATACAAACATCTGGATCGTCACTCCGTTCCCCGGCTAGTCTCAGCTATATTCTCATTTTCTGGAGAGAACAATGAAAGCAAATGGTGAGCTCAACTAGCCCAGTAAAAAAATATTATGACTAAGATAATGCAAAATAAATTATCGTTAGCCTTCAACAATGTTAAACTGATAAAATATAATAGACATCAAGTTTAACTGCAGCGGAACAAGCAATCTATTAGAAGAGTCATGTAGAGCATAATATCTACTATCTTCTATGATTTAAAAGAATTTATCATCAATTTTTATCGCTGAGACTCAAGTTAATAAATAATCCACATCATCCCTGCACTACGACCAAGGATATTCATTAGTATCACGACCACAAATTATCCATGCACTACGGGCCAAAGATATTCGTGTTTTCACCAATGGTCATGATCATGCCACCAACTGTCCATCAATGCACTACGAGTCAATAAGGACCTTTACCACATCATTTGTAACATTACGGTCATAATTATACCAAATAATCCCTGGTCATAATCATACCAAGTCCATCTATGCACTACTGCCAAAGATAACTTTCAACATAATATAAGCATGAAGATGATGACAATGATATAAGAATTCAATTAAAAGAAAGCATATGATAAATTTTTAAAGATTTATAATTTAATTTATCCAGAATTTAATAATGTTTAAATTGTCAACATGATACTGCTTTGTGGAGTAAAATTCAAGAATAATATTGTATCAAAAATGATTTGGACCGAAAACAAATCAATTTTTTTATCATGAATAGTACCACAGGTGAATAGTAACTGAGTGAATAGTATCCCGTGAATAGTACTTCAAAAATAGTAATCCCGTGAATAGTACCCTAGCATGAAAAAGTTAAAACTTATCAATGCTCAGAATAATATATTCATGAAAAGATATTGGATGAAGCGCAACTATCAAGGATATTCTACTAATTTCATGGAGTATAGAAGCCAAAACTTTAACAAAACGAGTGTAGAATTCAAAATCTAAAACGAAATAATATTACTTACATACTACAGAGTATGAAAGAAAATATTATTTCATATGAATACTGAATAAAAATAATATCCCTTACCTTGAAAAGAAGAGTATTTCAACTGGTATAGCAGGGATATCCTTGAAGAAAACTTTCACTATTTTCCACGCTCAAAGCTTTCTAAAACTCGAAAGAAATACGCTCAATATTATAGAAGAAGAATTCTCTGATTTTGTGTGATTTTCAATTCTAACTAAGCATCCTATTTATAGGATAATGGAAAGGATACTATTTGAATTTAGAAATCACAGACGCACAGTAGTTTTGATTCACGGGCGCAACCGGCGGAATTTTTTTTGAAAATTTGATTTTACTATTCATTACTGTGCAATAAAATATTCTAATAAAATAAAAACTTTCAATAAAATATAATATATTCTATTTATAATTAATAAAATAATATATATATATATATATATATATATATATATATATATATATATAACATACGATGCCATACACGGCATGGCATAAATTATATGTAACATGTATATATAGCTCACACACCTACACACAGTTTTCTTTAAACACACACACACACACACACATTTAATATATATAATCATAGTACTTCCTTCCACCAAACGGCAACTTATGCCAACTATATCTATATATTATATATATACTCCATTCCTGATTCATTACCGTGATCACATATACACTTTATTCCTTCCTGATCCATTCCTGTAACATTTGTTTATATAAATATAAATATATATATATATATATATATATATATATATATATATATATAACAAAATTGAGATAACTTTCTCCCGATAATTTTGAAAAATGGGTAAATGGGGGTTCAAAAATAAACAAAAATTTACATCAAATACTTCATAAAAATCCTTTCAATATTTTTAACAACATTTATTCATTATTATTATTATTCGTAATATTTAACAACCAGATCGTTCCCAGGAAAGAGGGGGCTTTTTAATAAGGATTCCTCCCTATTGGCGCGCAATTAGGTGACCAAACCTCTCCTCGACAGAACTTTTTAGACATCATTAATATTGAAAATAATAATGTGAATAATTGTATCGTCTCAATTATTGATTTAATAATATATAAAATATCGACAATATTTGAATCAAATAACGTGAGATAATATGCAGCAAATACTGTAGTAATAATTGAACAAAAATGAGTGACTTCTCACGTAAGCATCAATAATCAATACCGTGTGCTACTATGCAACCACGCGTATTACTGTACTTTTACTACCGGGTATTTCAATAGTTAACCGTAAAACTTTTGTCGTTATTTTTATAAAAATATATTTCTGTCGTTTTCTCATTCCGACAATAATTACGTTGTGGGGTCCATCAATGATTGCATCGTCATACGAATATTCCTTGTTATAATGAATATTTCCCGACCAATCGAATATAATATAACAACTTTCATACTTTATAAAATTTATAAATATTACCCACAACTATAACATTATATCAAATTCACTCCATAATATTCAAAAATAATATTTATAGAAAATTTATCTTTATTCATAAAAGTTGGGGTCTTACAACCTTCCCTTCTTATGAAATTTTACCCTCAAAATTAGGGTACATACCTGGTATGACGAAAAGGTGAGGATACCTTGATTTCATCTCAGATTCTAACTCCCAGGTCATTTCCTCAACATCGTGGTTTTTCCACAAAACTTTGACTTGAGGTATAACCTTGGAGCGTAGAATATGTTCCTTCTTATCCAAGATTTTAACGGGTAACTCTTTATACGTTAAATCTTCTGCTATTTCATTCGGTTCTAACTCAATAATGTGGTTCAGGTCTTCCACATATTTATGTAACATGGATATGTGAAAAACGTTATGAACACGAGACATACTTGGCGATAAAGTGAGTCTATAGGCTACAGTTCCTACTCGATCAAGGATTTCAAATGGACTTATAAATCGAGAATTGAGTTTTCCTCTCTTTCCAAATCTCATAACTCCTTTCAATGGAGCAACACGTAACAACACATGTTCTCCAACATTGAATTCTACGTTCTTTCGATGAAGATCAGCATAACTCTTTTGTCGATCTTGTGAGGTTTTTATACGTTGCCGGATCATTTGAATCTTTTTTGTAGTCATACTTACCAATTTCGGTCCCAACAACGTTGCTTCACCCACCTCATCCCAGCATACTGGAGAACGACACTTTCTTCCATACAACGCCTCAAATGGAGCCATGCCGATACTTGCTTGATAACTGTTATTGTAGAAAAATTCTAACAATGGCAAGAACTTGTCCCAAATTTCTTTGAAGTCAAGGACACAAAGTCTTAATAGATCCTCAAGAGTTTGAATAGTCCTCTCCGACTGTCCGTCCGTTTGAGGGTGTTATGTCGAACTAAATCGTAAATCTGTTCCCATAGCTTTTTGCAAACTAACCCAAAACGGTGAAGTGAATCTTAGGTCTCGATCAAAAACTATGGATACTAGCATACCATGCAATCTTACAATCTCATTTATGTACATACGAGCAAGACGTTCAAGTGTATATGTTTCTCGTATAGGTAAAAAATGAGCAGACTTGGTCAATCTATCAACAATGACCCAAATTGCATCTATGCCATGAGAAACCTTAAGAAACCTTAGGAAGACCAGTAACAAAATCTATGGTAATGTGCTCCCACTTCCATTCTGGAATTTCAAGTGGTTGCAATGGACCTTTTGGCACTTGATGCTCCGCCTTGACAAGTTGACAAGTTAAACACCTTGAGATAAACTCCGCGATCTCTCTATTCATATTGCTCCACCAAAATGTATGTCGAAGATCACGATACATTTTGGTACTCCCAGGATGGATTGCAAACGGTGTGTTGTGCGCCTCCATCATGATTTTATACTTTCAGTCAGAATCGTTAGGAACACAAAGTCTGGAGTTGACTCGAAGTATTCCTTCTTCATCGATTTTTTCTTCCGGGATAGCACCTTCTTGTATTTTCTTCTTCATACGCATCAATTCCAGGTATGTAGCTTGAGCAGCTTTAACTTTATCAATTAAAGTTGGTTCTACTCGTATATTTTCCATCATCACGTGGGTCCCTGGAGTCTTTAACTCTATCTCCATCCTTTGTAAGTCATACAAAATGAGCCTTTGCGTTGACAATATCCCACTCGTACCTGCATATGATCTTCTACTCAATGCGTCAGCTACTACGTTCGCTTTTTCAGGATGGTATTGAATGGTATGATCATAATCTTTCAACAGTTCAAGCCAACGTCATTGCCGCATGTTGAGTTCCTTTTGAGTGAAGAAATATTTGAGACTTTTATGATCTGTAGAGATCTCCACTTTCTCCACATACAAGTAATGCCTCCAAATTTTAAGTACGAAAACAACAGCTGTCAACTCTAGATCATGAGTAAGATAATTCCTCTCATATTCTTTGAGTTGTCGAGAGGCATAGGCTATGACTTTCCCATGTTGCATGAGAACACATCCCGAAGCATCACTGTAGATGACAAATCCCTCCGAGCCAGATGGTATTGTCAGAACAGGTGTTAAAATGAGTCTCCTCTTGAGTTATTGAAAACTCTTCTCATATTCATTGCTCCAACCGAATTTTGTATCTTTCCGAGTTAGCTGAGTTAATAGAGTAACGATTCGAGAAAATCCTTCTACGAATCTCCGATAATAACAGCTAAGCCGAGAAAGCTACGTACTTCGGTCATTGATTTAGGTTGCTCCTAGCTTTGTATTGCTTCAATCTTTGTCGGGTCAACAGATATTTCATGACTTGATACTACGTGCCCAAGGAATGCTACTTCCTCAAGCCAGAACTCGCATTTCTTCAACTTGGCATGAAGCTTGTTTTCACGAAGCTTTTGGAGTATCAGCCTCAAGTGTTGCTCATGATCTTCACGGCTTTTGGAGTAAGTGATGATGTCATCAATAAAGACAACCATAAAATGATCCAAATACTCCTTGAATACTCGGTTCATCATATCCATGAAGGTAGCAGGAGCATTAGTCAATCTAAAAGACATGACTAGGAATTCATAATGCCTGTACCGAGTTCTGAAAGCAGTCTTTGGAATGTCATCAGTTTTAATCTTCAATTGGTGATATCCGAAATGAAGATCAATTTTTGAAAAGAATTTGGCGCCTTGCAACTGGTCAAACAGATTATCAATGCGAGGCAACGGGTATCTATTTTTTACAGTGACATGGTTCAACTTCCGATAATCAATACAAAGTCGCATACTTCCATCTTTCTTCTTCACGAATAGAACAGGAGCACCCCAAGGACACGTACTAGGATGAATGAAACTGATGTCTGACAACACCTGCAGTTGGGTCTTTAATTCCTGGAGTTCAATAAGAGCCATTTGATACGTGGCTTTGGAAATGGGTTTTGTACCGGGTTCAAGGTCGATACAAAATTCAATTTCACGCTCTGGGGGTAGGCCAGGAAGTTCTTCAGGGAATACGTCAGGAAATTTATTAACAATAGAAATATCATTCAAATTTGACGTATTTTTGTTTAAATTTGTGACATGGGCTAAGAGAGCTTGACATTCGTTTTTCAATAAACGAATAGCTTTATGGCTTGAGATGACAGTAATTGATTTTAATGGTTTGGTTGCTTGAATTCGCATAATAGGTTGGTTAGAAATATGAAAGCTAACAACCTTACGAAAATAATCAATTTTTGTATGATGAGTAGTTAACCAATCAATCCCTAGAATTACGTCAAATGCAAGTATTTTCAATGAAATAAGATCGACAAGTAATGTGAGGGTACCGATTTGAACCAAACAAGACTTATAAACAGTGGATGTAATGAAGGTTTCTCCCAACGGAGTTTCAACAGATAAGTCAAAGTCTAATTTCTCCGGAGTCAGATTTAAACGTTGAACGCAAGTAGGAGAAATAAAAGAATGGGTAGAACCGGTATCAAATAAGGTATATACTTCGCTAGAGTTTATGATAAGCTTACCCGTGATGACCTCGTTCGGGTTCCTTGCTTTCTGGGAGGTTACAACAAATGCTCTCCCTTGAACTACTGGTTTTGACTTGTCTGGGACGACATTTGGTGTCACCGTTCCAACTGGACTTGGCTTCCCTGTACGATAAAATCTAGCTAGGTGACCTTCTCTTCCACAATTGTAACACGTTTTGGACTGCTGCGCACAGTTTGGACTGATGTGTCCCTCTCCTCCGCATTTGAAGCATATAATAGAAGGTCGTTCTCCTTCCTTAACAACGGGTGTTGGTGCTGACGTCTTTCCATCATTGTTGAATCTCCTCTTCTTGAAATGTCCACTTTTATTGTCTTGGCCATGATTTTCACCGAAGTGGTTACCATTTCTGGCATGTTGATTCCCTCCACGTTTGTTGTCACAGCTTCGATAACTGCTATCGGCTGCTCTCCCTTGGTTGGGATGTCTCATTATCGCGCTCCAATAACTGAGCCCTATTTACAACATCTAAATACAAACACAGTTTGTGAGAGATAAGATATTGACGTATCTCGGGTTTTAAACCTCGTAGAAACATCCGTGTTATTCTCTCCTCATTATCAACTAAGTGGGACCAAACCGGGATAACTCGGTAAACTTAGCTTCGTACTGCGACACGATCATATAGTTCTGCTCCAACTTAATGAACTCTACCTCCTTCATGTGACGAATACTTTCAGAAAAGTACTTGTCGTTGAATAGTTCTTGGAACTTCTCCCAAGACATCTTCAGTGCGGCAGGTTGAGTACGCTTTACCGATTCCCACCAGTAATCTGCCTCTCCTCGCAACATAAAGGTGGCAAAGGGAACCTTGTGCTCCTCGGAGCATCCCAAGACATCAAATATCTTGGTGATCTGCTTTATCCACGTCTCCGCCTTAAGTAGTTTTGGCTCTCCAATAAACTCCGGTGGTCCCAGCTTGAATTGCTTAGCGGTGACCGTCCGAGAGTTGTCAGTGTTTCCACCTGTATTTTGGACAGGAGCTGCTCTCGCCTGATGTTGCATGAATTGCATAAAACCTCTGAACATGCCATCGTTCATCATTTGATCGGTGTTATTGTTTACCTGAGGATTATTGTCTTCCTGTTGCACATTATCTTGGGTATTGATCTGTGGTGACTCAACGGTCTCCTGTGCTCCATTGCTATTGTAACACCCCCAAAATAGGTCCAATCCATCCAACCTATTCTGAGTCGCCAAATACATGGTACAGAAAACAACTACAACTTTATTACTACAATTGTCGTGCAAAATACAACAACACATATGTTGTGAGTTTTGATACAAATATATACCAACTGTGACTCTCATCTCAACCTTGGATAACACGTCACAATGGCACCTTACATAAAGGTACAGTCAATAACTGTTTTAGAAATTAAAATCTTTGGAAAGTGCTCAAGGAAACCTTCGTACATGGGAGGTCATGCGTCTAGGTTATGATAGATATCATATGTCCACAGAATTATCCTTGG
Organism: Panax notoginseng; assembly: GCA_016801055.1. Classification (NCBI taxonomy): domain Eukaryota; kingdom Viridiplantae; phylum Streptophyta; class Magnoliopsida; order Apiales; family Araliaceae; genus Panax; species Panax notoginseng. Next base: position 53,365,110 of record CM029020.1, on the reverse strand, counting down.
TTGACCCAATAGACCCCAAAAAAAATGAGAAGATTACTATCATGTTCTTTCCAATGGTGAGTCTTCTCTTGACATATAATTATCTCCATTGTCTACAATTGTGAATTATATTTTAACCAAACTCTAAGGTTATATAGGTAGTGCTCGTAGATATACTCAGCAAGTGGATGTGCACAACCCTGCCTTATGATAACACGGAGTCGTAGATCATTAGACATCTTGTATGATAGTGACAAAATACCATTCAAACGTTGGGTTTGTCTCACCCCATTTGATTCACCAAATATAACTACTAAATGATGTATAAAATACAACACACTATTTTAAAGTTCTCAATAAAATTATTTTCATATTGTTTAGGGAGAATCTCCACAGCTAGAGACCACCGCTCTATTCCCCTGTTACCCCCGCTCGACCTAGCTACACTCTTATTACCTGAAAGGAATTGTGAAGCAGAAGGGTGAGCACAACTAGCCCAGTAATGAATATCATGACTAAAAATAATTAAATTATCAATATCCTTCATCAGCAATAAATCAGAGATTTAGAACATATGGTAGATGATAAAACTTTTCAACCATAGTTGCACGGAACGAGCAACCCATTAGAAGAGTCAAATAAACCATAAAGTCTATTATCTTCTCCATGTTAAAAGTCCACCAACAATGTTTTATCCCTGTAACATAAATCAACAGTTCCGGTCCACAATCATGTGAATAGCTCATAATCATAATTGTAGTTCTAAATTCCTCTTCTCATCTAGGACGAATATAATTTTTATCACTTGTCTTTACCTAAAACATCAAATATCATGGTTATACCAAATCACAGTTCATGTTCATAATCATACTAATAAGTTCATCTTTGCATTACGGCCAAAGATATTCATTAACAGTTCATATTTGCACTACAGGCCAAAGATATTCAACAACAGGTCATCTTTGCACTACAGGCCAAATATATTTAATAACAGGTCATCTTTGCACTACAGGCTAAAGATATTCAACAACAGGTCATCTTTGCACTACAGGCCAAAGATATCAATTAACATTTCTTCTTTGCACTACAGGCCAAAGGCATACAACTGTAAAACCAATAAACAACAGTCCATCTATGCACTACGGGCCAAAGATGACTTTCATCATAATATAAGCATGAGGATCATGACAAGGATATAAAGAATCAATCACATGAGATAAATAATAAAGTTTAAAGACTTTAACAATTTAATTTATCCAGAATTCAATAATATCTAAATTGTCAACATGATACTGCTTTGTGGAGTAAAATTCAAGAATAATATTATATCAAAAATGATTTGAACAGAGAATAATATTTCAACGAATATTTAACGAAGATAATAACATTATTCATTATATTATAAACTCCATTTAATATTATTCATTATATAATAACATTAAATTTATTTACTAATATTATTAATCATTAAATAATATTTTAAATCAATAATTTCATAACACCTTAATCCAAATATTATAAATCACTTAATAATCTCATAATCTAATATTATTAATATTACAACAATATTTTAATCATTTTTTAAACTTATAAACAATTTATTTTAATTGTTTACACTTTACTAATTAATATATTTAATCATCCTAAAATGCCAAACTCATAAGATTTTATCACCAAGAACCAAAACCTTCATCAAAAACCTGCATATACCGTATATGGGATTCTCAAGCCATAAAATCCTATTTTTCACTTTTCTTACTTAACATAACATATTTAATTCATTTACTCATAACTAGTCTATTTTCATGAAAAATACCAAATCAGTCCCAGAAAATTTTCTTTTCTGGAATTTAACATAATATAGTCCCATATTGAGCATATATTTTTTCTCGAAATTTTTAAAATTCATTTACTATTTTTCATATGGCCAAAACTGCCGAATATTTAGACATTTATCATAAACGGTACTTTTGTCCAAAAAATTCAAAATTTATAGAGTATACTTCTGTTATATATATGTACTCCCAATAAAAAATTTACCAATTTTAGAGTTAAACACAAGGAGTTATAAGGGTTTACTTTTATAATAGTCTTTTCCCATAAAATTCATAACTCTTAATCTATACATCCAAAAATCACCATTTTTGGACACAATCTAAAAAACTCATCAACTTATCATTTCAAATTTTTTCAGAATTTTTGAGGGTCGAAAAAATTACGAAACTGAAAAACATAATAACCCTTACAATCCCTTACCTCAAAAGAGCAGTATTTCTGACTGGAATATCGGATGTAATGTCGAAGAAAACTTGCACTGAATATCAACTCTCAAAGTATCTAAATACTTACAAAATACGCTCGATAATATAGAGAGAGAAAAAATTTATTTCTGGTGTAATTTTCAATTCTAACTAAGCACCCTATTTATAGAAAAATGTTAGAACGTCAAAGGATACTAAAATAATAAAATAATATTATTTCTTTCTTTCTTCATACGCATGCCAAGACCAAATTAGCCCTCCACCTTTGAAATTTAATTTAGCACATGTTTTCAAAAAAAAAACAAAAGTGGGTCCCACCCATAATTTTAATAAAAATATTTAATTTTCGAAACTTTAATAATTCATAATAAATAGCTATTTTATCAGAAAAATACGAATTTTATATCAATTCCATAGGAAATTAAATTCTCTACAACTTTTTAAGTTTAAGCTTTTCCAAATTCCAAATGAAAAATGACCGAAATCCACATACGGATGATTTTCAACACCTTTTACAATTCATAACAAATCATACGTTAATTTTTAACGGTTCAAAATTTGTGGACATATACTCAACATATATATGTATAACATATCCAAAAATCACAACGATCCAACGGTCGGATTAAAATTATAACTCACGCAATAGAGCTTTAAGAACACTGATTTGATTTTCGGACTATAAGTCCCTTGTACCAGTTTCACTCAAATAGTCACCACGAAAAATCCACAAAGAATATTTGGATGATTCAAATTTCTACGACTAGCTTACTTCCAGGGCTTTCTTTTGATATATGGCTCATCTCCTAACTCATTATACACAAAGAGTTATGGATTTTATAAATCATGTAATAAACAATTTTTTTTGAAAATCCAATATTTTGTTCTTCATTTCGACAAAATATTGATAAAATACCTCAGCATTATTTCCTTCATTTATAACCACATAAAATAAATAAATTCATCATTTATATCTACATCAAATAAATATTTTCTTATCATATAAATTAATAATTAATTATTCACAAATAATATTAAAGAATCACAATTATGGCAACCAAGTCGTTCCCAGAAAAGTGGGGGCTTTCCGATAAGGATTTCTCCTTAGACAGAATTTTCTTAGACATTGCCAATAATGCTATTTAACAATATTATTTAAATAATATGAATTATTGATCTGATAATGGAGATACTGTGCATTGACAATTATTGAAACAACAATAATATAAAATATCAACATAACAATTATTGAATCAATAAAATAAAATATTGAACAGTAATTACTGTAATAATTATTGAATAATGCCTTCTTACGTAAGGATCAATAATTCAACAATACTATGCAATACCTGTGCTACTGTGTACCCACGCGAATTACTGTATTTTAACCACCGGGTATTCCAACAGTGTTAACGGCAACAACTACGCCGTTATTTATAAAAACTGAAACTTGTCGTTTTCTTCATCCGACCGTTTTTCGTTATGGAGCCCACAAATGACTGCACCATCATACGAATATTCCCCGATAATAAGAATATTCCACGACCAAACGAATATTCCCAGACAAAAATTAATATTTTATAACCACTTGTTTATTTTGCAAAATTTGCACACTTCACCCATAACTTTAACTTTTTATCAATTTAACCATTTACCGAATAATAATTAAAAGAAAAATTAAATACTTTTATTTCATAAAATTCGGGGTCTTACAACTATTTTCAACATTCTCGGATGTCATTTTCAAATACTGCCACAAAATAAGGGTTAACTGACACACAACATATTATCCCTATATTCTGACCTACCAATTAAATAACAAACAAACTTAGGTAGGTCATACTGGCGAAAGAATTACCCGTCTCCCCCCTAGTTCTTGTCTCACATCTTAGCCAGGGATCATATTCCTAAGCTTTGATACCAATTGTGACGTCCCCAAAATAGGTATACATCACCCATTCTGAGTCGCCAAATAAATGGAACAGAATACAAATATAAACTTTAATTATACAACATGAGCTGTGAGTTTTAATATAAATATTATCTACTAGACAGTATTAAAACTCAAAATAAGTCATCAATACATTTATTATCACACTATTTCACAGAATAGTGAGGACTACTAATGCAAACATCTGGACCGTCACTCCGTTTCCCGACTAGTCCCAGCTATATTCTTATTTCCTAGAGAGAACAATGAAAGCAAAGGGTGAGCTCAACTAGCCCAGTAAGAAATATTATGACTAAGATAATGCAGAATAAATTATCGTTAGCCTTCAACAATGTTAAACTGATAAAATATAATAGACATCAAGTTTAACTGCAGCGGAACAAGCAATCCATTAGAAGAGTCATGTAGAACATAATATCTACTATCTTCTATAATTTAAAAGAATTTATCATCAATTTTTATCGCTGAGACTCAAGTTAATAAATAATCCACATCATCCCTGCACTATGACCAAGGATATTCATTAGTATCACGACCACAAATTATCCATGCACTATGAGCCAAAGATATTCGTGTTTTCACCAATGGTCATGATCATGCCAACAACTGTCCATCAATGCACTACGGGTAAATGAAGACTTTTACCACATCATTTGTAACATTACGGTTGATAGACACGTAATTCATACATTTTATTATCCCTAATTTTGTCCTTTTAATTATATTAGTTTATTAAATTAATATGTTTTATTTTATTTTGTAGGATTTAATATTTGTTGCAATAAAGTCAAAATCTTGGTGATCAAGCGATATTTAATGCTCTTATTCATGTAAGGAATATCCAAGAAGAATCCTACAAGGAGTAGAAAAAATGTGGAACAATCTTGGTGTGCAAGTCAAATCCAACAAGAGAAGGAAAAGTATATTTAGAAGATCTTTTTGAGAAGTTGATTGGGAACAAAACTGTCCAAGTTTAATGAACCTAAATTAGGGTTCCAAGTTATTTTTTTATAAATAGGCCTCTTGTTTTAGAGAGAAGGGCACCACTTGTTATTTTCTTTTTCTTAGTTTTTCACTAATGTAGAAGGGAGTAAGATATTTAGAGTTTGTCTTTTCTCTTATTCCAATCACGTGTGAAACTACTGTCAGGGAGTATTTGTATCTTTCTTTTATTTATATAATAGAAATTTTCTTTTTAATTATTGTTCTTATTTAATGCGAATTGTAGTATTAATATTATTTGTTTTTGTTTTTAATTCCATGGCCAGCTAAATTTCTAATACCTAGTATTATGATGAAACTAAATATTTCATAATAATATTTTCTTTCCGTTCCAAAATTAATGCCTAATTATTTTCGCCTTCATATTTTCCTCCGCATAAATTGCATATAATTTTTATATTGATTGTGAGGTTTTGATAAATTATAGTTAATCTGTGAATTTTTCATAACTTATGCTTGCCCATATTAATTATATGAATCATTATTTTTAAAGGGAATGGAGAATAATTTGGAAATTGATTTAAGAAATAAGAAATTATTTATTATGTTAATATTTGGTGGATTCTGATTCCTAGGTATCTTTTCTCAATAATAGTTTTCGTTATTAATTAGTAGTTTGAATAATTTAGTTAATAAATTTTCTCTACCATATTTATTTCTAATTCGCCTAAAATATTAATTAAGAATATATTAAAGAATTAATCTAGTATCTGTGGGTTCGACCTGTACTTGCCAGTTTTTCAATTTGACACTGTGCACTTGCTGTTACATATTTTTATCACATCAAGTTTTTGGCGCCGTTGCCGGGGACTAGAATTAATTTTTATTTATTCCTTAATTTTTATAATTAGCTTTAACTCTAATTTTTTTTTTTTCAGGATTATTGAAGTTGGTCGAAGGAGCGAAAAGATAAAAATTTTGTTGCTACGCTTTCTTCGGTACTTCGTATCTCCATATTTAAAAAAAAATAGTTTAGTTTTTTATTATTATTAATATTTTTTTTATTTGCCACATTCATGCATTCACTCACGTAGAGCACATCCTGTTAGTTTTTATTTTTATTTATTTATTTTTTTATCAAATATAAACTGTGGTGATTGCTGGAGGATTGAGGTACGTCAAAATTTCTCCTTCTTTCGTAATTCACATAGTTTTAGGACACATTATTTGTTTACAGTTTTTTTTTATATTTGTGCATTTTTATCTTTAATCTAACAATAAGGGTACAACCCTTAACAAGATAAGGTGGGGATTTCATCACCCTTCCTTGGCCCACAAACAACCCAATTTGTATTTTGCATGACCATGACCTAATAAAATTAAGTAGACGTTGGCCCCTAGGACTCTCGAGCTCAATTAGGACAAGAAACTCCAAGATGAGTCTGAATTTTAAATTAATCAAACTACTGGTGTCTAGGCAAGTGGTTCAAAAGGTATACGCCTAAAGATTGTGTGGTTAATCAATTAGTCACCGTTTCTATGGAGAGACTCCCGCCTTTCTTACACCTTACCTGGCTAGTGGTATGATTAATTTCGAATTTAGTAGACCTTGCAGTGTAACTTGGAACAGTTAGGAGCTGTCTAGATTTTATTTAGGTTGACCATAGAAGTAAATTTTTTTTTATTTTTTGTTTTTGTTATTTTGTGCTTATCTACTTATTTGTTAAGTAGTGTATGCAAAAAGTGTGGATTAGGGACGAAACATCCCGATTAGTGAGAAAACTTGATTTTTCGGATTTCACTTTAAAAGATCTCACTTTAAGAAAAACGGAGGGCGCACAAACTGTTTCTTTAAGGGATCGATGTTATCCTTCCCGCTCTACCCAACCTTCATGTATCAGTCTACCACTGGTAACTGGTAATAATTTTGAACTTAAGCCGCATTTTATAAATATGTTGCCTAGGTTCACATGGATAGAAGATGCATATTTATTTATTCAGGAATTTGAGGAAGTTTGTGCCCTAATGAAAATTCAACAATTGTCTAATGACTCAATTAGGCTAAGATTTATAACATTTGCTTTAAAAGATAATGCTAAAAAGTGGTTATATAGCCTACCAAATAATTCCATATCAACCTGGGAGGGATTTGTTGTTACATTTCTAAAAAAATATTTTCCAAATCATAAAACTGCTAAAATTAGGACTGCAATTCATAAATTTTGCCAACTTGAAAAAGAGTCCTTTTGGAAATATTTTGATAGATTTAAAAATTTGTTATCCCAGTGCCCACACCATGGAATTGAGAAATAGAGATTGTGTCAAATTGCATACGAAGGTTTAGACTATCCCACTAAAATAATGTTAGAGTCAATGTGTCAGGGGGATTTTTTGAATAACGATGAAGAAAAAGCTTGGTAGTTTTTAGAAGACTTAGCAAAAAAAACCATGCAATGGGAAACTACCCAAGAGACCGATAAACCTAGTTCATCTAGGGGTGTTCATATAATTTACAATTCAATTGCTACAGACGCTAAGTTGGCTGGTGTACTTAAAAGACTTGAAGCTTTAGAAACTAGGGGACAACCACACGTGAACCAAGTCTCAACACCAACACCTTTGTGTCTAAGTAATTCACCAAGCCATGTGATTGAGGAATGTTCTAGAGTCATGCCTCAACCTGAAGAATATGAACAAGTCAATGCAATGTTTCAAAGACCTAGGAATGACCCATTTGCACCCACTTATAATCTAGGTTGGAGAAATCATCCTAATTTTGCATGGAGCCAAGGACCCTACTCAAATAATTCTTCAAATCAGGTCAATCAGTCTCCAAATCAATCTTTTCAACCTTTCCAAAAGCCAAATCCTGGTCCGTACCAAAATTCAAGCTCAACAACCCAATATCCACCAGGTTTTTCTAATGAAAGTGAGAAGAAACTTAACACTTTAGAGAAGAGCATAGAAACTTTAATGAAATCTCATAATAATTTCGTGCAAAACACTAACCAAGCTATCTCTCGCCTCGAGATCCAAATGAGTCAATTGGCCACTACAGTTAATGAAAGAGAGAAGGGTAAGCTTCCTAGTCAACCCGAGACCAATCTAAAATTTTCAGTCCCTACTCAAAAACCTTATCATGTTAATTCACTTGAAAACAACCAAGTCAATCATGTGAATTCTGTAATCTCTTTAAGGTCTGAAAATTATTTTAGCAATCATGCTGACACTGATAATGAAGAAGAGAAAAAATTAAATGTTGAATCAAATGATCCATCTTCAAAGTCAACCCATCCTGAAAATCCCACGAACTCTGAGTCAGTAGGCCCATCCACTAAGCGTGTTTCAAAACATGATCAAACCACACCGTCTGAGTCAATTAAAAAAGTCTTCAAACCAAAAGCCCCATTCCCTCAAAGTCTTATTTTAAACAAGCAGTCATCCCAGCTGGACAAAATTCTAGAAGTGTTCAAACAAGTGAAAATTAACATTCCTCTTCTAGATGCCATTCAACAAGTTCCCTCTTATGCTAAATATCTAAAAGATTTGTGCACACATAAAAGAACCACTCATTGTGACAACCCCAAAATAGGTCCATTTCACCCAACCTATTCTGAGTCGCCAAATACATAGTACAGAAAACAACTACAACTTTATTACAACAATTATCGTACAAAATACAACAACACATATGCTGTGAATTTGGATACAAATATATACCAACTGTGACTCGTGTCCCAACCGTAATATGACAAATGTCCCATCAGTGGACTGCACCTCACAGTGATACCTACATAAAGGTATAGTCAAAAACTGTTTTAGAAATTAAAATCTTTAGGAAATGCTCAAGGAAACCTTCGTACATGGGAGGCCATGCTTCCAGGTTATGATAGATATCATATGTCCACAGAATTATCCTTGGTTGACCTAATAGACCCCAAAGAAAAACAAGAATATTACTATCATATTCTTTTTAATGGTGAGTCTTCTCTTGACATGTCATTATCTCCATTGTCTTTAATCGTGAATTATTCTTCAAACAAACACCAAGATTATATAGGTAGTGCTCGTAAATATACTCAGCAAGTGGATGTGCATAACCCTGTCTTATAATGACACGAGGTTGTATGACATTAGATATCTTGTATGATAGTGGCAAAACACCCTTCCAACATTGGGTTCGCCTCACTCTATTGGATTCATCAAATATAACTACTAAATGATGACCACCGTTCTATTCCCCTGTTACCCTCGCTCGACCCAGCTACACTCGTATTACCTGAAAGGAATTTTGAAACAGAAGGGTGAGCACAACTAGCTCAGTAAAGAATATCATGACTAAAGATAAATAAATTATCAATAGCCTTCAACAGTAACAAATCAGAGATTTAGAACATATGGTAGATGATAAAAAATTTCAACCATAGTTGCAGCGGAACGAGCAATCCATTAGAAGAGTCAAATAGACCATAAAGTCTATTATCTTCTCCACATTAAAAGTCCACCAACAATGTTTTATCCCTGTAACATTAATCAACAGTTCCTTTCCACAATTATATAAATAACTCATAATCATAATTGAAATTCTAAATTCCTCTTCGCATCTAGGACGAAGATAATTTTCATCACATGTCTTTACCTGAAACATCAAAGATCATGGTTATACCAAATTATAGCTCCTGTTTATAATCATACTAACAATTTCATCTTTTCACTACGGCCAAAGATATTCATCAACAGACCATCTTTGCACTACAGGCCAAAGATATTCAACAACAGGTCATCTTTGCACTACAGCCCAAAGATATTCATCAACAGATCATCTTTGCACTACAGACCAAAGATATTCAACAATAGATCATCTTTGCACTACAGGCCAAAGATATTCATATCTCAAAGCAATATATAATCATTTATATAAACAATAATTATAACCATGTTGATCAATTCACCTTTGCACTTAAGCTAAAGATATTCAATTATAAATTCAATGGTCATGATCATACCATTCAACAATTCAACTTTGCACCACTAGCCAAAGAGAATCCATAGTCACGATCATACCAATAATCTGTAATTCGGTTAATATGCACACCTTGAGGGGGGTGAATAGGTGTTTAAGCTTAAAGTGATAAAGAGTGAAAACTTTTTAAAATTTTCTGCAACAGGTATAATTCAGACAGCTACGACTGTCTGCTTTAGTTTATGTTCTTTGTTTCTTATTATCAGACAGCTAGACATGTCTGCTTTAGTGTCTGGATTAGTGGCGTGAATAACAAAAAGTGCAGAACGTGAATGACAATTAAAGAGATAAACAGAAGTAAAAATCACACCAAGATTTTTACGTGGTTCAGCCCATATCCTCTAATCTAGTGGCCTAATCCACGTCCAATCCCAACTAAGATTGGAGACACTTTTTATTAAACTTAATATTCAATTAAATATAATAAAAAGAACTCCCTGTTTCAAAGAAGCCTTCTACTGATGGACACCTCTGCCCCCTTTGCACCTCTGCAACCTTTCTCACCACTGAGACCTTTGCACCTCTGCAACCTTGAAAGCTCTCTTTGAACAGACCCTATCCACTACTAGATCGATCAATCCAAGCAATCTTGGAAATTTGAATATAATAGAAGAAATTATAATAGACTTCTTATTTTCCAGCCATAAAGAATTATAGACAGTACAATGAATAGCTGGAAATAAATAATGAAAGCTCTCAATAGGATTCTTCTCTGTATAGCAACGTGAATTAGCTTCTTGTCTCCATCCTCCTTAGTCGTGAGATAAGACTATATATAAAGAGAGACCCAACGGTTATAAAATAATTGTTAGCAAGAAATCATATGATTTAAATCCCATAGCAAGAAATCAGATGATTTAAATCCCATAATATTAGCTACTACTATTGACCAACGGTTATGAACATAAGATAGACTAGGAAACTCATATCAAAGTTGGTATACCCCATGATATTAGCAATTAAAGAGTCCAACAGAATTGGTATCAATGATATATTTTCAAGTCAAACCAAAACATCTTAAATAAAGGAACAAGGAGATAAGATAAGATGAGACCCACCAACTCTAAACAACTTCAGTAAGACTCCTTTCTCAATTAGAATACAAAGTACCACTAACAGTTATGGGTCCCACTAAGCAAGAGTATATCCTTAAATAAATTATAGTACCCACGAAATACTCTGTATAATAGATGAAGGAAATTTGAGCCAGCTGGAATAACATATATAAACCCATTTAATAATATTTGATAGCATTAAAAATTATAAATATCAATATTCCTTAATAAACTCAAATTCAAATCATCCTTAATAAACTCCAAATCAAATCTTCCTTAATAAACTCCAAATCAAATCTTCCTTAATTTCCAACGGAAGGAAATCAACAAGTGTTCACATGCATATTAATAATAATATTATAACAAACCATGAACCATGCACATGTCTAATATACTTAAATTAGTCATCATTCAAAACATCATAAATTCAAAAACCAACATAATCTGCCCATCTTTACACTCAAGTCAAAGAAAAAATTCATCACCAGGATTATAAAAATGTTATATATGATAACAAAAATAATATGATCAACAACGGAATTTAATTTCAAGAGTAAAATTCATAAATCAACGATAATTTGGTCAAAAAAAGAAACCAATTTTGTCGTGAATAGTAACTCGTGAATGGTAACTCATGAATAGTAACTCGTGAATAGTAACTCATGAATAGTAATCCCGACATGAAAAAGGTAGAAATTTTATAATAAAATCCATACCAATATTTTGGTATGATGATATTGAAATAATAACATTTCTTAAACTTATCAACAATTTATTTTAATTGTTTACACTTTACTAAATAATGCATTTAATCATCCTAAAATGCTAAACTCATAAGATTTCATCACCAATAACCAAAATCCTCATCAAAAATCTGCATATACCTCATATAGGATTCTCAAGCCATAAAATCTTATTTTCTAATTTTTTTACTTCACATAACATATTTAATTCATTTACTCATAAATAGTCCATTTTCATGAAAAATACCAAATCAGTCCCAAAAATATTTCTTTTCTGAAATTTAGCAGAATATATTCCATATTGAACATATATTTTTTTCAGAATTTTTAAAAATCATTTACTATTTTTCATATGGCCAAAACAGCCGAATATTTAGATATTTATCAAAAATTGTACTTTTATCCAAAAAAATCCGAAATTTACAGAGTATACTTCTGTTATATACATGTACTCCCAATAAAAATTTTACCAATTTTGGAGTTAACCACAAGAAGTTATAAGGGTTTACTTTTAAAATAGTCTTTTCTCATAAAATTTATAACTCTTAATCTATACATCAAAAAATCACCATTTTTGGACACAATCAATAAAACTCATAAATTATCATTTTAAATTTTTTCAGAATTTTTGAGAGTCGGAAAAATTATAAAACTGAAAAACATAATATCCCTTAAAATCCCTAACTATCCCTTACCTCAAAAGAGCAGCACTTCTGACTGGATATCGGAAATGACGCTGAAGGAAATTTGCACTGATGAATAGCAACTCACCAAGTATCTAAATACTCATAAAATATACTCGATAATCTAGAGAGAAAACTTATGAATTCTGGTGTGATTTTTAATTCTAACTTAGCCCTCTATTTATAGAAAAATATTAGCACGCCGAAGCAGACTTGACCTGCTACCTGATGGCTTTACCTGCTACTATTTCACCCACCAAAAATCAGCCATCTTCCCCAACAACCAAAAGTGGAGCCCACCCATTTCTAGAATTTTCTACCAAAATTATTTATAAACCTAATTTTCGAATCAATCACCTCTTAAAATTCATAACAAATCATTCGTTCATTTTTAACGGTTCAAAATTTGTGAACATATACTCAACTTATATATGTATAACATATCCAAAAATCACAACGATCCAACGGTCAGATTAAAAATTATAACTCACACAATAAAACTGTAAGAACACTGATTTGATCTTTTAATACCTCCAATCCGACAAAATACTGATAAAATACCTCAATATTAATTCCTTCATTTATAACCACATCAAATAAATATTTCATTATTATATAGATCAATAATTAATTATTCACAAATAATATTACAGAATCACAATTATGACAACCAGACCGTTCGCAGGAAAGAGGGGCCTTTCCGATAAGGATTTCTCCTTACTGGCGCTCAATTAGGTGACCAAACCTCTCCTTGACAGAACTTTCTAGACATTGCCAATAATGCTATCTAATAATATTATTCAAATAATATGAATTATTGATCTGATAATAGAGATACTGTGCAGTGACAATTATTGAAACAACAATAATATAAAATATCAACGCAGCAATTATTGATTTAATAAAATAAAATATTAAACAAAAATTACTGTAACAATTATTGAGTATTGCATTCTTACGTAAGAATCAATAATTAGAAAAATACTGTGCAATACCATATGCTACTGTGCAACTACGCGTATTACTGTATTTTAACCACCAGGTATTCCAACAGTGTTAACGGTAATAACTACGCCGTTATTTATAAAAATTCAAATTTGTCGTTTTCTTCATCCGACAGTTATTCTGTTATGGGGCCCACAAATGGCTGTGCCGTCGTACGAATATTCCCCGACAGAAAGAATATTCCACGACTAAATGAATATTCCCCGAGAACAATAAATATTTTATAACCACTTGCGTATTTTAAAAAAAAATTCACATATCACCCTTAACTTTAACTTTTTATCAATTTAACTATTTACTAAATAGAAAAATTGAATACTTTTATTTCATAAAATTTGGGGTCTTACAATCTCCCCTCCTAATAAAATTTCGACCTCGAAATTTACGTACCTGGTATTTCAAAGAGTTGAGAATACCTTGCTTTTATTTCAGATTCCATCTTCCTTGTCACCATGATTTCTCCATTGCTCATCTCCTGTATTTCAGATATCATTCTAGAATACAACTTCAAAATAAAGGTTAATTGACATATCATAATTTGTCAACATAAGTAAGAAAATTCAGCTTAGGAAGTACACACACTAGCGAAGGATATTACTCGTCTCTCCCTTCCTAGTTCTAATCTCGGATCTCCGCCAGAGATCATATCCCTAAGCTCTGATACCAACTGTGACAACCCCAAAATAGGTCCATTTCACCCAACCTATTCTGAGTCGCCAAATACATGGTACAGAAAATAACTACAACTTTATTACAACAATTGTCGTACAAAATACTACAACACATATGCTATGAATTTGGATACAAATATATACCAACTGTGACTCGTGTCCCAACCGTAATGTGACAAATATCCCATCAGTGGACAGCACCTCACAGTGATACCAACATAAAGGTATAGTCAAAAACTGTTTTAGAAATTAGAATCTTTGGGAAGTGCTCAAGGAAACATTCGTACATGGGAGGCCATGCTTCTAGGTTATGATAGATATCATATGTCCACAGAATTATCCTTGGTTGACCTAATAGACCCCAAAGAAAAACAAGAATATTACTATCATATTCTTTCCAATTGTGAATCTTCTCTTGACATATCATTATCTCAACTGTCTTTAATCGTGAATTATACTTCAAACAAATACCAAGATTATATAGGTAGTGCTCGTAAATATACTCAGCAAGTGGATGTGCACAACCTTGTCTTATAATGACACGAGGTTGTATGACATTAGACATCTTGTATGATAGTGGCAAAACAACCTTCCAACGTTGAGTTCGCCCCACCCTATTAGATTCATCAAATATAACTACTAAATGATGACCACCGTTCTATTTCCCTGTTACCCCGGCTCGACCCAGCTACACTCGTATTACCTGAAAAGATTTTTGAAACAGAAGGGTGAGCACAACTAGCTTAGTAAAGAATATCATGACTAAAGATAAATAAATTATCAATAGCCTTTAACAGTAATAAATCAGAGATTTAGAACATATGGTAGATGATAAAATTTTTCAACCATAGTTATAGCGGAACGAGCAATCCATTAGAAGAGTCAAATAGACCATAAAGTCTATAATCTTCTCTACATTACAAGTCCACCAACAATGTTTTATCCCTGTAACATTAATCAACGGTTCTTTTCCACAATTATATAAATAACTCATAATCATAATTGTAATTCTAAATTCCTCTTCGAATCCAGGACGAAGATAATTTTTATCACATGTCTTTACCTGAAACATCAAAGATCATGATTATACCAAATCACAGTTCCTGTTTATAATCATACTAACAATTTCATCTTTGAACTATGGCCAAAGATATTCATCAACAGACCATCTTTACACTACAGGCCAAAGATATTCAACAACAGGTCATCTTTGCACTACGGGCTAAAGATATTCATCAACAGATCATCTTTGCACTACAGGCCAAAGATATTCAACAACAGATCATCTTTGCAGTACAGGCCAAAGATATTCATATCTCAAAGCAATATATAATCATTTATATAAACAATAATTATAACCATGTTGATCAATTCACCTTTGCACTTAAGCTAAAGATATTCAATTATAAATTCAATGATCATGATCATACCATTCAACAATTCAACTTTGTACTACTGGCCAAAGAGAACCCATAGTCACGATCATACCAATAATCTACCCATCTTTACACTCAAGTCAAAGAGAAATTTCATCACCGGGATTATAAAAATATTATATATAATAATAAAAATAATATGATCAACAACGGCATATAATTTCAAAAGTAAAATTCATAAATCAACATTAATTTGCTCAAAAAAAGAAACCAATTTTGTCGTGAATAGTAACTCGTGAATAGTAACTCGTGAATAGTCACTCATGAATAGTAACTCGTGAATAGTAATCCCGACATGAAAAAGGTAAAAATTCCATAATAAAATATATACCAATATTTTGGTATAATGATATTGAAAGAATAACATTTCTTAAACTTATAAACAATTTATTTTAATTGTTTACACTTTACTAAATAATGCATTTAATCAACCTAAAATGCTAAACTCATAAGATTTCATCACCAATAACCAAAACCCTCATCAAAAATCTGCATATACCTCATATAGGATTCTCAAGCCATAAAATCCTATTTTCCAATTTTTTAACTTCGCATAACATATTTAATTCATTTACTCATAACTAGTCTATTTTAATGAAAAATACCAAATCAGTCCCCAAAAATATTTTTTTTCTGAGATTTAGCAGAATATATTCCCATATTGAACATATATTTTTTCCAAAATTTTTAAAAATCATTTACTATTTTTCATATGGCCAAAACAGTCGAATATTTAGATATTTATCAAAAATTGTACTTTTATCCAAAAATTCCGAAATTTGCAGAGTATACTTCTGTTATATACATGTACTCCCAATAAAAATTTTACCAATTTTAGAGTTAACCACAAGAAGTTATAAGGGTTTACTTTTAAAACTGAAAAACATAATAACTCTTAAAATCCCTTACTATCCCTTACCTCAAAAGAGCAGCACTTCTGACTGCATATCGGATATGACGCTGAAGGAAATTTGCACTGATGAATAGCAACTCACCAAGTATCTAAATACTCACAAAATATACTCGATAATCCAGAGAGAAAAAGAGAGAAAACTTATGAATTCTGGTGTGATTTTCAATTCTAACTTAACCCTCTATTTATAGGAAAATGTTAGCACGCCGAAGCAAACTTGACCTGCTACCTGATGGCTTCACCTGCTACTATTCCACCCACCAAAAATCAGTCATCTTCCCCAACAACTAAAAGTGGAGCCCACCCATTTCTAGAATTTTTTACCAAAATCATTTATAAACCTAATTTCTGAATCAGTCACCTCTTAAAATTCATAACAAATCATTCGTTCATTTTTAACGGTTCAAAATTTGTGAACATATACTCAACTTATATATGTATAACATATCCAAAAATCACAACGATCCAACGGTCAGATTAAAAATTATAACTCACACAATAAAGCTGTAAGAACACTGATTTGATCTTTTAATACCTCCAATCCGATAAAATACTAATAAAATACCTCAACATTAATTCCTTCATTTATAACCACATAAATAAATCCATCATTTATATCCACATCAAATAAATATTTCATTATTATATAGATCAATAATTAATTATTCACAAATAATATTACAGAATCTCAATTATGACAACCAGGCCATTCCCAGGAAAGAGGGGGCTTTTCGATAAGAATTTTTCCTTACTGGCGCGCAATTAGGTGACCAAACCTCTCCTTGACAGAACTTTTTAGACATTACCAATAATGTTATCTAATAATATTATTCAAATAATATGAATTATTGATCTGATAATGGAGATACTGTGCAGTGATAATTATTGAAACAACAATAATATAAAATATCAACGCATGTTATAAAACTTTAGCAAAAGTGTATAAAGATACTCTTATAATTGCTGCATAAATTTAGAAAGAATAAGTAAGATAAAAGAGAGAGAAATTCTTTTGGGCGAATTCACCATATTCATTCAACAACGTGCCTTTATATAGGCAAGGCAGGAGTCAAGGGGAAGGAAGGAGAATTCAAAGGAGCAAGAGTAGAGGAGAAGGAAGAGTACACACGGGTTCCTTCCTCAGGAGGGAATCTTGTGTATAACACTTCCCCTGATTCCCTACGATAGAAGATTATGTCTCATTAAAAAAACCTTGTTAAGAAAACCAGTGGAAAAAACTTAACGAAGGAAAAAAGAGTACATATCTTTTACATAAATATCTTAACTGACTGCCTCGTTAAAACCTTGTCAGGAAAAATCTATTGGGATAAAAACCGTGATTAAGAAAAAAGAGTATTGTCTTCCCCTCAAAAGGAATTCATTACTCCTTGATGAAATGTTGTCATAAGTCTCTCAGTCGACACATTCCGATCCTTTTCCGAAATTTTGCAAACGTTGCATATGGTAGCGACTTTGTGAATAAGTCGGCTAGATTATCACATGATCGAATTTGATGCACATCTATATCATCCTTCTTTTGTAGCTCATGTGTGAAGAAGAATTTAGATGAAATGTGCTTTGTTCTATCTCCCTTGATGTACCCACCTCTAAGTTGAGCAATGCATGCAGCGTTATCTTCATACAGGATTGTAGGAATATCTTTGATTGATTGTAATCCATATGACTTTTGAATATGCTGAATAATTGATCTCAACCAAACACACTCTCTACTTGCTTCATGTATAGCGAGAATCTCTGAGTGATTTGAAGATGTAGCTGTCATGGTTTGCTTTGTGGATTTCTAGGAGATAGTCGTGTCACAATATGTAAATACATAACCTGTTTATGATCTTCTATTGTGTGGATCTGATAAATATTCTGCATCGATATATCCAACCAATTAAGACGTTGAATTTCTTGGATAAAATAACCTAAGATCTATACTTTCACGGAGGTATCTAAAAATTTGTTTGATCTCATCCCAATGTCTCTTAGTAGGAGAAGAATTGTATCTTGCTAACAAGTTGATAGCAAAAGTAATATCAGGTCGTGTACAGTTTGCAAGATACATAAGAGCACCTATTGCACTTAGGTATGGAACTTCAGGTCCAAGAACTTCTTCCCCACTTTTTAGAGGCCGAAATGGATCTTTATCAACTTCTAAAGATCGAACAACCATCGGGGTAGTCAAAGGATGAGCTTTATCCATATGAAAACGATTGAGAATCTTTTCAGCATATGTGGATTGATGAACAAAAATTCCAGATGCTAAATGCTTCACTTGTATTCCCAAACAGAATTTTGTCTTTCCAATATCTTTCATTTCAAATTCATCTTTTAAATAAGTAGCAGTTCTTGTAGGTTCTTCAGGAGTACCTACAAGATTCAAATCATCTACATATACAGCAATGATGGAAAATCCACTTTGTGATTTCTTAATAATAACACATGGACATAATTGATCATTTATATATCCATCTTTTATTAAATAATCACTAAGTCGATTATACCACATACGACCAGACTGTTTCAACCTATACAATGAGCGTTGTAACTTGATTGAATATATGTAACGGAGCCTTTGTGATTCAGCCATTTTCAATCCTTTAGGGATTCTCATGTAAATCTCACTGTCAAGTGAGCCATATAGGTATGCAGTTACAACATCCATCAGACGTGTTTCTAAACCTTCCATGGTTGTCATACCTATCAGAAAGCGAAAAGTGACTCCATCCATTACTGGAGAATATGTATCCTGATAATCAATACCAGGTTTTTGTGAAAACCCTTGAGCTACAAGTCGGGCTTTGTATCTCACAATTTTATTTTTCTCATTTCGCTTTCGTACAAATACACATTTATTTCCAATCGAGATTACACCCAGCGGTGTTTGGACTACTGGTCCAAATAATTCTCTTTTCAATAGAGATTGTAGCTCAGTTTGAATAGCATCTTTCCATTTTGGCCAATCTTTTCTTTTTTGACATTCTTCCACATTTTGTGGTTCAGGTTCCGTGTCAAGAATCAAAGTAATATCTGATGCTATAGAGAAAACAAATATGTCATCAATCATAACTTTGCTTTGATCCCATATTTTCTCATCATGTACATAATTTATTGAGATCTCTTCGTGTTCATCTCTTATCCCTTCACTGAGATTTTGAACCTCTTCTAGGGCTATTCCCACTCTTGGAATAAGTGCTACTTCTGGAGCGATTTGTACCTCTTCTAGAGCAGATATTCCTTTTGGGATTCCCTTATTTGCTTTTGATTTTCGTGGTACAGTGTCTTTTGCACCAACCGGTCTTCCACGCTTCTGGCATGGTTTAGATTCTTCTATTATCTTATTCGTCAATTCTCCAGGAATTGATTTTTTAATAGGTATTTCTATCCTTGCTGGAGTATTCACTGCAGGTGTATGTGACTTTATCACTTTTCTAGCATCATTAAATGCATCTGGCATTTGATTTGCAATATTTTGTAAATGAATAATTCTTTGAACTTCAATTTCACATTGTCCTGTACGAGGATCAAGTGAATTTAAATCTGATGCATTCCATGATATTTCAGAGGGTTTTTTATTTAAAACTTTCCCTCCTCCTAATGGTGAAAATACAGATTCATCAAAATGACAATCTACATAACGTGCAGTAAAAACATCTCCAGTTAAAGTTTCAAGATATCTGATAATAGAAGGAGAATCAAAACCAACATAAATACATATTCTTCGTTGGGCTCCAATTTTAGTTCTTTGTAGAGGTGCAATTGGAACATATACCACACTCCCAAAAACTCGAAAGTGTGATATGTTGGGTGTCTATCCAAGAACTAACTGCAGAGGAGAAAATTTACGAAGAGCCGTTGGTCTTACTCGAATGATAGCTGCAGCATAGAGAATTGCATGACCCCAAACTGAAGTAGGTAAGTTAGCCCTTAACATTAATGGTCGTGTAATTAGCTAAAGTCTTTTTATTAAAGATTCAGCTAAACCATTTTGTGTATGAATATGAGGAACAGAATGCTCAATGGAGATTCCAATAGTCGTACAAAAATTATTAAAAGTCATTGATGAAATTTCAGCTACATTATCAAGTCGAATTGACTTGATTGGATGATCCGAGAACTGAGCCCGTAACTTGATTATCTGAGTAAGAAGTTTTGAGAAGGCAAAATTTCAAGAAGAGAGAAGACAAACATGAGACCATCTTGTTGAAGCATCTATTAAAACAATGAAATATCGAAATGGGCCAGACAATGGGTAAATAGGTCCACAAATGTCTCCTTGAATTCTTTCTAGGAATTTTGGGGCTTCTTTATAAACTTTTACTGGTGATGGTCGAACAATTAATTTTTCTCGAGAACACGCAGCACAAGGAAATTCACTACTAGAAAAAACCTTTTTATTTTCGAGAGGATGACCAGTAGAATTTTCAATAATACAACGCATCATAGAAGTACCTGGATGACCAAGTCTTTCATGCCAAAGCATAAAGGATTTGGGATCTATGATTTTTGGAATCATAACATTATGAGACTCGATTGCCCTAATTTTCATAGTATATAATCCAGAAGAAATTAAATGAAATTTTTCTAGGATATTCTTTTTTCCAAAAATAGTAGAAGTGATGAGAAGATATTCATTATCATTCTCATTGGTTGTTTCAATGTGAAAACCATTTAGTCAAATATCTTTAAAACTAAGTAAATTTCTTCTTGATTTACTAGAATATAGAGCATTTTTGATAAAAACTTATGTCTCATTTGGTAGCAAGAAACTAGCTTTTCCAAATCCCTCGACTAAATTTGATGTGCCAGAGATAGTTCCTACATTTCCCTTAGCTCTGATTAGTTGTGAAAAATATTTCTCATTTCGAAGTATTGTATGAGTTGTTACACTGTCTGCTAAACATATATCCTCCATATCCATTAAAAATGGTCTGACACGTATAAAAACATAAATAAGAAAAGTTACATTTTAAATATAATTTTATTCATGAGAAACACATACCACATATAGAATAAAAACAAATAATATTATACATGCAGGATGTTTAATTAAAACAAGAAATTAAACGATATCCCAAAAGATACTTTCAGAAGGTTCAATAATATCAACAATATTTTTCTCATTGTTGGTCATTGGTGGATCATCAACAATATTCAATTGATGATTAACAAAGTTTGTTTCTGCCTCAAATACTTTGTTCTTTTGAGACTCCTAGAATAAATTAGCCAGATGCCTCGGCGTACGACAGGTACGCGACCAATGCCCATTCATCCCACACCTAAAACAAACATCTGGTTTGTTCTTCATCTGTGTTGCATTTTCTTTATTTTTACCTGACCCAGACACTTACCACTTCTGGTGGCCTGAATTGTCACGGTTCTGAAATTTGTTGTTATGATGGCCTCGTTTATTCTTTCGCCCCCAAGGGTTCTTATTATATGACCATCTTTTGTCACGTTTATTCTGCTGGAATGACGTGCTGTTAATATCTGGCAATGGGGTAGCACCCGTTGGCCGTACTTGATGGTTTTTCAACAATAATTCATTATTCTTTTCTACAACAAGGAAGATAGACAATAAGTCACTAAATTTTGTGAACTTACTCTGTCTATATTGTTGTGACAGAATCATGTTGGTGGGATGAAAAGTTAAGAGCGTTTTCTCTAACATTTGGATTTCAGAAACTGGATCTCTGAATAAAGCCAAAGTAGAGGTTATTCTATAAACATTGGAACTATATTCTGTAATTGATTTATAATCTTGTAGCCTTAAATTAAGCCACTCAAATTTGGCATTAGGGAGAACAACCAATTTTTGGTGGTCAAATCTTTTCTTCAGTTGTGTCCATAAAGAAAAAGGATCTTTGACTGTTAAATACTCAGTCTTTAATCCTTCATCAATATGGTGACGAAGAAAAATTATGGTTTTTGCATTTTGTGCCGAAGTTGCTGTATTTCCTGATTCAATAGTCTTTTCTAAATCATTTGCACTAAGGTACAATTATGCATCAAGTGCCCAAGCCAAATAGTTGTCTCCGGAGATTTTCAAAATAAAAAAATCTATTTTTGCCAAGTTTGCCATCGTCTCAGTTGGTTAGAGCTTCGTGCTGATAACGTGTTATAAAATTTTAGCAAAAGTGTATAAAGATACTCTTATAATTGCTGCATAAATTTAGAGAGAATAAGTAATAGAAAAGAGAGAGAAATTCTTTTGGGCGAATTCACTATATTCATTCAGCAGCATGCCTTTATATAGGCAAGGCAGGAGTCAAGGGGAAGGAAGGAGAATTCAAAGGAGGAAGAGTAGAGGAGAAGGAAGAGTACACACGAGTTCCTTCCTCAGGAGGGAATCTTGTGTATAACAACGCAGCAATTATTGATTCAATAAAATAAAATATTGAACAAAAATTACTGTAACAATTATTGAGTAGTGCCTTCTCACGTAAGAAATAATAATTGAAAAAATACTGTGCAATACCGTGTGCTACTGTGCAACTACGCGTATTACTATATTTTAACCACCAGGTATTCCAACAATGTTAACGGTAATAACTACACCTTTATTTATAAATACTCAAATTTGTTGTTTTCTTCATCCGACAGTTATTCTGTTATGGGGCCCACAAATGGATGTGCCGTCGTACGAATATTCTCCGACAGAAAGAATATTCCACGCCTAAACGAATATTTCCCGACAGCAATGAATATTTTATAACCACTTGCGTATTTTAAAAAAAAATTCACATATCACCCTTAACTTTAACTTTTTATCAATTTAACTATTTACTAAATAGAAAAATTGAATACTTTTATTTCATAAAATTCGGGGTCTTACACTCATGTTCCTAAGAAAGCTTTTCTAACAGCCCATGTTAGTTCTATCTTGTCATGTCAAGCCCCTGTGAAGTATAAGGACCCCGGTTGTCCTACAATTTCATGCATCATATGTGACACGTTAATTGAAAAAGTTTTGCTTGATTTAGGAGCTAGTTTGAACCTGTTACCATTTTTTGTGTACCAAAACTTAGGCTTAGGGGAGTTGAAAAAGACAAGTGTCACACTCCAACTAGCTGACCGTTTTGTTAAAGTGCCAAAAGGAATAGTTGAAGATATACTCATTAAGGTTGGTGATTTTGTCTTCCCTGTTGACTTTATTGTCCTTGAAACCCAGCCTGTTGCCAATCCCAAGGGTCAAATTCCTGTCATTTTAGGTAGACCATTTCTAGCAACTTCTAATACATTAATCAACTGTAGAAATGGGCTGATGAAATTGACATTTGGGAACATGACAATTGATTTAAATGTGTTTAATGTGGGAAAGCAACCATGTGATTTTTCTGACCAACCCGTTGAAGTGAACATGATTCAGGACATGTCCGACAATGAACTTACAGGAGAAGACGAAATTTTTAATTTTTTTCTAAATCATTTTGGTTAAAATTGGGATGAAACAGAATATGTAAATGAGGTTAATGAAATGCTAGAGTCATCAACATCAATGTCTTGCTCTAAATGGGAACCCGTGACTGAGCCATTTTTGCAATCTTTAGAACCTCTTGAAAAGAGTCCACCAGAGTTAGAACTCAAACCTCTGCCTGATAATCTTAAATATGCCTATTTAGGTCCCTCCAAAACTCTTCCTGTAATCATTGCTTCTGATTTAACAAACACACAAGAGGAAGAGTTATTGATCATCCTGAGAGAGAACAAGGAAGCCATAGGATGGAGCATAACTGATATTAAGGGGATCAGTCCAACCATTGTCCAACATAGGATCCATTTAATAGATGATGCTAAACCTGTGAGAGACCCACAAAGGCGATTAAACCCGGTTCTAAAAGATGTTGTTAAGAAAGAAATTCTTAAGTGTCTAGATAATGGGATCATCTATCCCATTTCTGATAGCTCGTGGGTAAGTCCTATTCAGGTGGTACCTAAAAAGTCTGGCTTAACTGTGGTTCAAAATGAAGCTAATGAGTTAGTTCTCACTCGTGTCCAATCTGGTTGGAGGGTTTACATAGACTATAGAAAACTCAATGCTGCCACAAGAAAGGATCACTTTCCTTTACCTTTCATAGACCAAATTCTAGAAAGATTAGTTGGTCATGCTTACTATTGTTTCCTTGATAGTTACTCGGGTTACTTTCAAATTCCCATAGCCCCTGAAGACCAAGAAAAAACCACTTTCACTTGTCCTTATGGAACCTTTGCATATCGTCGTCTACCCTTTGGGCTATGTAGTGCCCCTGCCACCTTTCAAAGATCCATGATGAGCATTTTTTCTAACATGGTGGAGAAATTCCTAGAAATTTTCATAGATAATTTTTCCATATTTGGGTCTACATTTCATGAAAGTCTTCACCACCTTGACTTAGTTCTAAGGAGATGCAAAGAAACAAATTTAATCCTGAATTGGGAAAAATGTCACTTCATGGTAAAAAAAAAAGGAATTGTTCTTGGTCACATCATATCTGAAAAGGGAATTGAAGTAGATAAAGCCAAAATCGACCTCATTGCCAATCTTCCACCACCTAGGACAGTCAAAGAAATTCGTTCTTTCCTAGGGCATGCAGGCTTTTATAGGCGATTCATTAAAGATTTCAATAAAAAAGCTAGACCCTTGACCAATCTTCTAGGTAAAGATGCAAAATTTGAATTTAATGAAAAATGTCTTCAATCCTTTGAACAACTCAAAAAGGAGTTAACTTCAGCTCCTATCATCAAATCACCTGATTGGAGGCAACCATTTGAGTTAATGTGTGATGCATCTGACTATGCAGTTGGTGCTGTTCTAGGGCAAAGAATCAACAATATTCCCCATGTCATATATTATGCTAGTAGGACTTTGAATAATGCACAATTGAAAAGTTTCGATCTTATCTTATTGGGCCTAAAATAATTGTTTACACTGACCATGTTGCTCTCAAACATCTTCTTTCCAAAAAAGATTTAAAAGCCTGTTTAATTCGTTGGGTCTTATTGCTCCAAGAATTTGACCTCGAGATACGAGACAAAAAAAGGGTCTGAAAACGTGGTAGCTGATCATTTGTCACGCTTAGTAGTGGAGTCCAACTCTGACCTACCCTTAAATGAATCTTTCCCAGATGAGCAAATTTTCTCTATATCTGCTACACCTTGGTTTGCTGATATTGTGAATTACCTAGTGACTAGTGAGATTCCTTCCCATTGGTCCAAACAAGATCGATCCAAGTTTCTTTCACAAGTCAAACACTTTTATTGGGATGACCCCTATTTGTTCAAATATTTCCCTGATCAAATCATTAGGAGGTGTGTCCCCGACCATGAGTTTAGAAGTGTTCTGTCATTTTGTCATGACCAAGCTTGTGGAGGACATTTTGGAGGCAAAAAGATGGCCGCCAAAGTTCTCCAGTGTGGTTTCTACTGGCCTAGTATATTCAAGGATGCCACATCATTTTGTGCCAATTGCAATAGGTGTCAACAATTAGGGAGGATCACTAGGAGGAATACGATGCCACTGCAACCCATTCTGGTCATTGAATTGTTTGATGTGTGGATAATCGATTTCATGGGCCCATTTCCAAATTCTTTTAGGAATCTGTACATTTTACTCGCGGTGGATTACGTGTCTAAGTGGGTAGAAGCTATACCAACCAAGACCAATGACAACAAAGTTGTTGTCAAATTTTTAAAAGAGAACATTTTCTCTCGCTTTGGTACCCCTAGGGCCATAATCAGTGATCAAGGAAAATATTTTCGCAATCAGCCTTTTGCATCCTTGCTAAAAAAGTACTCCATCACCCACAAGCTTGCAATATCATATCATCCTCAAACAAGTGGTCAGGTAGAAGTCTCAAATCGGCAAATAAAACAAATCTTGAAAAAACCGGTGAGTTCCAATAGAAAAGACTGGTCTCTCAAATTGTTAGATGCATTGTGGGCTTACCGTACTGTCTTTAAAACTAATTTAGGGATGTCACCGTATAGGCTTGTGTTTGGGAAAGTTTGTCACTTACCTGGTGAACTTGAACATCGTGCTTTGTGGGCCATAAAATAGTTAAATTTTGATATGTCCACCGGTGGGGGTCATAGACAATTGCAATTAGCTGAGTTAGATGAGATTAGGAACGATGCTTATGAAAATGCTAAAATTTACAAGGAAAGAACAAAAGTGTTTCATGACAAATCAATTTTGAGAAAATCATTTTCACCTTGACAAAAAGTTCTCTTGTATAATTCTAGGCTACATTTATTCCCTGGCAAATTGCGTTCTAGATGGGATGGACCTTTTGTAGTGAAGGTAGTTTACTCTAATGGGGCAGTCGATATTGAAAACCCAAATAGTGGAGAAATTCTCAAAGTGAATGGTCAACGACTCAAACCCTTTTTAGAAATGCCGACCGAACCAGAGGAGATGGTATACCTTGTTGACCCACCTGATTCAGTATGACTGGCACTGCACTTGTAAGTTTGTACGTATATTTTTCTTTTGTCCAATATTGTCATCCGGTTTCTGCCCCATCGTATAAGGCACAATTCTTTCACATCTTTGTTCTCTTTTCTTCATTTGCATACATTGAGGACAATACATGATTTAGGTATGGGGGGGAGTTTGTTTTTATTATTGTATTAAGAATTTTTCTCGTTTTAGAAAAAAAAATAGTAAAAAAAACACAAAAAAAATAATTAAAACTTAAAAAATTAAAAAATTTGTTAGACTTTTTATGGATTGAATTAATTCTAATAAGTGTTTGTGGAGCAAAACTCATGAGTAAGATTGAAAGATTTAGAACTCTTAAATTTTTGATAAGATACGAAATCTTAGTTCGAAACACCATCTGGATTAAAATTGATTTCACAAGCATTTTTGCACTTCAATTTTGTACTAATTCTTAGTTGTGGGATATAAACCATGATTAGAGTAATTTCAAAAAAAAATTGAAAACAAATAAATAAATAACTGCTTCAATGTCCATTAAACGAAATAACTGGGTATCCAAGTCTCGGGAAGCATCGATATTCACGCTGAAAAGTGTGATGGATAAAAGCAGCTTGACTAGTCTAATTTTATGACCTTTGTTACTCGAGTCAGTAAGCCCTTAGGGGTGTCTCTACACCTAGTGCCCTAAAGTCATCTGGTTTGGGAGTCATTGGTCCAACGCTCGCTCTACATGGGTAACTCTAAAAAGCCTAAGAAAATGAGACATTGCACAAGTCAAGAATCAAAATTGAAAAAAAAATGAAGAAGGAAAAAAAAAGAAAAGAAAAGAAAAGAAAAAATGAGCTTGCTTGATTTTCATGGTAAAAATCCCTACAAAGAGTTATATCATATACACATGCATGCATCACATGGAATTGATTTAATGAAGGATGGTGTCTAAAATGAAGATTGAGAATTTTTGATAAGATAAAAGTGTGATTTTGAATTTAATCTTACTTCTGTATAATGCCCATAGATATTTAGAAATTTTCTTTCAATTTCATAATTTGTTGAATCCAAAATTATTTTTGGATTTTGTGGGTATATTCACTGCAAACCCTCACGAGACACAACTCGTCCACTTGGGGTAACCTTGGGATTTAAAGGCTTATTGCACAAGCTAAGTGCAATCGTGTTTCCTACGAAAATGGGATAGTGTAATTTTTGTTTTATTTTTATTTTTATTTATTTTACTCGAGGACGAGCAAAAGCTAGGTAGGGGGTATTTGATAAACATGTAATTCATACATTTTATTATCCCTAATTTTGTCCTTTTAATTATATTAGTTTATTAAATTAATATGTTTTATTTTGTAGGATTTAATATTTGTTGCAATGAAGTCAAAATCTTGGTGATCAGGCGATATTTAATGCTCTTATTCATGTAAGGAATATCCAAGAAGAATCCTACAAGGAGTAGGAAAGATGTGGAACAATCTTGGTGTGCAAGTCAAATCCAACAAGAGAAGGGAAAGTATATCTAGAACATCTTTTTGAGAAGTTGATTGGGAACAAAACTGTCCAAGTTCAATGAACCTAAATTAGGGTTTCAAGTTATTTTCCCTATAAATAGGTCTCTTGTTTTAGAGAGAAGGGCACCACTTGTTATTTTCTTTTTCTTAATTTTTCACTAGTGTAGAAGGGAGTAAGATATTTAGAGTTTGTCTTTTCTCTTATTCCAATCACGTGTGAAACTACTGTCAGGGAGTATTTGTATCTTTTTTTTATTTATATAATAGAAATTCTCTTTTTAATTATTGTTCTTATTTCATGCGAATTGTAGTACTAATATTATTTGTTTTTATTTTTAATTCCATGGCTAGCTAAATTTCTAATACCTAGGATTATGATGAAACTAAGTATTTCATAATAATATTTTCTTTCCGTTCCAAAATAAATGCCTAATTATTTTCGCCTTTATATTTTCCTCCGCATAAATTGCATATGATTTTTATATTGATTGCAAGATTTTGATAAGTTATAGTTAATCTGTGAATTTTTCATAACTTATGCTTGCCCATATTAATTATATGAATCATTATTTTTAAAGGGAAGGAAAAATAATTTGGAAATTGATTTAAGAAATAAAAAATTATTTATTATGTTAATATTTGGTGGATTCTGATTTCTAGGTATCTTTTCTCATTAATAGTTTTCGTTATTAATTAGTAGTTTGAATAATTTAGTTAATAAATTTTCTCCACCATATTTATTCCTATTCGCCTAAAATATTAATTAAGGATATATTAAAGAATTAATCTAGTCTCTGTGTGTTCGACCTGTACTTGCCAGTTTTTTAATTTGACATTGTGCACTTGCAGTTACATATTTTTATCACATCAACGGTCATGACTATACCGAATAATCCCTAGTCATAATCATACAAAGTCCATCTATGCACTACGGCCAAAGATGACTTTCAACAAAATATAAGCATGAGGATGATGACAATGATATAAGAATTCAATTAAAAGAAAGCAAATGATAAATTTTTAAAGATTTATAATTTAATTTATCCAGAATTTAATAATGTCCAAATTGTCAACATGATACTGCTTTGTGGAGTAAAATTCAAGAATAATATTGTGTCAAAAATAATTTGGACCGAAAAGAAATCAATTTTTTTATCATGAATAGTACCCCAGATGAATAGTAACTGAGTGAATAGTATCCCGTGAATAGTACTTTGGTTATAGTAATCCCGTGAATAGTACTCCGACATGAAAAAGTTAAAACTTATCAAGAATGCTCAGAATAATATTTTCATGAAAAGATACTGGATGAAGCACAAATATCAAGGATATTCTACTAATTTCATGGAGTATAGAAGCCAAAACTTTAACAAAACGAGTGTAGAATTCGAAATCTGAAACGAAATAATATTACTTACATACTACAGAGTATGAAAGAAAATATTATTTCATATGAATATTGAATAAAAATAATATCTCTTACCTTGAAAAGAAGAGTATTCCAACTGGTATAGCGGGGATATCCTTAAAGAAAATTTTCACTATTTTCTACGCTCAAAGCTTTCTAAAACTTGAAAGAAATACGCTCAATATTATAGAAGAAGAATTTCCTGATTCTGGCGTGATTTTCAATTCTAACTAAGCATCCTATTTATAAGAGAATGGAAAGGATACTATTTAAATTTAGAAATCATGAACGCACAGTAGTTTTGATTCACGGGCGCAACCGGCGGAAAATTTTCTAAAAATTTGATTTTACTATTCATTACTGTGCAATAAAATATTCTAATAAAATAAAAAAACTTTAAATAAAATATAATATATTCTATTTATAATTAATAAAATTATATATATATATATATATATATATATATATATATATAACATACCATGCCATACACGGCATGGCATAAATTATATATAACATATATATATATATAGCTCACACACCTACACACAATTTTCCTTAAACACACACACACACACACACATTTAATATATATAATCATAGTACTTCCCTCCACCAAACGGCAACTTATGCCAACTATATATATATATATATATATATATATATATATATATATATATATATATATATATATATATATATATATATATATATATATATATATATATATATATATATATATATTATATATACTCCATTTCTGATTCATTACCGTGATCACATATACACTTTATTCCTTCCTGATCCATTTGTTTATATATATATATATATATATATATATATATATATATATATATATATATATATATATATATATATATATATATTTGTAAACCCACCCGTGACTCCTATATATATATATATATATATATATATATATATATATATAAAACAAAATTGAGATAACTTTCTCCCGATAATTTTAAAAAATGGGTAAATGGGGGTTCAAAAATAAACAAAAATTTACATCAAATACTTCATAAAAATCCTTTCAACATTTTTAACAGCATTTATTCATTATTATAATTCGCAATATTTAACAACCAGATCGTTTCCAGGAAAGAGGGGGATTTCCAATAAAGATTTCTCCCTATTGGTGCACAATTAGATGACCAAACCTCTCCTCGAGAGAACTTTCTAGACATCGTCAATATTACAAATAATAATATGAATAACTGTATCGTATCAATTATTGATTTAATAATATATAAAATATCGACAATAATTGAATCAAATAACGTGAGATACTATGCAGCAAATACTATAGTAATAATTGAACAAAACTGAGCGACTTCTCACGTAAGCATCAATAATCAATACCGTGTGCTACTATGCAACCACGCGTATTACTGTACTTTAACCACCGGGTATTTCAACAGTTAACGGCAAAACTTTTGCCTTTATTTTTATAAAAAGATATTTTTGTCGTTTTCTCATTCCGACAATAATTACGTTGTGGGGTCCACCAATGATTGCACCATCGTACGAATATTCCTTGTTAAAACGAATATTCCCCGACCAATCGAATATAATATAACAACTTGCGTACTTTGCAAAATTTATAAATATTACCCACAACTATAACATTATATCAAATTCACTCTATAATATTCAAAAATGATATTTATAGGAAATTCATCTTTATTCATAAAAGTTTGGGTCTTATAATTTAAGATTTTAGAAATCTTATAAATTATCGGGTTGTCACATTCTTTTCCCCTTATAAGGATTCCGTCCCCGAAATCACTATTGCACCAAAAGTACATATATTTAACCTCTTCTTATAAGAATTTCATCCTTGAAATTACAACCTACTACGCCCCACTCCTTTCATTCACCAAAACTATGTTTTCATAATAACCTTTATCCAATCATATCAGATTCTACCCGTACGCAACTAGTTCATATTATTTCAACGAGTTGCTTTGATACCAACTGTAGCGTTCCCAAATCCGGGTACTAATCACTACGAACCTGGTACATCATTTCTATAACTATTGCGGAAGATATAAACATAAATGGTTTATACAATAACCTTTACACATAATGTAACGCCCCTAAAATAGGTATACATCACCCATTCTGAGTCGCCAAATACATGGTACAAAATTCAAATACAACTTAATTATACAATACGACCAAAAAGCGTAGCTGAGAGTGTTTACACGAATATTGTCTTCTAGACAGTATCCAAACTTAATGGAGTCCTCATTACATTTATTATTACACTATTTCATAGAATAGTGAGGACTACTATAGCCACCATCTCGGACCGTCACTCCGTTCTCCGACTAGTCCCGGCTACATTCTCATTTCCTGAAGAGAACAATGAAAGCAAAAGGGTGAGCTCAACTAGCCCAGTAAGAAATATTATGACTAAGATAATGCAGAATAAATTATCGTTAGCCTTCAACAGTGTTAAACTGATAAAATATAATAAACATCAAGTTTAACTGCAGCGGAACAAGCAATCCATTAGAAGAGTCAAGTAGAGTATGATATCTATTATCTTCTATGATTTAAAAAGTTTATCATCAATTTTATCGCTGAGACTCAGCTTAATAAATAATTCACATCACTGAAGTATCCATGCACTTCGGGCCAAGGATATTCATTAGTATCACGACCATGAATTATCCATGCACTACGGGCCAAGGATATTCGTATTTTCACCAATGGTCATGATTCTGCCAACAACTGTCCATCAATGCACGGGCCAATGAGGACTTTTACCACATCATTTGTAACATTACGGTCATGATTATACCGAATAATCCCTTGTCATAATCATATCAATCAACAGTCCATCTATGCACGTAAGCCAAAGATGACATTCATCACAATATAAGCATGAGGATGATGACAATGATATAAGAATTCAATTAAAAGAAAGCAAAGGATAAATTTTTAAAGATTTATAATTTAATTTATTCAGAATTCAATAATGTCCAAATTGTCAACATGATACTGCTTTGTAGAGTAAAATCCAAAAATAATATTGTAACAAAAATGATTTGGACTGAAAAGAAATTAATTTTTGTCATGAATAGCGCCTCGGGTGAATAGTATCCCGTGAATAGTACTCCAGCATGAAAAAGTTAAAACTTATCAAGAATGTTCAGAATAATATTTTCATGAAAAGATACTGGATGAAACGTAAATTTTAAGGAAATTCTACTAATTTCATGCAGTATAGAAGCCAAAACTTTAACAAAATGAGTATAGAATTCGGAATCTGAAACGAAATAATATTACTTACATACTACAGAGTATGGAAGAAAATATTATTTCTTACGAATACTGAACAAAAATAATATCCCTTACCTTAAAAAAAGAGTACTTCTGACTGGTAGGGCGGAGATATTCTTGAAGAAAACTTATACTATTTTCTACGCTCAAAGTTTTCTAAAACTCAAAAGAAATACGCTCAATATTATAGAAGAAGAATTCTCTGATTCTGGTGTGATTTTCAGTTCTACCTAAGCATCCTATTTATAGGAGAATGGAAGGGGCACTATTTAAGAAAAAGAATCACAGACACAACAGTTATGCAATTCACGGATGCTTTATGCAATTGACGGATGCCAAATGCAATTGACGGATGCCAAATTTCAAGTAAAACAAAATTCTAAAATATATATATATATATATATATATATATATATATATATCAACATCACCCCTACCACTTTCATCCACCTATCACTCTCACAACTAACACTTTTTCACCACCACCACTTTTTCAACTTACACACACGGTGCACACACACACACATGTCAAATATATATATATATATATATATATATATATATATATATATATATATATATATATATATATATATATATATATATATATACACTTTATAACTTCCTTCCGATTATTTTGAAAAATGAGTAAGTGGGGGTCCAAATAATAATCAAAATTTACAACAAATACTTCATAAAAAATTCCCTCAATAATTTTAACAACATTTATTCATCATTATTATAACTCGCAATATTAACAACCAGATCGTTCCTAGAAAAGAGGGGATTTTCTGATATGTATTTCTCCCTATTGTGGCGCAATTAAGTGATCAAACCCTTTTTCTCGACAGAACTTTCTAGACATTGTTAATTATGCAAATAATAATATGAATAACTTGTCATCTCAATTATTAATTTAATAATATAAAATATTGTAACAATAATTGAATCAAATACGTGAGATACTATGCAGCAATTACTGTAGCAATAATTGAATAAAACTGAGTAACTTCTCACGTAATCATCAATAATCAATATCGTGTGCTATTATGCAACCACGTGTATTACTGTACTTTTCATCAATGGGTATTTCAACAGTTAACGGTAAAACTTTCGTCGTTATTTTTATAAAAAGTTATTTTTGTTGTTTTCTAACTCCGATAATAATTTCGTTGTGGGGTCCACCAATGATTGTGTCGTCGTAAGAATATTCCTTGTTACAACGAATATTTCCCGACCAATCGAATATTTTATAACAACTCGCTTACTTTACAAAATTTATAAATATTACCCACAACTATAACATTATATCAAATTCACTCCATAATATTAAATAATATATTTCGAGAAAAAATTATCTTTATTCATAAAAGTTGGGGTCTTACAACCTCTCCTTCTTATGAAATTTCATCCTCGAAATTGGCGTACGTACCTGGTATGTCGAAGAAGTGAGGATACCTTGATTTCATTTCAGATTCTAACTCCCACATCATTTCCTCAACATCATAGTTTCTCCACAAAACTTTGACTTGAGGTATAACCTTGGAGCGTAGAATATGTTCCTTCTTATACAAGATTTTAACAGGTACATCTTCATACGTTATATAGGGATTTCGGCATAAAAACACAGCGAAAATAGAATAAATATAAAGAAATTTTGAAACCCTAAACAGGATCCATGCGAAAATCAATTAACTCAGTGGTTAGAAATTATACCGATTATGAAAATTAAATTGATGCGCTCGAATCTCCAATGTAATCCAATTAGAACCACGTCTCTACGGTATCCACACGAATGCCGCACGAACCGTCGAACGATTCTGCAATAAGAGGGACTTGCGGTACTAGCCACCAAAGGAACGATTATGAAACTGTTTTCTCTCTAGTCTCTCTCTCTAAGAGCGGCTAGGGTTTTCAATTATGATAATCCCTAAGTAGCTGCTATATATCATATATATAGTAGTTAAAAGGAATTAATCAAATTAAAACCTAATTTCATAAAATCCAATTATATATAGTAGTTAAGATATATATATATATATATATATATATATATATATCTTAATTAAGTCTTACTTAATTAATATACATATATATGCAAATTATCCTATTAATTTAAATTCGTGATTTAAATAATATTAATCATATTAATATATTTAAATCCTTAAAATTTAAATTTATTCCCTTTTAAATTACGTTCTATGTGTGTGACCCTATAGGTTATTATTACGTTGGCAATAATTTTAAAATCATATTATAAAATTATAAACAGTGAGCATCATCTAGTAATGCATCACTGCTACCCAAGTAATAATAAGATCGATGATTCGATGCAACCTTTTAGTGACCAATGTTTCAATGTAATTTAATCCTTTTAACCTTAATATCCTAGATTAAACTCGAGTCATGGAATGTGTCATACTCTTCATAATTTAATCTGAGTTTTTCTTTATCAATGAGTAGACTATATGAAACAAATCACTATTTGAGCATGGCCATGCATTTTATAGTCCTACTCAATCAAGAGGCCTATGGATATCACCCCTAATATATAGGAGGGTTAAATTCCATCTAGATCACTCATATTCCTCACACGATTCATGATGTACCCAATAATCATCTTTATAGTCCACCCTATTAAAGGTGACATTTGATGATATCAAAGTACATAAATTCTCGTGTAGTAATATAGTGATTTTAGGTCGGAGGACCATTACATCATTCTCACTATGAGAATTACTAATGACACTTTACATAATGCTCCATATAGAATTCTCATGGTGGGTATGTCCAGTACATCGTTCTCTAACATGTACCTATGCATTGACTTAATATCTCATATATTTATGACCAATGAGATTTGGTCATCAATCAATCCACATACTAGTCTTAATGCATCATTGTTGTCCCATCAACAATGATACTCGACTAGGGACATTTAGGAACAATGATATTAATTATAATTATATAATCTCATGTTCAAGTCACATACTTGAAACTATATAACTTGTATCAGTATTCTAAGGATTTTTATTATGTTAATATTTATATAACGCAGTAAATAAAACCATAATAAAATCATTCATTTATTCAATCAAACATAATATCAAAACGTTAAGCAATTATATCAAATAATTGGCCTCTAGGGCATAAACTCTAACACGTTAAATCTTCCGCTATCTCGTCCGGTTCTAATTCAATAATGTGGTTCGGGTTTTTCACATATTTACGTAACATAGATATATGAAAAACGTTATGAATACGAGACATACTTGGCAGTAAAACGAGTCTATAAGCCACAGTTCCTACTCGGTCAAGAATTTCAAATGGGACAATGAATCGAGGATTGAGCTTTCCTCACTTTTCAAATCTCGTAACTCCCTTCCATGGAGCAACACATAATAACACATGTTCTCCAACATTGAATTCCACGTTCTTCCGATGAAGATCATCATAACTTTTTTGTCGATCTTATGAGGTTTTTATACGTTGTCGGATCATTTGAATTTTTTCCGTTGTCATGCATACTAATTCTGGTCCTAACAACGTTGCTCCACCCACCTCGTCCTAAAATACTGGAGAATGACACTTTCTTCCATACAACGCCTCGAATGGAGCCATGCCGATACTTGCTTGATAACTATTGTTATAGGAGAATTCCACCAACGGCAAGAACTAATCCCAACTTCCTTTGAAGTCAAGGACACAGAGTCTTAATAGATCTTCAAGAGTTTGAGTAGTCCTCTCCGACTGCCCGTCCATCTGAGGGTGATATGCCGAACTAAATCGTAAATCCGTGCCCATAGCTTTCTCCAAACTAACCCAAAACCGTGAAGTGAATCTTGGGTCTCGATCAGAAACTATGGATACTGGCATACCATGCAGTCTTACAATCTCATTTATGTACATATGAGCAAGACGTTCAAGTGAATAAATTTCTCGTATAGGTAAGAAATGAGCAGACTTAGTCAATCTATCAACAATGACCCAAATCGCATATATGCCTTGAGAAACCTTGGGAAGACCGGTAACGAAATCCATGGTAATGTGCTCCCACTTCCATTCTGGAATTTTAAGTGGTTGCAATAGACCTTTTGGTATTTGATGCTCCGCCTTGACTTGTTGACAAGTTAGACACCTTAGGATAAACTCCGTGATCTCTCTTTTCATATTGCTCCACCAAAATGTATGTCGAAGATCACGATACATTTTGGTACTCCCAGGATGGATTGCAAACGGTGTGTTGTGCGCCTCCATCGTGATCTTATACTTTAAATCAAGGTCGTTAGGAACACAAAGTCTAGAGTTGACTTGAAGTATTCCTTCTTCATCGTTCCTTTCTTCTGGAATAGCACCTTCTTGCACTTTCTTTCTCATACGCATCAGCTCCAGGTCTTTAGCTTGAGCAACTTTAACTTTATCGATTAAAGTCAGTTCTACTCGTATATGTGTCATCATCACGTGGGTCACTGGAGTCTTTAACTCTATCTCCATCCTTTGCAAGTTGTACAAAATGGGCCTTGGCGTTGACAATATCGCACTCGTACCTGCATACGATCTTCTACTCAATGCGTCAGCTATCACATTCGCTTTTTCAGGATGGTATTGAATTGTATGATTGTAATCTTTCAACAGCTCGAGCCAATGTCGCAGCCGCATGTTGAGTTCTTTTTGGGTGAAAAAATATTTGAGGCTTTTATGATCCGTATAAATCTCCACTTTCTCCCCATACAGGTAATGCTTCCATATTTTAAGTGTGAAAGCGACAACTGCCAACTCTAGATCATGAGTAGGATAATTCCTCTCATATTCTTTGAGTTGTCGTGAGGCATAGGCAATGACTTTCCCATGTTGCATAAGAACACATCCTAACCCTTTGCCTGAAGCATCACTGTAGATGACAAATCCCTCCGAGCCAGATGGTATTGTAAGAATAGGTGCTGAAATGAGTCTCCTATTGAGTTCTTGAAAACTCTTCTCACATTCCTCGCTCCAACCGAATTTTGTATCTTTTCGAGTCAGTTGAGCTAATAGAGTAGCGATTCGAGAAAATCCTTCCACGAATCTCTGATAATAACCAGCTAAGCCCAGAAAGCTACGTACTTCGGTCACTGACTTAGGTTGCTCCCAGCTTTGAGTTGCTTCAATCTTCGCTGGGTCAACAGATATTCCATGACTTGATACTACGTGCCCAAGGAATGCTACTTTCTCAAGCCAGAACTCACATTTCTTCAACTTGGCATAAAGCTTGTTTTCACGAAACTTTTGGAGTATCAGCCTCAAGTGATGCTCATGATCTTCAGGGTTTTTGGAGTAAATGAGGATGTCATCAATAAAAATAACCACAAAATGATCTAAATATTTCTTGAATACTCGGTTCATCATATCCATGAAGGCGGCAGTACCATTAGTTAATCCAAAGGACATGACTAGGAATTCTTAATGTCCGTACCGAGTTCTGAAAGCAGTTTTTGGAATGTTATCAGTTTTAATCTTTAACTGGTGATATCCGGAACGAAGATCAATCTTTGAAAAGAATTTGGCACCTTGCAACTGGTTAAACAGGTCATCAATGCGAGGTAACGGGTACCTATTTTTTATGGTGACATGATTCAACTCCCGATAATCAATACAAAGTCGCATACTCCCATCTTTCTTCTTTACGAATAGAACAGGAGCACCCCAAGGAGATGTACTAGGACGAATGAAACCGATGTCTAACAACTCCTGTAGTTGGGTTTTTAACTCTTGAAGTTCAATAGGAGACATTCAATATGGAACTTTGAAAATGGGTTTTGTACCTGGTTCAAGATCGATACAAAATTTGATTTCATGCTCTGGGGTAGGACAGAAAGTTCTTCAGGGAATACGTCAGGAAATTTATTAACAATAAAAATATCATTCAAATCTGACGTATTTTTGTTTAAATCTGTAACATAGGTTAAGAAAGCTTGACATCCGTTTTTCAATAAACGAATGGCTTTATGGTTTGATATGACAGTGATTGACTTTAGTGGTTTGGTTTCTTGAATTCGCATAATAGGTTGGTTAGGAAATATGAAAACTAACAACCTTACGAAAACAATCAGATTTAGCACGATGAGTAGTTAACTAGTCGATTCCTAAAATCACATCAAATGAAAGTATTTTCAAAGAGATAAGATCAACAGGTAACGTGAAAGTGTCGATTTGAATCAAACAAGATTTATAAACAGTGGAGGTATCGAAGGTTTCTCCTAACGGAGTTTCAACAGATAAGTCAAAGTCTAATTTCTTAGGAGTCAAGTTCAAACGTTGAGCACAAGTAGGTGAAATAAAAGAGTGGGTCGAACCGGTATCGAATAAGGTATAGACTTCGCAAGAGTTCATGATTAACCTACCCGTGATAACTTCGTTCGGGTTCCTCGACAAACGCTCTCACTTAAACTACCGGCTTTGACTTGTCTGGGACATCCTTTGGCGTCACTATCCCAACAGGACTTGACTTCACTACACGACAAAATCGAGCTAAATGACATTCTTTTCCACAATTGTAACACGTTTTGGACTGCTGTAGGCAATATGGACTGATGTGTCCCTCCCTTCCGCATTTGAAGTATATGATAGGTGGTCGTTCTCCTTCCTTAACAACGGGTGTTGGTGCTAACGTCTTTCCATCATTGTTGAATCTCATCTTCTTGAAATTTTCAGTCCTATTGTCTTGTCCATGATCACCACCGAAGTGGTTACAATTTCGGGCATGTCAATTCCCTCCACGTTTGTTGTCACCGCTTCGATGACTGTTACCACTGGTATTATTATTTTGCTGGCTGCTTTCTCTCGGTTGAGTTGACTCATTATCGCGCTCCAATAACTGATTCCTATTTACAACATCTGAATACAAACACAATTTGTGAGAAATGAGGTATTGACGTATTTCGAATTTCATGCCTGCGACTCTTTATTTTCGGACGAACCGAAGGAAACACTAATTAATCAACTCAAATATTCCATTCGCTTTTAGTATTATAGATAATAAAGTTAGACTAATATCGTTCTAATTGAGAAATGTTGTATTAGTTCCTCTTTAATACTTTTTTTTAAAAAAAGAATATATATATTTTAATTTGTCATTTATATATTTTAAAAAAATATCAATTATTTAATTTTCTAAATTAGGTATCACTCTCTCTTTTCGGGGGTAAAGAATAACATTTATTTCGATCAATTAAATATATATTTTTAACTAATATAACACTTAAAAAAACTAGTAGTAATAAGAGACTGGGGGAGTATAAAAAGTATAATAAATTTAATAGCGGTAAGTATAACTTATAAGCACATTTAATACATTTCTTCACCCTAGGTGGTTACTTATTTTTCTAGTCAAAGTTCAAAACCTCAAAAGTAAAATATTCAGGATATGACCCGTTCCAGAAGCCCCCAAAAACTCCAAGTCTCCAGCCCATTGTAATTCATGATTGGCCCACCTATATTCCTTATCCATGTTACCCAACGCTTCTGATCTAACATCTACTCCCCGTTGATTCTCAGTCGACACCCGCTGCTCATCCTCTCTCCTCACGTGCTTCATAGCAATTGACGCCCCCAAACAACCGCGGACCCTGATTTTCCTCGGCCTTCAAGCCGTCGGAGCCACCGTTTGCCTTCGCTGGAAACTGCGTCTCCGAAATCAACTCCAAAGCCTTAATTACCGGGAACATCGATACGAAACCTAATTTCTGGTTTCAAAATTGAGGGTTTTGAGGATTTCAGCTTAATCTTTCTCAATGGACAAGCACGTCGTTGGTATGTGGGCGTTAGATTACATTCTCCGGCAACCTCTCGATGACACTGATTTGAGCTCTTTGATTCGTATTTTACGTCGTTTCGACACCAATTCGAATCTGAAAAAGCTTTTGCTTTTGAGGAAAATCGAGTCCGAAATCTTTAAGGTTCGATTTCCGAGAATTTGCTCGAATTGCTGGAACAGATCGAAGAGTTAGAGTATAGAGACAAGATTGGGATTACGGAAGCTATGAAGAACGCTTATTATGCAGTGGTCGTGCATTGCGCGGTTAGGTTTTTGGAGGAGAACGAGAAGGAGATGTATTTTGAGGCAGTGAAGAATATTTGGAGGGCTAGGGTTTGCAAAATGGGGAAGACCGAGAATGTGGGGTTGGTTTCGGATGAACTGATAAGTTGGAGTGATGAGATTGAAACTGCAGTTTGGGATGGAAGTGTTTGTAAGAATTTGTTGCTGAAAAGGAAAGGGATTGATGTATTGGAGGCTGTTCTAGTTTATGTTGAAGAAGCTAAGGAAAGCATCGGTCCATCATTTCTTGATTTATTGGCTGATAAATTACTCGGTCAGTATACGCTGTGGTAATTACTTGGGTTGGGAAGTAAAGTTAATTTTTTTTGTGAGTTTATGGTTTCATTGCAAGTACAGTGAATAATTTTATTGTTCGAGTGCTAAGAGAAAAGAATTGCCTAATACAAAACAATCCAACATTATTATGTTAGCATATGTATTATTGTTTATTTGATATATTGTTTTTTTTAGTTCTCGTCGGTCAGAATTGAGAAATACTCCCTAGTTTATCTAGTTCACTTATTCTACTTGATCTTACGGTTACGGAGCCTATTCATGTATGACATTTGGTTGTGAATTCTCGTTCCACAAAAAGAGTCAAATTTGACAAACCCTTTTTTTTTACAATAAGATTCTCATTTCTATTGAATTTAGTATAAAATAACACAATGTCATCAAGTTTACCATCGTACTTTCGTGATCTTGCCATCACTTTAAAGTTACTATTACTATTACTACTATAACATTGGGAAAAAAGTTCTACTTTCTTTGTAATTTCAAGTTGAAAATGGTGTACTTTCTTTTTTCTTCACAGTGCGAGAATAAAAATAATCATATTCTTTATTTAAATGTTAAAGATTAATTAAAGGTAGCATCTTATATATATATATATATATATATATATATATATATATATATAATTAATATCCAAAACCTGGCAGGAAATTAACGAATTTATTTTTTAAATTTTTATGAATATTAGAAAAAGCACATTCTTCGGTGCCTACAGGAGGGACAAATTAAACCCTTAAGAAAAATTAACTAATGCATTAAGTGGAGTAATAGAGTTCAAAGTTCAAACCAACTTTTTTTCCTAACAGCTGGTATATTGTTGTATCCATTTCAAGACGTGCACTAATGTAGTCCATTCATTTAAGCTGTGTACAAAATGTATTAGATGAACTTCATCTACACTTTGGGAGAAAAAAATAGTAGAAGATTAAGTGGAGGGGACCATGTCTTGCACTAGATTAGGCCTTTTATAGAGTTGGGTTTTTTTTGGAAGCTCTCAAAACTCCCGCCCCGCCGCCATGTGAATGCAAGCTATCACTCAAATTATTGTGTCTATCGACATGCTTGGATCTTGATATAAGTAATCAATCTAGTTCCGAGCTTAATCTGTTTTGCAAGAAAGTTTTGTTTCGTTGACCTTATGTTCATCTGCTAAATTATAATATTTACAGATTTCCCTTAATTTCATTTTGAATTTAACATACAATTTGCTGGATTTTGATACTAGTTTATAATGCAAAACTCTCCCCTTTGTTTGTGTGTGTGATGTTCTCGTAATTGAGTTTGCTTAATTAACAAATCTCTCCCTCAAAAAATAATTATTAGATCCGGTTAGGGTGAAGTTGGCAGCACCAACTTCACCATAGTAAGTTCTATAGTTTATTATTGAATTGGATATAGAAAAAAGGCTGAATGACATTTCTGTACCTCCAAGTTATCACCCACTTTTAAAGTATCTCTAAAGTTTATTTTTTATCAATTAAATTCTTAAAGTGGCATTTTGTGTCAATTTCGTTCCTTTTTCTAATTTCACAGAAACCTGCCAATGCAGAGTACTACTATTACTATTATATGCTTAAAGTTTGTAAATTTTGCAAATTTTACTCTTTTTATGGAGCGGAATGAGCAAGTTATGAACAAATCTATTTGAACAACATATTAGATGAGCCAAAATTAAAAGAATGAGTCAGCAAGCCTGCACTATTAGAGCTTTATGTTTTGGCTTATAGGGTTACCCCAGGTTATGTGGTGACCTTTCTTTATTTTATATTTTATATGGATTTCTCCGTAAAGTCCCTTTGAGATGTTAGGTTGTAGAGGATTTTTCTTTTGTGCAGGGTGTGTTTTTTGTATTCATTTGTACTTTGTGTACTCCGAGTATATATCTTACTGACCAAAAAAATAAAAGAAAATAGTGAGTCTAAAATTGTCAGCAAATGTTCTCAAGAACAGTCCTTGGAAAAGCTATCTAAAAAGTTCCTCGCGGTCTTTTAAGGCTTTTTCTTTCTGATATGCTTATAATACTCTGCCATTGAGCAATTACTATGCAATACAGATTCACGATAAAAACCACATTTTTTAGGATTATGATGAAATTAACATTTGTTATCTATTTTTCTTTTTTGAATGCATTGAGATTTTATATATATCTATATATGTAAATATTAAGTGAATGATATTTATCTTTTTTCAGATATGAACAAGGGGAATCTGCAGCGCAAATACAAGCGTGCTGCTGGAAAATCATCTAATAGATTAAACTCTAGAACGTCAAGAGTAGTCAAGATTGTTGATACTGATGACTTGGGTGTTGGAACATCACCCAACAGATACGGCTGCCTGTCTAATTCTGAAGTTTCTAAATTACAGGAAGCACTTCGATCAAGTTCTTCAGAGCTGCAAGCAATGGTGAAGGACCCTCTTCATGATGCGTTGCAAATGGCTAAAAATGTTATATCTAACATGTCTTCTGCTGATAGGAGTGTTGATGTTGGTCAGGCAGATAAAATTAATCTTGTTAACATGGGCGCTGATTTTGGACAGGCAGATATAATCTTGTTAATAAGGGCGCTGATGTTGGTCAGGCAGATAAAATTAATCTTGTCAATAAGGGCGCGGATGTTGATCAGGCAGATAAAATTAATCTTGTCAATAAGGGTTGCAGTCATCAAACTAATGATCCTAAACCCAGCTTAATGGCACGAAACAGTACTGCTCGTACTTATGAGTGGGACGAATCAATTGATGGGTCAGCTGATCACTCAAGAAGAACTCACTTACCTACCCCAAAGGAAAGAGTGGTCTCTCCTCTGAAAAGGTATAATAAACCAAAACCTTTAAGGAGGAAACACAAGTTTTGGAGTAACCTTGAGGAAGACACTTTGAGAACGGGTGTGCAGAAGTATGGTGTAGGAAACTGAAAGCTCATCTTGAAAACGTACGCAGACATGTTTAACGAAAGAACTGAGGTCGATTTGAA
The DNA here is from genome assembly GCA_016801055.1 of Panax notoginseng. Taxonomy (NCBI): domain Eukaryota; kingdom Viridiplantae; phylum Streptophyta; class Magnoliopsida; order Apiales; family Araliaceae; genus Panax; species Panax notoginseng. Next base: position 53,320,449 of record CM029020.1, on the reverse strand, counting down.
GGACAAGTGGAGAAACATGACCACTTGATGATAGTTCTTAGCTGCGTGGGCAAACCCAACAAGATATAGAAAATTTTAATTAGTTGGCTGATATATAGTCTGTAGGTTAGAAAAAAAGGTGTCGCAGGGTTTCAAGGATCATGGTATCGCATGGCTTGATATTCTAATAGGGTCTGGGACCAATCTTTTTGGCCTTCTGCTACTTGGTATAATTTTTGGGTGTGGTTGTAATCTCTCTATGCTTTGTAATTTTTGGTTGGTTAGCTTCCTAGTGTTGGGTAAGGTCTGGGTCATGTATAGTTTCTGCTTGTGAAATTCTGAACCCTGGACTTGTTCATGCAGTTCTGGATTTCCTTATTCTATTTAAGTATATGCTTTTGCTGTTTGTCATATTAGAAAAGGCATACTGACATATTAGTTATTTGGTATAGACAGAGTGGATTGCTAAGATCTTAACTGGCCACTATATGAAATTCATACCTTTTGCCATAGTTTGTAATCAATATTAGGCCACTATAGCTCTTTCATTTTTATTTTGTATATGCATATATATGTTCTAAGTGATGTAAGAATACCAAAACTTAAACATCAGTGCCTTTCTTCATAATGTAAACCTCATATTATTAACTTCATGTACCTTTACATCAACTCTAGTAACTTGTAAGCTGTGTAACTTGTTCTGAAAAGGGGCTACTCGTATGGAATGAACTTTTAATTATGTTTTGGTCTAGTATGGAATGAACTTTTAATCATGGAGTCGACTTGATAATCAGATTAACATTGGACTGGCTACATCTGGGTGGATCTTCTTCTTATTTTTCCCATTCTTTTTCAGGTCCTAAAATTCTAAAACTCTGTTTATTTTACTAGAAAATTGAATTCTAGAGAAAAAAAAAATTCTAGCTAATATTTTTGTTGTTAAAAGTGGGATGAAACTTAGGCTCAATTCGACCATAATTTATAAGTTGGTCAAATGAACTTATAAGTCATTTTTTACTATTAAAGTGTTTGGCAATGACTTTGTTAGAATATAGGATCACACGCACAAAAACGATAGATAATTAAGAATCACATACAGAGATTACTTGGTTATCTAGGGCTTTATAATAGATAGTATTTATACATACTAATCCTATTTCAACCCTACTTCACATTATCTTCAATTACCCATAATGGTCTTTCCAAAAACAACCCAGAAAATCTCCATCAACCGACCGGCGCGGCCCACGCTGCTCACAGGTACTACATGGTGCGCCCCGCGCTACCAGAGCAGAAACTTCACTGGCACCGGCGCCCCCCGCGCCACTCTTAGCCTTCACCCAGCGCGCCCCGCGCCACCATAGCAGAAACTCCTGTACCGTACGGCCCTTCGCTCCGCTCCGCAACGCTCCGCAACGCTCCGCACTAGCCTTTTCAAGTAGCTTCTATATTATGAGTCACAAGTTCTAACACTACTCATAATAAGTAAAAATAGTAGAATACATGAACTTAGTTAAGACATCAACAAAAGACGAGTTTATACTCTCAACGTGATTTGGTTTAGCTTCTCTTGAAGGTTGTAACATTTCAGTCCCACATCGAAACATGTGGAAAAAAAATTTGTCTGAATGTAAGGAATTAAGTTACTAACAATAGTACCTTCAAATTTAATCATGAACTTTTAAGTGAGCCAGCTAAGACAAGTAGATGACCCAAGAAAATACTATTGGGCTAGTGATTTAAGGTATTGTTTGGATGGATTTGATTCAATTCAAACTTGGATTTGACTCGAGATTTGTTTCGAACTCGGGATTTAACCTAGGTTGTTTCATCACTAGCTAGGGGGAAACTTTAGTTGAAAACCTTTAATTTGGATGGTTGGTGTTAAGTGAATGATGTTTATTATGGTTGAGTTTGTTGTACAACAGATGTACATGTTTCGTGTGTTTCACACAACCAATACTATGCCTCTGCAAGTTCCATGTGCTACATGTTATGTGGTTAGTTTCGTATTTTCAATCCACACAAATTATTGTATATGCGTATTTGTTCAACAGTGACAATTTCCACGAAGTACCCTTTCATCAAATACAAGGTACAAGGTGGTAATAAGGTTTAATAGTATTTGCTAAGTTGTGTGCTGATGAAACCCAAGTGTAGTGAATTCTAGAGCAGAGGTTTGCGTAGAAGTTTGAAAACAAATATAGTGTGACATAAGTTAGTGAAGTTAAATGTAGAGTATAAAAATGTATTTTACTTATAATACTACATGGACGCAGATGGTGGTGATGTGCAAAAGGGAAGTGCCGAGATATTCTTCCGTAAAGCAAAGTTTTGGAAGGAGGATGACGAAGAGGAGGCACCACCTGTCTTTGTAGGTATTTTTTTTCTTTCAAAATTGGAACTGTTAACATCTGTTGTATTATCTTCTGGGGTGGTTGTTTTTTAAATACTATTCTATTTCTCCTGAGGGGAGTGTGGTCAAATTAGAATTAACTTTAAAATTCACAAGAGTGATTGTTAATGTAAACTGTTCCTGGACTAGTTTTGTTGCAATGTTTCCTGAAGTATCTCTTTGTGATGGTAGAACGTGGATTCCACGTGATGGTGGCTGGGTTGCTGTTTGTTACAACCACGAGATCCAATGTGTCACCTTCTCTTGTCCTGGAACTTTTACAGAGTCGCCAAAGATTACCTTGGTATACTAAATGAATTTTGTGCTCGTCTACGAATTGCTTGACGAAGTCATTGTAAGTATCCTCTCTTTAAGCTTTTTTTGTTGGATGTACCGGTTTTTAGTTAGACATACGTCAAGTTTCTACTTTCAACTAGTTAGCTATTTTGGAGTTCTGCTTGAAGATCCAAGTGTGGCAAAAATAAATAAACTCAATAGTTCTTCGTGTTTCATTTCTACTATACCCCAGGAAAGCTATTATCTTGGGTGCACTTGATTGTTTGTTAGGATTACGAGGTCTCGTAAAAGTAAAATGACTGCGCTGTTTGTATTTAGCTTATAATATACGTTTACCTATTTGATAAAGTTAAGTCTAGGTCAAGTTCATTGTTCTTAACATGATATGTTTCTTTATATATATAAATATATATATATATAGAGAGAGAGAGAGAGAGAGAGAGAGAGTAGGGCAAAATCCTTACTCTTGACTTGAAATTTTACGCGTTATCTAGTCAAATTTGGACATCAAGACTATTAGATTAGTGGCTCAACAATTTCTCTTGGCTTCCACTTTGTAGTCCCTTATATATAAGAATACATGTGTATATTCTTGGGTAATAGTCCCTTATATTTGCTCGATACTCCAGGCCGCATCAGTTTTCTTTCTGTTTAAATGCATTACATGTATAAATTACCGAATACACTTAATAACTCGTTATTCTCTGCAACACCTTCAGGTAAAAAATTTGACTCTTTAAGGTTCGGAGGGAGGAAATTTTTGTTGAGAAAATAAGTGTTACATTCAACTCTAGCGCAAGTATTTCTATGTTTATTTCAAAAAGTTATGATTATCTTTCATGTGTATTTTAAGTATCATTTTTGAGAAATTCACTATAAACCATGGGCAGCAAAAAGATTAAGAATGTTTGTTAATGTTTGCAAGAGCAGTATAGGGACTATTACTTGTTTTTATTTTATTTTATTTATCTTGATAAGTAGGTGACTTCCCTCTGTTCCAACATATAGGATCTTTTCAAATTCAAATTTGATATGAATTAATTTAATTTTAAATAATACAATTATGAATAATTTAGTCTACAATTTCGATTGCGTGCTTTCCTTCGTTTGTGTCTTTTAACAATCTCAAAAGTACTGTTAATTGCAAGATATATAGTTTTAAAAAGTTAAATGAATCACATTTAACTGTATTTGAAAATTAAGGGACTAACCTGAGTGTCTTACAAATAATAACAAGTGGAGTATTTGATTTTGGTTCAGACTTCCTTGTCGTGATGATGGTTTGTCCTTGTTTAATGAAATCTCTGGAATTGCTGATACTACCATTCCAATTTTGCTGAATCAGTACTTGTAGCGGAAATGAGGCTGTATTGCCAGTTACAGTTGGGAATTCATGACCCCAGACTTCAAAGTCTGATATTTATAGGTGTGTAAGCAACTGATATAGTTGCCATTGATGCCACTGAACTTCTGTGTTGTTGTGTGAACCGCTTTACTGATTTCTTTGAGTATACTTCTTTTGCTTCAACTGCTTTTCCCTTCACTTTTTATGAACTTGATTACTTGCCTCTTAGCAAGTTACACTCTCTTTTTATGATCATTAGTCTTTCAGTATTGTTTTCTCAATTAAATATACGGTCATGACCTACACATTTTGTTGATGGACTCAATTTTTTGTTAAACAGGGATACATACTGACCTCTGTGATTGATGGAACCATTCAAATGAAGATTTATCTTACTGGCAATCGAGAAATCCAATTAGCTCTAAATGAGGATCTGAGCATAGGAAGAGGCGGAATATCAGTTTATGGTATTTCATGGTTTAGTTGTTAGGGCTGAAGTTTGTTTATGAAATTGGATTGGCTTAAATGTGGTCGAGTGTTCTGATATTATCCATTAAAAACCTTGGTTTTCTGTTATGCTTTATTGGCCTTTATATATTCTCTTTCACACCCTTTTCAAATGCTGCTTTCTGTAACAGATTATTGTGGTTCGTTTGGGTCAGGAGCAGTAATACTAGACGATTGTAATTTCCATGAATCTGTTCATCTAGATAGTTTTGAAGTTGACAGGACACTGAGTCTAGTAAGTATTTAATACTACCTCCATTCCACAGAAGTCCCATTTTTATTTTTTAGAAGTCAATTTACAAAATCTTAAAATTGAAGTGATTCATAATTTCATATAAATTTGTAACTAGTAATACTTCTTAGATAGATTATAATAATTACGAATTATTTTGTATTTAGTGAAAAGACCTGTTAGATTGCTACTTTGTTAAAATTGGATGTTTCAATTTGCTTATGCTATCAGGTTCCCCCAGATGGTGAATTTCTTGTCATGAATTATCGTATAACACAAGAATTCAAGCCTCCTTTTCGAATCAACACTCTCATTGAAGAAGCTGGATTGCTCAAGGTATTAATGTTCTTTTGGTAATCCATACATTGCTTGGGGATTTAAAATGGCTAGTAGCTTTTGCTGTCAAAGCTGGCTGCCTTGGCTTGTGAATTTTCTACAGTAATAATGCTCTAGTCTATATTATACTTTTCTCTGCTGTTTGAAGGCTGAAGTGATTCTGAAAATATGTGCTGAGTTCTCCCCAAGCATCGCAGCAAACACAATTGCAATACAGATGCCACTGCCAACATATACAACCAGGTATTTTTAGGGAACTGATATTTCCACATAAAAAATTGATATTTCTACATGATCCCTCATATGAATAGTGAGTGAGTTCCACCTCTATGCGAGAGAGACTCATGTGGAAATATCATTTTAACATGTAAAAATATCAGTTTTCTATTTTTATTAGAATCAACTTCTCTTTATTCTACCTATAAAAAAAAACCTTATCTTTATTCTGTTGTGTACTTGGAATCTAATAGTTAGATATTGCTTCCAAAATAAAATATTTAATACTTCTAGATGACAACGCATAACCCAGGAAAGCATATGGACATTATCCAGTGCCTAATTTTATATCGGAAGCTTACTATAAGGATAAATAGCTCATTTTAGAAACCACCACAGTTTTTTTCCCCTTTCCCAGGTTAGCTGAGCCGGGGTTGTCTTAATTAATTTAAGAAGAGTATGACCTTGTTTAAAATGTTACTACATAAGGTATATGACCTTGTTTAAAATGTTGCTGTGCGAGAAGATAGTTCAGTAAATATTGCTAAATCATATTATTATTTCGGATGTCCTTCGTCAGAGATAATATAAAATTACTGAAAAGTAGTCAACTTTGCTGTCAGCATGAGCAAAAGAGAGGAGGGTCACTACTCACTACAACAATTCCATAGGAGAGTGCAGTAAAATTGTTTGATATCACAAATGCTGAAATTAATGAGAGTTTAGGTCTATTTTGTAGTACTGAAGAAACATGAAATACTGAAATGGGACTAACATTGCCCTCAGTGATATAAATAAAAGAGAGAAAAGAAGGGTCAGTGCCATAGTTTATTTGGTAGACTGGAAAGCTGTAAGAATTATTGGTAAATTTTGTTGCAGGTAATCTTGGCTGGAGTTCTTTTATCGTTTAATTAAATGACACTTGTAATTGTTGTCTACTTTGTTAAAAGGATTTTACATAAGCTTACTTGGAATTGATTTTCATTGAATTAATATGAACTTGATGATTCTCAGAGTTAGTTTTGAGTTGGAACCTGGAGCGCTTGCACAGACAACTGATTTCAACGAGTCAAATAAGAGACTGGAATGGGGTCTAAAGAAGGCAATTCTTTTCCTGATGCTCTCATGTTTTCCATGTATTTAGATTGTTCAGTGTAGAATTTAGTTTCTTTTCTGGAAATTTTCATCTTTTTTTAAAGCTACTTATAGGTGCAGTGCTCAACAGATTGTTGGTGGATCTGAACATACAATGCGTGCCAAGCTAACTTTTTCGCAGGAATCACATGGTATGATTTTGTTAATACTTTATGATTAAGTTGTTGAAAGTTATAATTCTCTGTCGAAAGCTTTCAGTGAATTTACGGTTCGATTTTCATCATTGCTGAAGGTCATTTATTTACTACTGTTGATGTTAATTCAGGCATTATCACCAAAGAAGCTGGACCTGTTAGTATGTCCTTCACCATACCAATGTATAATGCTTTAAAGATTCAGGTTAGACATTGCCTTAATTTTCTTGACTCGCTGTGTGGCCTGGGTGGGTTTTGTTGTGCGAAAAGGGTGGGAGAGAAACCTACTGGCTACCACACTGCTTTCGCCTCATCTATTGCTGTCAGAAGCAGTTTTGGATTTCCAACCCCCCTCTTGCCGCACGCGCACATACAAAATTTATGAAATAAAAACAAAATAGGAAGCCTGATAGCCAGGGAGATTCTCTTTTTGCTCTTTCTATTATGTCTAGTATTAGCTAACTTGTTCCTTTCATATAGCTTTCGAATAACTACTTCTGTTATGATGCTGTGTTATAGGTGAAATACTTGCAGATAGAAAAGAAGTCGAAAACCTACAATCCTTAGTGGTGGGTGAGATATGTCACTCAGACCAACTCTTATGTTGCTCGTATATAATACTTTTTTCCCTTCCTGCTGTGCTTTTGTAATATTTCATTCCACCTCCTTTGACTCTGATCATGTCACTATGGGCTGAGATCTTAAGTCGCGGATAAACTATATAAGATTTGTGGGATCAAGATATTACACATCATCCTTGCAGTAGTTGTAGGGTATATTTCTTTAATCTATGGAAATGGTAGACTAGTTTAACAACTTTGTTTCTTGGAGGTGTGTTTGAGACTGGGTTTGTCAGGCGAGTTGAAGTTCCATGCAGGAGAGAATTCCCAAGAGAAGAGGAAAGAGAAAAAGTGGGAGAAAAATGAGGAGGAGAAACAAAGGGGATTTGATAATATGAAAAAGAAGAAGCATGATAATAAATGAAGGCACAAAAAGAAGAGGTGCCAAGACGATGAAAGATGATAAAAGCATGGAAAGAGTAGAGAAAAGGAGGCGCACCATTTTGCTTAAGAAGAGAGCAGCCTTGCTTTGCTTTGCTTTAGTGGAGGCTGGAGCTCATTCATTCATTCAAGGTTACTTGTATATTGAGAGTTTTTTTATGTTGATGTAGAATTGTTAATTATGATTATGAAATTCTTTTGTTGTTGTTGTTGTACTCGTATCCATTTAATGTGTTGTGGGTGTGGGGGCGGGTGTTAATAAATAATAAGGGCAAAAATATTGTGATAGCTAATTTGTTGAGAGTGCTGAATGTGTGAAGAAAATATGGTTGCATCATTTTTGTTGGAAATGTAGGATCACAAATGATTATAATTGGGAAAAGGAATTCCAATTTACATTTTCAATTACTACTCTCTCTGTTATTTAATATAAATCGTTTTAGAGAAATATTTTTATTCTTAAATATAAGTCGATTGAGAATTTCAAGTAAGCATTAATTGCTTAGTTTCTAATATTACCTCAAGTAATAAATGTAATTTTGGTTTTCTCAGTATTTTTTGCCCAATAAATATCACTCTCCTCTTCCAATATAAGGGCAATATAGACAATTAATAATATATTTAATGCTATACAATCATTTTCTTAATACTTGTGTATAATTCTAAAACAATCTATATTAAGGAACGAAGGGAGTATTATATATGAAAGAGTAAAGAAAAAGAAAATAATGTTTATGTTTGTGAGTTTGGGTATAATGGAAGGAAGAGGAGAGTTAAAAATTACCATCTTATTAAACAAAAGAAATTAAACATATATATTTCTTCCTTTTATTTGTAAGTTTAGGAAATCTCTTTTTGTAATTATGCAGAAAGAAAAAGTCGCAATAAATTTGTTTTTTATATCATCTGTGGAAATAAAATTTTGACATGCATATTATATGTAATCATATAGGTGTTACAAATAAGTACTCATCATTCATTTTATATGTAAATCATATAGGTGTTACAAATAAATTTAATTTATATATTTTTAATTTTTTTAGTATACTTAAAAAAAATATATTAATGAGAGACGGAACAAGGTAATAAATAGAACTCAAACATTTGTTACAGTAGTTTAAATGAAGTCTTGGGGTGATATGTAACTTCGGACGTCCTGAGATCGAATACCACTAGCTGCAAATATCAATCGTGTATAAAAAGTCTAATCCAAGGTGCAAAGATTAGTTAGATTGGAGTCAGAAAACTTATTAGAAAAAAAAACATCAACTAGGTAACAAAGAATGTTGAGAATAGAGGGAAAAAAAAAAGAAAGGGAGAAAGCAACAAGTCAAAACCCGAACCAAAGAAAGAAATATATTTTACAAATTGCAATTGCAGAAGAAGAGAGAGAGAAAGAGAGTTTTAGAGAGAGAAAATGAATGCTGACGAATTGAAGACGAAGAGAAATATCTTGCTACTGGGATCGCCGACCTTCAGCAGAATGCCTTTTACATGCATCGAGCTCTCGTATCTCTTCTGTCTCTATCTCCCTATTTCTCACTCTATGTATAATCCCAAATTGAATCCCTAATTTTACCAGTGATGATTGGATCTTTAATTTGTCAGGACTCTAACAATTTGAGAGACGCTCTCAAATACCCCGCGCAGATGCTATCGGAGCTTCGCACTTCCGGGCTTTCCCCTCATAAATACTACGAACTCTGTACTCTCTCCTCACTGATCCAATTTTATCTTTCCTTGATTGATTTAAATTCCTCTTCTTTTTTATTTATGATTAGGTCGGAGTGATTTTATCTGGGTTGTTTAATTGCTCAGATATGCGAGCATTCGATGAACTGAGAAAGCTGGAGATGTTTTTCAAGGAGGAGGCAAAGCGTGGTTGCTCCACCATCGAGCTCTATGAACTCGTGCAGCATGCTGGGAACATATTGTGTGATGCCCCCAAAATAGGTATACATCACCTATTCTGAGTCGTCAAATACATGGTACAGAAACAACTACAACATCATTATTACAATTATCGTGTAAAATACGATAACACATATGATGTGAGTTTAAATACAAATATTTTCTTCTAGACAGTATTCAAATTCAAATAAGTCCTCATTACAATTATTGATACACTATTTTACAAAATAGTGTGGACTGCTAAAACAACTGAATTAAAACATCACTCCACACCCCGACTAGTTCCCCGCTATATTCTCGCCTCCTGAGAAGAAAAATAAAACAAAAAAGAAAAGGGTGAGCTCAACTAGCTCAGTAAAGAATATTATGACTAAGATAATGTAGAACAAATTATCGTTAGCCTTCAATAAATCAGATAAAATATAATGGACAACAAGTTTTAGATCAATATTCGCAGTGAAAATAACAATTCATTAGAAGAGTTAAGTAGAGAATGAAATCTACTATCATCTATGAATTTAAAAGTCCATCATCAATATTTATCCCTGTAACATCAATCAATATACATCTTGCATCAAATATTCATCTTTGCACTATGGGCCAAAGATATTCATTTGTGTCACCAGTTGGTCATGTTCATCTCAACACCTGTTCATCTTTGCACTACGGGCCAAAGATATTCATTAGGTAATCATTCATCTTTACACTACGGGCCAAAGATATTCATTTATATCATCATTTAGGACTGAGGATGATGAAAAATATCTTAAAGAAAACGAATCCAATGAGATAAAAGATCAAAGATTAGGAATTCGTACTTTAGTTTATCCAAGTTCAAAAATACCCCATAATAATCAATTGTGGAGTAAAATTCAAGAATGAAGATCAAAATATGGATACAATCAAAGATAGTAACCATAATAGACAACTTGGACAAAGAAAAGAAAATTTAATTTTTCTATGAATAGTGTTGTATTCGTGAATAGTGCCATATACGTGAATAGTGTTGTATACGTGAATAGTAACCTCGACACGAAAAGATAGAAATTTCACAAGAAAAATCATATTTCGTGAATAGTACTCATGAATAGTACCGTATTCGTGAATAGTGTCGTATACGTGAATAGTGCCGTATACGTAAATAGTAACCTCGACATGAAAAGGTAAAAATTTCATAATAAAATTCATACTAATATTTCGATATAATGATATTAAAAGAAATAATATCATTTACGAAGAAAATAACATCCCTTACCTCAAAAGAACACTACTTCTGACTAGAATATCGGATATGACGCTGAAGAAAACTTGCACTGATTAGCAACTCTCAAAGTATTTAAATACTCACAAAATACGCTCGATAATATAGAGAGAGAAAATTTATGTTTTTGGTGTGATTTTCAATTCTAACTCAGCACCCTATTTATAGAAAAATGCTAGAACACCAAAGCAGATTTAACCTGCTACCTGATGGCTTTACCTGCTAATATTCCCTCCCATCACCTTTGAAAAATATTTCAGCACATTTCTCACCAACAATAAAAGTGGGGTCCACCCATTCTAGAAAATCTTCACCAAAATGTTTTAAATTTAAACAATATTCAGAAACTTCAATAATTCATAATAAATAGCCCTTTATCAAAAAAAATATGAATTTTATGTTCATTCCATAGAAAATTAAATTATCTACAACTTTGTAGAAGAAAGTTTTTCCAAATTCCAAACAGAAAATATCTGAAATTCACATACGGTAAATTTTAATACCTCCATTCCGACAAAATACTGATAAAATACCTCAACATTAATTCTTTCATTTATATCCACATAAAATAAATATTTTCTTATCATATGAATTAATAATTAATTATTCATAAATAATATTACAGAATCACAATAATGACAATCAGGAAAGAGGGTGCTTTCTGATAAAGATTTCTCCTTACTGGCGCGTAATTAGATGACCTAACCCCTTTCCTCTACAGAATTTTCTAGACATTACCAATAATGCTATCTAATAATATTATTCAAATAATATGAATTATTGATCTGATAATGGAAAAAATAATGTACAGTGACAATTATTGAAACAACAATAATGTAAAATATCAACGTAGCAATTATTGAATCAATAAAATAAAATATTGAACAGTAATTACTGTAACATTTATTGAGTAGTACCTTCTTGCGTAAGAATCAATAATCCAAAAATACTGTGCAATACCGTGTGCTACTGTGCAAACACGCGTATTACTGTACTTTAACCACCAGGTATTCCAACAGTGTTAACGGTAACAATTACGTCGTTATTTATAAAAACTCAAACTTGTCGTTTTCTTCATCCGACTGTTTTTCATTATAGGGCCCACAAATGGCTGTGTCGTCGTACGAATATTTTTCGACAACAAGAATATTCCACGATCAAACAAATATTCTCTGACAACAATGAATATTTTATAACCACTTGCTTATTTTACAAAATTTGCACATTTCACCCATAACCAAAGCATTATATCAAATTAACACCTTATTAATTCAAAATAATGAATAGAGGAAATTTAATTTTATTTATAAAAAGTTGGAGTCTTACAACCTCCCCTCTTTATGAAAATTCATCCTCGAAATTGACATACGTACCTGGTGTTTTGAAAAGGTGAGGGTACCTCGCTTTCATTTCCGATTCTAACTCCCAGGTCATTTTCTCAATAGCATGGTTCCTCCACAAAACCTTGACTTGTGATATAACCTTTGTGCGTAGGACATGCTCCTTCCTATCCAAGATCTTGATAGGTACCTCTTCGTATGTTAAATCTTCGGCTATCTCGTCTGGTTCTAACTCAATAATATGGTTTGGGTCTTTTACATATTTACGAAGCATAGATATGTGAAAAACATTATGAACACGAGACATGCTTGGAGGTAATGCGAGTCTAATGGCCACATTTCCTATTCGATCAAGAATCTTAAATGGACCAACAAATCGTGAATTTAACTTTCCTCTCTTCCCAAATCTTGTAACTCTCTTCCATGGAGCAATACGCAAAAATACATGATCCCCAATTTTAAATTCTACTTCCTTTCGATGAAGATCCGCATAACTCTTTTGTCGATCTTGTGCCGTTTGTATACGTTGTCGAATCATTTGGATCTTTTCTGTAGTCATGCGTACCAATTCTGGTTCCAACAACGTTGCTTCACCTGCCTCATTCCAGCATACTGGAGAACGACACTTTCGTCCATACAACGATTCGAATGGAGCCATGCCTATACTTGCTTGCTAACTGTTGTTGTAGGAGAATTTCACCAACGACAAGTACTTATTCCAACTTCCTTTGAAATCAAGGACACAGAGTCTTAATAGATCTTCAAGAGTTTGAATAGTCCTTTCTGATTGCCCGTCCGTTTGAGGATGGTATACCGAGTTGAATCGTAAATCCGTGCCTATAGCTTTCTGCAAACTAACCCAAAATCGTGAAGTGAATCTTGGGTCACAATCCGAAACTATGGATACTGGCATGCCATGCAATCTCACAATCTCATTAACGTACATACGAGCAAGACGTTCTAGGGAATAAGTCTCTCGTATAGGCAAAAAATGAGCAGACTTGGTTAATCTATCAACAATAACCCAAATCGCATCTATGCCTTGAGAAACCTTGGGAAGACCGATAAAGAAATCCATGGTATCCATGGTAATGTGTTCCCACTTCTATTTCAGAATCTCAAGTGGTTGCAATGGACTCTTTGGCATTTGATGCTCCGCCTTTACACATTGACAACTTAAACACCTCGAGATAAACTCCGCAATCTCTCTCTTCATATTGTTCCACCAAAATGTATGTCGAAGATCATGATATATTTTGGTACTCCGAGGATGGATTGCAAATGGTGTGTTGTGTGCCTCCATCATGATTCTATGCTTCAAGTCAGAATCGTTAGGAATGCAAAGTCTGGAGTTGACTCGAAGTATTCCTTCTTCATCGATTCTTGCTTCTGGAATAACACCTTCTTGTACTTTCTTCTTCATACGCACCAGCTCTGGGTCTGTGGCTTGAGCAGCTTTAACTTTATCGATTAAAGTCGGTTCTACTCGTATGTTCGATATCATCACGTGGGTACTCGGACTCTTGAACTTTATCTTCATCTTTTGTAAATAACACAAAATGGGCCTTTGTGTTGACAACATCGCACTCGTACCCGCATACGATCTTCTACTTAATACGTCAGCTACCACGTTTGCTTTTCCAGGATGATATTGAATGGTATGGTCATAATCTTTCAACAGCTCGAGCCAATGTCGTTGCCGCATTTTGAGTTCCTTTTGGGTGAAGAAATATTTAAGGCATTTATGATCCGTATAAATCTCCACTTTTTCCCAATACAGGTAGTGTCTCCAGATTTTCAAAGCGAAAACGACTGCTGCCAACTCCAGATTATGAGTAGGATAATTCCTCTCATATTCTTTGAGTTGTCACGAGGCATAGGCTATGACTTTCCCATATTGCATGAAAACACATCTTAACCCTTTGCCCGAAGCATCGCTGTAAATAACAAATCTATCCGAAAGATGGTTGTAGAAAAGGTGCCGAAATGAGTCTCCTCTTGAGCTCTTGGAAACTCTTCTCGCATTCCTCACTCCATACAAATTTTATATCTTTCCGAGTTAGCTGAGTTAATGGAGTAGCGATTTGAGGAAATCCTTCCACGAATCTCCGATAATAACCAGTTAAGCCCAGAAAGCTACGTACTTCGGTTGTTCCCAACTTTGTATTGCTTCAATCTTCATCGAGTAAACAGATACTCCATGTTTTGACACCACGTACCCAAGGAATGCTACTTCCTCAAGCCAGAACTCGCATTTCTTCAGCTTAGCATATAACTTGTTATCACGAAGCCTTTGAAGTACCAACTTCAAATGGTGCTCATGATCTTCACGGTTTTTGGAATAGATGAGGATGTCATCAATAAAGACAACAACGAATTGATCCAAATAATCCTTGAATACTCGGTTCATCATATCCATAAAAGCAGCAGGAGCATTAGTCAATCCAAAAGATATGACTAAGAATTCATAATGCCCGTATCGAGTTCTGAAGGCACTCTTCGGAATATCCTTAGTTTTAATCTTCAGCTGATGATATCCAGAATGAAGATCGATCTTTGAAAAGAATTGTGCTCCTTGCAACTGGTCGAACAGGTCATCAATACGAGGTAGCGGATACCTATTCTTAATGGTGACATGGTTCAATTCTAGGTAGTAAATACAAAGTCGCATACTCCTGTTTTTCTTCTTTACGAATAAAATAGGAGCACCCCAAGGAGATGTACTAGGACGAATGAAACGAATGTCTAACAACTCCTGTAGTTGGACCTTTAACTCCTGAAGTTTAATAGGAGTCATTCGATATGGGGTTTTAGAAATGGGTTTTGTACCAAGTTCAAGGTCAATAAAGAATTCAACTTCACATTCTGGGGGTAGACCGGGAAGTTCTTCAGGAAATTCACTAACAACAAAAATATTATTCAAATCTGACGTATTTTTGTTCAAGTCCATGACATGGGCTAAGAAAACTTGACATCCATTTTTCAATAAACGAATGACTTTATGGCTTGATATGACAGTGATTAACTTTAGTGGTTTGGTTACTTGAATTCGCATAATAGGTTGGTTAGAAATATGAAAACTAACAACCTTACGAAAATAATCAATTTTAGCATGATGAGTAGTTAACCAATCAATCCCTAAAATCACATCAAATGTAAGTATCTTTAAAGAGATAAAATCAACAGGTAATATGATGGTGCCAACTTGGATCAAATAAGGTTTATAAATAGTGGATGTAATGAAAGTTTCTCCAAACGGAGTCTCAATAGATAAGTCAAAATCCAATTTCTCCGGAGTTAAGTTCAAACGTTAAGCACAAGTAGGAGAGATAAAAGAATGGGTAGAACTGGTATCTAGTAAGGTATAAACTTCGCAAGAGTTTATGATTAGCTTACCCGTTATCACCTCGTTTGGGTTCCTCGCATTTTGGCCAGTCATGACAAACGCTCTTTCAGGAACCGCTGACTTTGACTTGTCTGGGACAGCCTTTGGAGTCACCATCCCCGCTAGACTTGGTTTCGCTACAAAACAATCTCGAGCTATATGACCTTCATTTCCACAGTTATAACATACCATGGATTGTTGTGGGCAGTTTGAACTGATATGTCCCTCTTTTCCTCATTTATAACATACGACCGGTGGTCGTTCTCCTCCCCTAGAAACAGTTGATGATGGTGCTGACGTCTTCACATTATCATTGTTGTACCTTCTCTTTTTGAAATCTCCCCCCGACTCACTTCTTCTACTATCATGGCCACGATTACCACGTGGTTACCGCTTTTGTCCGTATTTTTTCCTCCCCGCTGGTTATCATTGCTCTAACCAGTCAGTCAATTCAAATCTGTCATCACCCATGTAATGCGTGTGTGCTTGTTAACCATTCTAACCAACCACAGATCAAGATAATCACATAACAAACTTCTTAGAAGGAAAATTTTAGTTTTAATTCAATTACTTTTATGAATATGACAACTTTGGTTAAAACTAAGCAATTATCAAGTCTAAGGGTAAATACAAGATTTATTTATATTTTTATTCAACCACGAGGGCATTTTTGCACTTTCTCGTGTTTTATCTATTTTTTATTTTATTCATGGATGTGTAATGTTTTATTCCCTTAGGCTTTTCAATGCTACCTTAATGAGCTTTCGACCAACGACTTCCAGACCATTAAGATCTTAGGACGCTAGGTGTAAAGACAATCCCCTCGGGCTTACTTACTCAAGTAACAAAGGCCACAAAACTAGACAAGCATGCCACGGTGTTTATTCATATTTTTTTTTGGATTTTCTATATTTTTTTCATCATTTCATTTTTTTTTCTTTTTTTTCTTTTTTTATATATATACCCCATTAATTCCCCCAAACTCAAGCTTTTACATCATTCCAACCTTTACTACCAGTTCACTAATTTTCTTAAATTTTAACCAAGATTTTCCCTCAAAAATAAATTATGAAACCTTTGAACCAAGTGGATTAAAACAGTTAAACTTTAAGTACTAACCGATTACATAAGTTTCAGATAGGCTCAAATTATCATCATGATTAAAATTAAAACTCATCATCAATTATAAACACTATTCAAGTTAACATGCAAAATCAATCTTATCATAGGCCGAGCTAAGACCACGCCAATCGATTGTACAGATTCATGCAAAAAAAATATAATTATACTACATGAACACATACTAATGCAACATATATATATATATATATATATATATATATATATATATATATATATACAATTAACTACCATGTATTATATGCAACCTAAAAAAACACATAATGCTAACACAGAAAAATAACGAACTACAATGCAAATAACTAATTATATGCAATACGACACTAAAATGCCCCCAAACTTAAACTAGACATTGTCCTCAATGGCTGAAATAGAAAAAAGTAAAGCAGAGGACTTCCCTGAAAATATATCAATCTTCCTCCTTATCCGCTAAGTTTGGAGAATAGGCTAGGCACATGGAACAAATTGGGCATTACACTTGAACTTGACTTGAATAACCTGTAAACCATGATAGAAACAATTTTATTAAATCCTAAATTAATGCAAATGCAAAGCTACTAATATAAAACCTAATAAAAACAAAAACTAAAAATTAAACTTGGGTTGCCTCCCAATAAGCGCTTGTTTTATAGTCGCAGCCTGACTTCTTCAATTCTCTATCAAATTCTCCTTCGAAAATTGAGGAATCCTCCATCCATCAGTAGCAATGTCTCTTTTGGGAGGTTCCTATTAGCAAAGGCCCTTGAATTAAAGTCACCTAGCATGCTCTTTTTAGATAGGTTCCCTATTAAGAGCGTCCAACAACTAGGTATTTTCTCCATTATGTCTATGATCAGATTGGGGCATTGAAGCTTAGTAAATACAATGGGATCTTCCTCTATCTTCTCCTTTTCATCCTACCATGACTCCACAGTTGTATTAGCTCTTATGTCACAAAGAGCTTTGCCTATGACATGACTGCCAATTGGGCACGGTCTTGAAAAACTGCCCGGGTCCTTAAACTTTGGTGGAGAAGGTACATGGGACACTATCAAAATTGACTCATCTTCGTTGGTACTCAAAGTTAGATCTTCGCTGATCTCCTTTTCTTAGTCCCCAAGTCTCTCCTCTATTTCAACATCTATATCATTTGGCACATCTGGTTGCAGATTTGGTTCGGGCTCACCATCAGTTTCGGAATCCATGTCATATAGCCAAGTGTATTGAGGACAAATGTTCGAGGCATTGATTAGTTGTTTCATTTGGTTCGTAAAATTTTGACTCGATATCTCTTGATTAATCCTCCTCTCCTCACATGAAGCTATGAACTTGGACAAAGTTTCCTCTAAATTTGAATGTTCTTCCTGTTATAGTGGAGGTGGACACGAGAAATCCGGTGGGTATGTTGGACTTGGAGCATAAAATTGATCTTGATGAGTATGGCTTCATGAAAAATTCGGGTGATACCCCCAATCCTGATAATAGTTGTTGGGATAGACATAATTGTTGGGGTAATCACCACTATACAGTACCGGCTCGAAACTGGTGGTGTATTGATGACTCGAATGATTTCTAGCACAATAATCCCAAGTAACTGCCACACTTTGACGACGTTGTGTTTCAAAAGCGTCTAACCTCCTCGAAAGTGTCTCAATCTGTGCTGACAATACAGAAAGTGCCTTAAGTCCATCAATCTCCGCTCCCCTTGGCTGAGTCATTCTTGTATACGGCCATTGATAATTAAATTCTACCATAGTACCTGAAAAGAAAGAAAAAATAGAAAGAGAATTAAGTGAGATAAAAATAAATAAAAAAGAAGTTTAAATTAAAATTAATTTGATAAAAATTAATATTGGCAAATATTATTAAATTAATTCCCCGACAGCGGCGCCAAAAACTTGTTGATCGATTTCGCAATCAAAACATTCGTGCAAGTATGCACGGTCAACAAGTAATAAAGTGTAAGTAGATTATCATTCCCACAAGGAATTATTTAATAAAAATTACCAAGTACTAACTCTTAACCAAATCAATTTTAGCTAAACAATTGATTTAAGATTTTTTAATTAAGAAAGCTAAATTAACTAAATAAACTAAATGTCTTTAGAAATTAATTCAATTAAATAAAGGTTAAGACTATATGAATGAATTCAAATAAATAAAGATTAAGACTACAATATCCCCAAATTATGTACTATAAACCAATTATCCAACTAACCCAATTATTATGCCTCCTGAATTGTTAATAGGAACTCTAAGTGTTAAAAGCCATTTCTCAAGTGATCAGTTAACTTTTATTCAATTCAATCAATCTTGCGATATTCTTATGCAAAATAATTAAATTAAACCCATTAAGTTCCAATTCCCAATTTGTTACATGCAGTGAACAGATATTCCTATTCAATTCACTACCCTAATTATTCATCTCATGCAAATAATTAAGCATACATGTTATCATGTCCAGTTCCAACATTAGATTTCATCTCCCGAATCCTTCTAGAGTAACACAGTAATTACTGGCCAAATAATTAATCAAAAAGTGCAAGACATGATAAACAATTCACCTAGACATAAGTAATTGGAATAAATTAAAAAATTAATTCATAGACATAAAAGGCTCAATTTGTAGTTTTAATAAAAGAATTAGTTCATGATTAATGAATTAAAACCAAGAATCCACAATTGAATAGACATTAAAAGATAAAAGTAAGATTAGAGTGAAGAATAAATCTGTTGTCAACAAATCTCCATCTTCCTCAAGCTCCTGCTCTTATTCTTCAATGGTCTCCAAGTTAATTCAATCTCCAAAACTAACAAGAACTAGGGTTTATGTTCTAATCTAATAGATTGTATCTCTAATCTAATCAATGTAATCCCCTTTTATTTTATGTCTTACATCATGTATTTATAGGTTACAAGTCCAATTTTTAGCTTAGGAACAAACCCAATCCAATTTCGAGTCAAAAAAGTGTCAAAATTCGCCCCAAAACATGTCCAAGCTTGACCAAGTCCTAGCCCAGAGCCCCAGCGCTGCTCACAGCGCTGGAAACCTGCTCCCTAGTTCCCCGGCGCTGAAAATGAACTACAAATGGGCGCCCCCGCGCTGGGACCTTTTCTGGAAATTTTCTTTTCCGACGTCCTTTGGGAAAATGGCCATAACTTTTTCGTCTGAAATCCGATTTTGATGATTCAAGATGTTCAGGAAAGAGGAGACGTAGATATACAACTTTTATTCTTTGAGTTTTTCAAAATAAGGTACGGTGCAATGCTGAAATTGGCTTTGAAGTGGTTGCTATGTAAATGACAAGCCGAAAACGCGAATCTAGCAACCCCAAACGTCGATTCAAGTAACTTTTGTCCCAAATCCTACAAAACAACGTAAAACATATATGAATAGACACAAACACTTAAAAATATCCAAAAGATTAAACTCAAATGCACTCAATTCATGGGTATAAAACTCACTCATCATTTAACATTTCAGCCTCATTATACATGTAAGACCACAACTTTTATGAATAAAATAGAATTTTCTCTATTTATTATTTTGAAATAGTAAGGGGTTGATTTGATTAATGTGGTTAATTATGGGTAAACTACGTAAATATTTTAAATAAGCAAGTGGTTATAAAATATTCATTGTTATCGGGGAATATTAATTTGGTCGTGGAATATTCTTGTTGTTGGGAATATTCGTACGACGGCGCTGCCTTTTGTAGGCCTCCTAATGGAAAACAATCGGATGAAGAAAACGACAAGTATGAGTTTTTTATAAATAACGGCGTAATTGTTACCATTAACACTGTTGAAATACCCGGTGGTTAAAACACAGTAATACGTGGTGTTACACAGTAGCACACGGTAATGCACTACTTATTGATTCTTACGTAAGAAGTCACTACTCAATAATTGTTACAGTAATTACTGTTCAATATTTTATTGATTCAATTATTGCTACGTTGATATTTTATTTTATTGATTCAATAATTGTCACTGCACAGCATTTTTCATTATCAGATCATTAATTTATATTATTTGAATAATATTATTAGATAATATTATTGATAATGTCTAAGGAAGTTTTGTCTAGGAAAGGGGTTAGGTCATCTAATTGCGCGCCAGTAAAGAGAAATCCTTATCAAAAAGTCCCATCTTTCCTGGAAACGACCTAGTTGTCATTATTGTGATTCTGTAATATTATTTGTGAATAATTAATTATTAATTTATATGATAAGAAAAATATTTATTTTATGTAGATATAAATGGAGAAATTTTTAGAAAAATGATAATTGTTAAAAATTGATATTTTATCTTTTCTGATAAAATAATTCATTCAAATATATTATTATATTACATTATAAATGTATAATGCGATGATATAATAATATAATAATGGTGATATTTTTTTACAATGAATGTACGATATATGAATAAATAAGGAGGAAGAATATTTTTGTTATAAAAAATATGTTAAATATGTTTGTGGGCCCCATTTTTGACTGAAATTTGATTATAGCCTGCAAAATCGTTCGTATGTGGATTTCGATTATTTTTCGTTTGGAATTTGAAAAAAATTTCTTCTACAAAGTTGAAGAGAATTAAATTTCCTATAGAATGAACATAAGATTCAAAATTTTCTTATAAAAAGGCTATTTATTATGAATTATTGAAGTTCCGGAATAATTAATTTTTGGAGTTTTAAATGTTTTTTTAAGAAAAAAAAAAATTCATTTTGGTGGGCCGCACTTGCATGTGGAAAATGCTGAATTCAGATTGTAAGGTGTGCGTAGCGAATTTAAATAAAAATATTAATATTTTAAATTTTCTACTTTGGTGTTCTAAGCATTTTTTTATAAATAGGGTGCTTAGATTAGAAGTAAAAATCACACTAGAATCTGAAGTTTTATCTCTTTATATTATCGAGCGTATTTTTGTGACTATTACGATACTTTGAGTGTTGCTATACGGTGCAAGTATCCTTCAGTATTATATCCGATATTCCAGTCAGAAGTACTGTTCTTTTGAGGTAAGGGATGTTATTTTTTTATAAATGATATTATTTCTTTCAATATCATTATGTCGGAATATTGGTAAAATATTTCTTGTGAAATTTTTGTCTTTTATGTGTCGGAGTTACTATTCATTTATACGACACTATTCACGTATACGGCACTATTCACAAAAAAATTAAAAAAAAATTCTTTGTCCAAGTTGTGTATTATGGTTACTAACTTTAATTGTATTCATGTTTTGATCTTCATTCTTGAATTTTGCTCCACAATAGTTTATTATGGAGTATTTTTGAACTTGGATAAACTAAAGTACGAATCCTTAATCCTTGTTCTTTTATCTCACTGAATTCGTTTTCTTTAAAATACTTTCATCATTCTCAGTCCTAAATGGTGATATAACTGAATATCTTTGGCTTGTAGTGCAAAGATGAACGATTACATGATGAATATCTTTGGTCTGTAGTACAAAGATGAATAAGTGTTGAGATGAACATGACCAACTGGGGATACGGTTGGATATTTTGGCCATAGAGCAAATGTGACGCCCCCAAAATAGGTATACATCACCCATTCTGAGTCGCCAAATACATGGTACAGAATACAAATACAAACTTAAGTATACAACATGAGCTGTGAGTTTTAATACAAATATTGTCGTCTAGACAGTATTAAAACTCAAAATAAGTCCTCCATACATTTATTATCACACTATTTCATAGAATAGTGAGGACTACTAATGCTATCATCTGGACCATTACTCCGTCCCCCGACTAGTCCCTGTTACGTTCTCATTTTCTGAAGAGAACAATGAAAGCAAAAGGGTGAGCTCAACTAGCCTAGTAAGAAATATTATGACTAAGATAATGCAGAATAATTTATCGTTAGCCTTTAACAGTGTTAAACAGATAAAATATAACAAACATCAAGTTTAACTGCAGCGGAACAAGCAATCCATTAGAAGAGTCAAGTAGAGAATAAAATCTACTATCTTCTATGATTTAAAAGATTTTTCATCACTTTTATCGCTGAGACTCAGCTTAATAAATAATCCACATCATCCCTGCACTACGACTAAGGATATTTATTAGTATCACGACCACAAATTATCCATGCACTACGGGCCAAGGATATTCTTGTATTCATCAATGGTCATGATCATGCCAACAACTGTCCACCAATGCACTACGGGCTAATGAGGACTTTTACCACATCATTTATAACATTACGGTCATGATTATACCCAATAATCCCTGGTCATAATCATACTAAGTCCATCTATGCACTACAGACCACAGATGACTTTTAACAGAATATAAACATGAGGATGATGACAATGATATAAGAATTCAATAAAACAAGTTCAAGGATAAATTTTTAAAGATTTATAATTTAATTTATTCAGAAATCAATAACGTCCAAATTGTCAACATGATACTACTTTGTGGAGTAAAATTCAAGAATAATATTGTACCAAAAATAATTTGGACAGAAAACGAATCAATTTTTATCATAAATAGTACCCCAGGTGAATAGTACTCGAGTGAATAGTATCCCATGAATAGTACTTCGGGAATAGTAACCCCGTGAATAGTACTCCGACATAAAAAAGTTAAAACTTATCAAGAATGCTCAGAATAATATTTCCATGAAAAGATACTAGATGAAGCGCAAATATCAAGCATATTCTACTAATTTCATGGAGTATAGAAACCAAAACTTTAACAAAACGAGTATAGAATTCGAAATCTGAAATGAAATAATATTACTTACATACTACAGAGTATGGAAGAAAATATTATTTCAAGCGAATATTAAACAAAAATAACATTCCTTACCTTGAAAAGAAGAGTATTCCAACTGGTATGGCGGGAAAATTCTTGAAGAAAACTTTCATTGTTTTCTATGCTCAAAACTTTCTAAAACTCTAAAGAAATACGCTCAAGATTATAGAAGAAGAATTCTCTGATTCTGGTGTGATTTTCAATTCTAACTTAAGCGCCTATTTATAGAAAAATGTTAGAACGTCATAGGAGACTAAAATAATATTATTATTTTATTTTTTCAATATTCACGTCCACCCACCAAAATGAGCAGCCAACTTGGACAAAAATTTCAGCCCACAAGTTTTAAAAAAATAAAAGTGGGTCCCACTCAATTTTAATAAAAATTATTTTATTTTCTAAAACTTCAGTAATTCATAATAAATAGCCTTTTTATCAAAAAAAAATACAAATTTTATATCCATTCCACATGAAATCGAATTCTCTACAACTTTGCAGCTTTAAGTTTTTCCAAATTCCAAACCGAAAATATCCGAAATCCACAAACGGATAATTTTCAATACCTCATAAAATTCATAACAAATCATACGTTAATTTTTAACTGTTCAAAATTTATGGACATATACTCAACTTATATATGTATAACATATCTAAAAATTACAATGATTCAACGGTCAGATTAAAATTATAACTCACGCAATAGAGCTTTAAAAATAATATTTTGATTTTTTAAAACCTCCATTCCAACAAAATACTGATAAAATACCTAAAAATTAAATTCTTCATTTATATCCACATAAAAATAAATATTTTTTATCATATAAATCAATAATTAATTATTCACAAATAATATTACAGAATCACAATTATGACAACCAGGTCGTTCCTAGGAAAGAGGGGACTTTTCGATAAGGATTTCTCCTTACTGGCACGCAATTAGGTGACCAAACCTCTCCTTAGACAGAACTTCCTTAGTCTTTGTCAATAATGCTATCTAATAATATTATTCAAATAATATGAATTATTAATCTGATAATGGAGATATTGTGCAGTTATTATTATTGAACAACAATAATATAAAATATCAACGTAGCAATTATTGAACCAATAAAATAAAATATTGAACAGTAATTACTGTAACAATTATTGAGTAGTGCCTTCTTACGTAAGAATCAATAATTCAACAATACTGTGCAATACCGTGTGCAACTGTGCAGCAACGCGTATTACTGTATTTTAATCACCAGGTATTCCAACAGTGCTAATGGTAACGATTATGTCGTTATTTATAAAAAAATATTTTTGTCGTTTTCTCAATCCGACAATATTTTCGTTGTGGGGTCCACCAATAATTGTGCCGTCGTACGAATATTCCCTGTTAAAACGAATATTCTCCGACCAATCGAATATTATATAACAACTTGAGTACTTTACAAAATTTATAAATATTATTCACAACTATAATATTATATCAAATTCACTCCATAATATTTAAAAATGATATTTATAGAAAATTCATCTTTATTCATAAAAGTTGGGGTCTTACAGCAAATATGAATATTTAATTCAAGATGTATATTGATTGATGTCACAGGGATAAAATATTGATGATGGATTTTAAAATCATAGAAGATAGTAGACTTCATTCTTTACTTAACTCTTCTAATGAATTGTTATTTTCGCTGCGAATATTGATCTAAAACTTGTTGTCTATTATATTATATCAGATTTTTTCCTGTTGAGGACTAACGATAATTTATTCTATATTATCTTAGTTATAATGTTCTTTACTGGGCTAGTTGAGCTCACCCTTTTTCTTTTTGTTCTATTTTTCTTCTCAGGAAGCGAGAGTATAACGGGAACTAGTCGGGGTATGGAATGATGGTTCTAGAAAGTTGTTTAGCAGTCCTCACTATTTTTGTAAAATAATGTATCAATAATTATAATGAGGACTTATTTGAGTTTGAATACTGTTTATAAGACAATATTTGTATTTAAACTCACAGTATATGTGTTGTCTTATTTTACACGACAATTGTAATAATGAAGTTGTAGTTATTTCTGTACCATATATTTGGCGACTCAGAATGGGTTGTGTGGACCTATTTTGTGGGTGTCACAGTTGGTATCAGAGCTTAGGAATATGGTATCTGGCGGAGATCGGGGAATAGAACTAGGAGGGGAGAGACGAGTAAATTCTTCGCTAGTGTGTCTTACCTAAGCTTATTTGTTGCTTGAATAGAATATAGAGATATTATGTGGCACGTCAATTTCTTTAATTAACCCTTGTTTTGTGGCAGTATTTAAGAATGACAGCTGAAAATGTTAACAATGAAATGAATGAGACCGTAGAGACAACTTTAATCACCAACCAGGAGAACGTGCAACAAGACGACAATGTTCCTCTTGTAAAAAACACCACTGAGCAGACGATGAACGATGAGATGTTTAGAAGCTTTTTGCAGTTCATGTAAAACCAGACAAGAGAGACTCATGTTCAAAATGCAGGTAGAAATAATGGCAACTCACAGCTGGTCACTGCTAAGCAATTCAAGGAGTTGGGACCGCCGAAGTTTTTGGGAAAGCCGGATTCGATTAAGGCAGAAACGTAGGTTAAGCAAATTACCAAGATATTTGAAGTCTTGGGATGTACGGAGGAACAGAAGGTTCCATTCGCCACCTTTATGTTCCGTGGTGAGTAAGATTACTAGTGAGAATCTGTGAAGCGTACCCAGCCTGCTGCACTCAATATGTCTTGGGAAGCATTTCAGAAATTATTCAATGACAAGTACTTTCCTGAAAGTATCCGTCATATGAAGGAGGTAGAGTTTATCAGACTGGAACAGAACAACATGACTGTGTCCCAATACGAGGCTAAGTTCACAGAGTTATCCAGGTTTGCACCTCATTTGGTAGAAAATGGGGAACGTATGACGCGAATATTTCTGAGAGGTTTGAAACCCGACATTCTTCAATACCTCGTTTCTCACAAATTTTCTCTATATTCAGATGTTGTGAACAGGGCTCAGTTATTAGAGCGAGATAATGAATTTGTTTAACCGAGGGACCACACCCAGGGTCGTACCGGTAGCAGCAGACATTGGAGCAACGACAACCAGTGGGGAGGAAAATATCTGGACAAAAGCAGTAACCACTCTGGTGGTAATCGTGGTCATGTTAGTAGAAGAACCGAGTCAGGGGGAGATTTCAAAAAGAGAAGGTACAATAATGACAACGTGAAGACGTCAGCACCAACATCAACTGTTTCTAAGGGAGGAGAACGACCACCGGTCGTATGTTATAAATGCGGGAAAGAGGGACACATCATCCCAAACTACCCATAATAATTTAAGGTGTGTTATAACTGTGGAAAGGAAGTTCATATAGCTTGAGATTGTCCTGTGGCGAAAAAAAGTCCAGCGAGGATGGTGACTCCAAAGGCTGTCCCGGACAAGTCAAAGTCAGCGGTTCCTGGAAGAGCATTTGTCGTGACTACCCAAAACGCGAGGAATCCAAACGAGGTGATCACGGGTAAGCTAATTATAAACTCTTGTGAAGTTTATACCTTATTAGATACCAGTTCTACCCATTCTTTTATCTCTCCTACTTGTGCTCAACGTTTGAATTTGACACCAGAGAAATTAGACTTTGACTTATCTATTGAAACTCCATTAGGAGAAACTTTCATTACATCCACCATTTATAAATCTTGCTTGATTTAAGTTGGGACCATCACATTACCTGTTGATCTCATTTCTTTGAAAGTACTTGCATTTGATGTGATTTTAGAAATTGATTGGTTAACCACTCATCATGCTAAAATTAATTATTTTCGTAAGGTTGTTAGTTTTCGTATTCCTAACCAACCTGTTATACGAATTCAAACAACCAAACCACTAAAGTCAATCACTGTCATATCAAGCCATAAAGCGATTCCTTTATTGAAAAATGGATGTCAAGCTTTCTTAGCCCATGTCATGGAGTTAAACAAAAATACGTCAGATTTGAATGGAATATATTTCTGTTGTTAGTGAATTTCCTGACGTATTTCTTGAAGAACTTTCTGGCCTACCCCAGAGCGTGATATCGAATTTTGTATCGATCTTGAACCCGGTACAAAACCCATTTCTAAAGCCCCATATCGAATTTCTCCTATTGAACTTCAGGAGTTAAAAACTCAACTACAGGAGTTGTTGGATATTGGTTTCATTCGTCCTAGTATATCACCTTGGGGTGCTCCTGTTTTATTCGTAAAGAAGAAAGATGGGAGTATGCGACTTTGCATTGATTATCGGGAGTTGAACCATGTCACTATCAAAAATAGGTACCTACTACTTCGAATTGATGATCTGTTTGACCAGTTACAAGGTGCTAAATTCTTCTCAAAAATCGATCTTCGTTCCAAATATCATCAGCTAAAGATTAAAATTGAGGATATTCTGAAAACTGTCTTTAGGACTCATTACGGGCATTATGAATCCTTAGTCATGTCTTTTGGATTTACTAATACTCATGCGGCTTTCATGAATATGATGAACCAAGTATTCAAGGAATATTTGAATCATTTTGTGGTTGTCTTTATTGATAATATCCTCATCTATTCCAAGTCATGAAGATCGTGAGCTACACTTGAGGATGATACTCCAAAATCTTCGTGAAAATAAGTTATATGCCAAGTTGAAGAAATACGAGTTCTGGCTTGAAGAAGTAGTCTTCCATGGGCATGTGATATCGAAGTATGGAATATCGGTTGACTCAGCAAAGATTGAAGTAATACAAAGTTGGGAGCAACCTAAGACTGTAACTGAAGTACGTAGCTTTCTGGGCTTAGCTGGTTATTATCGGAGATTCGTTGAAGGATTTTCTCGAATCGCTACTCCATTAACTCAGCTGACTCGGAAAGATACAAAATTTGAATGGAGCGAGGAATGTGATAACAGTTTCCAAGAACTCAAGAGGAGACTTATTTCGGCACCTGTTCTGACAATACCATCAGGTTCGGAGGGATTTGTCATCTACAGCGATGCTTCAGGTAAAGGGTTAGGATGTGTTCTCATGTAACATAGGAAAGTCATAACCGATGCCTCGCGACAACTCAAAAAATATGAGAGGAATTATCCTACTCATGATCTAGAGTTGACAACAGTCATTTTCGCACTAAAGATCTGAAGGCACTATCTATATAGGGAGAAAGTGGAGATATATTCAGATCATAAAAGCCTTAAATATTTCTTCACCCAAAAGGAATTTAACATGCGACAACGACGTTGACTCGAGTTGTTGAAAGATTACGACCATACCATTCAATACCATCTTGGAAAAGCGAACATGGTAGCTGACGCATTGAGTAAAAGATCATATGTGGGAACGAGTGCGATACTGTCAACACAAAGGCCCATTTTGTGTGATTTATGTGACAACCCCAAAATAGGTCCATTCCATCCAACCTATTCTGAGTCGCCAAATACATGGTACAGAAAACAACTACAACTTTATTACAACAAATGTCGTACAAAATACAACAACACATATGCTGTGAGTTTGGATACAAATATATACCAAATGTGACTCATGTCCCAACCGTGGACAGCACCTCACAATGACACCTTACATAAAGGTATAGTCAAAAAGTGTTTTAGAAATTAGAATCTCTGGGAAGTACTCAAGGAAACCTTCGTACATGGGAGGCCATGCTTCTAGGTTGTGATAGATATCATATGGCTACAGAATTATCCTTGGTTGACCCAATAGACCCCAAAGAAAAACGAAAAGATTACTATCATATTCTTCCCAATGGTGAGTCTTCTCTTGACTTATCATTATCTCCACTGTATCTAACTGAGAATTATACTTCAAACAAACACCAATATTATATAGTTAGTGCTTGTAGATATACTCGGCAAGCGGATGTGCACAATCATGTCTTATGATGACACGAGGTTGTATGTCGTTAGACATCTTGTATGATAGTGGTAAAACACCCTTCCAACGTTGGGTTCGCTTCACCCAAGATGATTCACCAAATATAACTCCTAAATGATGACCACCGTTCTATTCCCCTGTTACCCCCGCTCGACCCAGCTACACTCTTATTACCTGAAAGGAATTGTGAACAGAAGGGTGAGCACAACTAGCCCAGTAAAGAATATTATGACTAAAGATAAATAAATTATCAATAGTCTTCATCAGTAATAAATCAGAGATTTAGAACATATGGTAGATGATAAAAATTTCAACCATAGTTGCAGCGGAACGAACAATCCATTAGAAGAGTCAAATAGACTATAAAGTCTATTATCTTCTCCATGTTAAAAATCCACTAATAATATTTTATCCCTGTAACATCACTCAACAGTTCCTTTCCACAATCATATGAATAATTCATGATCATAATTGCGATTCTAAATTTTTCTTCGTACCCAGGACGAAGGATATTTTCATCACCTGTCTTTACCTGAAACATCAAAGATCATGGTTATACCAAATCATAGTTCAAGTTCATAATCATGCTAATAAATCCATCTTTGCACTACGACCAAAGATATTCATCAACAAACCATCTTTGTACTACAGGCCAAAGATATTCAACAACAGTTCATCTTCGCACTACAGGCCAAAGATATTCATCAACAATTTATCTTTGCACTACAGGCCAAAGATATTCCTCTACAGGCCAAATATATTCATATCTCAAAGAAATATATAATCATTTCAGAATTTATATAAACAATAATTATAACCATGTTAATCAATTCATCTTTACACTTAAGCTAAATATATTCAATTATAAATTCAATGGTCATGATCATACCAGTTAACAATTCATCTCTGCACTACAGGCCAAAGATATTCCTCAATCACGATCATACCAATAATTTACCCATCTTTACACTCAAGTGAAAGAGAAATTCAACATCAAGGTTATAAAAATGTTATATATAAAAATAATATGATCAACAACTGCATTTATTTTCAAGAGCAACAATCATAAATTAACGATAATTTGGTCAGAAAAAGAAACTAATTTTTGTCGTGAATAGTACTCATGAATAGTAACTCGTGAATAGTAACTCATGAATAGTAACTCGTGAATAGTAACTCATGAATAGTAACTCATGAATAGTACTCCGTATTGGTACATAGTACCGTATACGTAAATAATGTCATTTACGTAAATAGTGCCATATAAATGAATAGTGCCGTATACGTGAATAGTAACCCCGACTCAAAAAGGTAGAAATTCCATAATAAAATCCATACCAATATTTCAGTATAATGATATTGAAAGAATAACATCATTATGAAGAATATAACATCCCTGAATATCCCTTACTATCCCTTACCTCAAAAGAGCAGTATTTCTGACCGGAATGTAAAGTCGAAGGAACCTTGCACTGAATATCAACTCTCAAAGTATCTAAAAACTCACAAAATATGCTTCATAATATAGAGAGAGAAAGAGAGAAAGCTTATGTTTCTGGTGTAATTTTCAATTCTAACTTAGCCCTCTGTTTATAGGAAAATGTTAGCACGCCGAATCAGACTTAACCTGCAACCTGATGGCTTTACCTGCTACTATTCCCACCCACCACATTTGAATAAAAATCTCAGCACATTTCTTCACCAACCAAGAGTGGGGTCCACCAATTCTAGAATTTTCCAAAAAAATAATTAACTTCGAAAATTCAATAATTTCTGAACCAGTCATCTCGTAAAATTCATAATAAATCATACGTTCATTTTTAACGGTTCAAAATTTGTGGACATATACTCAACTTAAATATGTATAACATATCCAAAAATTACCACGATCCAACGGTCGGATTAAAAATTATAACCCTCGCAAAATATCTCAAAAACCCTAATTTTTAATACCTCCATTCCGACAAAATACTGATAAAATACCTCAACATTAATTCCTTCATTTATAACCACATAAATAAATCCATCATTTATATCCACATCAAATAAATATTTCATTATCATATAGATCAATAATTAATTATTCACAAATAATATTATAGAATCACAATTATGACAACCAGGCCGTTCCCAGGAAAGAGGGGGCTTTCCAATAAGAATTTCTCCTTACTGACGCGCAATTAGGTGACCAAACCTCTCTTTAGACAGAACTTTCTAGACATTGTCAATAATGTTATCTAATAATATTATTCAAATAATATGAATTATTGATCTGATAATGGGAAATACTGTGTAGTGACAATTATTGAACAACAATAATATAAAATTTCAACGTAGAAATTATTGAATCAATAAAATAAAATATTGAACAGTAATTACTATAACAATTATTGAGTAGTGCCTTCTTACGTAAGAATCAATAATTTCAAAAATACTATGCAATACCATGTGCTACTGTGCAATAACGCGTATTACTGTATTTTAACCACCGGGTATTCCAACAGTGTTAACAGTAACAACTACGTCGTTATTTGTAAAAACTCAAATTTGTCATTTTCTTCACCCGACAGTTATTCTGTTATGGGGCCCACAAATGGTTGCACCGTCGTACGAATATTCCCCGACAGAAAGAATATTCCACGACCAAACGAATATTCCCCGACAACAATGAATATTTTATAACCACTTGTGTATTTTGAAAAAATTCATATATCACCCTTAACTTTAACTTTTTATCAATTTAACCATTTACTGAATTGTAATTATAAGAAAAATTGAATACTTTTATTTCATAAAATTCGGGGTCTTACAATTTACAAAAGATGAAGATAGAGTTCAAGACTCCGGGGATCCATGTGATGATGTCAAGTATAAGTATAGAACCAACTTTAATTGATAAAGTTAAAGCTGCTCAAGCCACAGACCCAAAGCTGATGCGTATGAAGAAGAAAGTACAAGAAGGTGTTATTCTATAAGCAAGAATCGATGAAGAATGAATACTTTGAGTCAACTCTAGACTTTGTGTTCCTAACGACTCTGATTGAAGTACAAGATCATGATGGAGGCACACAACACACCGTCTCCAATCCATCTTGGAAGTACCAAAATGTATCGTGATCTTCGACATACATTTTGGTATAGTAATATGAAGAGAGAGATCGCGGAGTTTATCTCAAGATGTTTAACTTGTCAACGTGTCAAGGCGGAGCATCAAGTACCAAAAGGTCCATTGCAACCATTTGAGATTCCAGAATGGAAGTGGGAGCACATTAACATGGATTTTGTTACTGGTCTTCCCAAGGTTTCTCAAGGCATAGATGCAATTTGGGTTATTGTCGATAGATTAACCATGTCTGCTCATTTCTTATCTATACGAGAAACTTATTCCATTGAACGTCTTACTCGTATGTACATAAATGAGATTTTGAGGTTGTATGGCATGCCAGTATCCATAGTTTCGGATCGTGACTCAAGATTCACTTCACGATTTTGGGTTAGCTTGCAGAAAGCTATGGGCACGGATTTACGATTCAGTTCGGCATACCATCCTCAAACGGACGGACAATTAGAGAGGACTATTCAAACTCTTGAAGATCTATTAAGACTCTGTGTCCTAGACTTCAAAGGGAGTTGGGATAAGTACTTACCATTGGTGGAATTATCCTACAACAACAGTTATTAGGCAAGTATAGGTGTGGCTCCATTCGAAGCATTGTATAGACGAAAGTGTCGCTTTCTAGTATGTTGGGATGAGGTAGACGAAACAACATTATTGGGACCAGAGTTGGTACATATGACTATAGAAAAGATCCAAATGATCCGACAACGTATACGAACGGCACAGGATCGACAAAAGAGTTATGCGGATCTTCATCGAAAGGACGTGAAATTTAATATTGCGGATCATGTATTGTTACGTGTTGCTCTATGGAAGGGAGTTACAAGATTCAGGAAGAGAGGAAAGCTCAATGCACGATTTGTTAGTCCATTTAAGATTTTTGATCAAATAGAAAATATGGCCTATAGACTCGCATTACCTCCAAGCATGTCTCGTGTTCATAATGTTTTTCACATATCTATGCTTCGTAAATATGTGAAAGACCCAAGCCACATTATTGAGTTAGAACCAGAAGAGATAGCCGAAAATTTAACGTACGAGGAGATACCTATCAAGATCTTGGATATGAAGGAGCATGTCCTACGCACAAAAGTTATACCACAAGTCAAAGTTTTGTGGAGGAACCATGCTATCGAGAAAACAACCTGGGAGTTGGAAACGAAAATAAAAGCGATGTACTCTCACCTTTTCGAAACATCAAGTACGTACGTCAATTTCGAGGATGAAATTTCATAAGGAGGGAAGGTTGTAAGACCCCAACTTTTATGAATAAAATGGAATTTTCTTAATTTATTATTTTGAAATAGTAAGGGATTGATTTGATTAATGTGGTTAGTTATGGGTAAAATGCGCAAATATTTTAAATAAGCAAGTGGTTATAAAATATTTATTGTTATTGGGAAATATTCGTTTGGTCAAGGAATATTCTTGCTGTCGGGGAATATTCGTACGACGATGCAGTCTTTTGTGGGCCCCATAACAGAAAACGATCGGATGAAGAAAACGACAAGTATGAGTTTTTTATAAATAACGGCGTAGTTGTTACTGTTAACATTGTTGAAATATCCGGTGGTTAAAACATAGTAATACGCGGTGTTGCACAGTAGCACACGGTAATGCCCTAATTATTGATTCTTACGTAAGAAATCACTACTCAATAATTGTTACGGTAATTACTGTTCAATATTTTATTGATTCAATAATTGCTACGTTGATATTTTATTTTATTGATTCGATAATTATCATTGTACAGTATTTTTCATTATCAGATCAATAATTTATATTATTTGAATAATATTATTAGATAACATTATGTCAATGTCTAAGGAAGTTCTGTCTAGGAAAGGGGTTAGGTGATCTAATTGCGCGACAGTAAGGATAAATTCTTATCAAAAAGTCTCCTCTTTTCTGGGAGCGACCTGGTTGTCATTATTGTGATTCTGTAATATTATTTGTGAATAATTAATTATTAATTTATATGATAAGGAAAATATTTATTTTATGTGGATATAAATGGAAGAATTTTAGAAAAGTGATAATTGTTGAAAATTGATATTTTATCTTTTCTGATAGAATAATTCATTCAAATATATTATTATATTACATTATAAATGTAT
Organism: Panax notoginseng; assembly: GCA_016801055.1. Lineage (NCBI taxonomy): Eukaryota > Viridiplantae > Streptophyta > Magnoliopsida > Apiales > Araliaceae > Panax > Panax notoginseng. Next base: position 53,285,886 of record CM029020.1, on the reverse strand, counting down.
AATGCGATAATATAATAATATAATAATGGTGATATTTTTTTACAATGAATGTACGATATATGAATAAATGAGGAGGAAGAATATTTTTGTTACAAAAAACATGTTAAATATGTTGGTGGACCCCATTTTGACTAAAATTTGATTATAACCTGCAAAATCGTCCGTATGTGAATTTCGGTCATTTTTCGTTTGAAATTTGGAAAAAATTTCTTCTACAAAGTTGAAGAGAATTAAATTTCCTATGGAATGGACTTAAGATCCGTATATGAATATTTGATTCAAGATGTATATTGATTGATGTAATATGAATAAAATATTGATGATGGACTTTAAAATCATAGAAGATAGTAGACTTCATTCTCTACTTAACTCTTCTAATGAATTGTTATTTTCACTGTAAATATTGATCTAAAACTTGTTATCTATTATATTATATCAAATTTTTCCCTGTTGAGGACTAACGATAATTTGTTCTATATTATCTTAGTCATAATGTTATTTACTGGGCTAGTTGAGCTCACCCTTTTCCTTTTTGTTTTATTTTTCTTCTCAGGAAGCGAGAGTATAGCGGGAATTAGTCGGGGTATGGAATGATGGTTCAAAAAAGTTGTTTAGGAGTCCTCACTATTTTTGTAAAATAATGTATCAATAATTGTAATGAGGACTTATTTGAGTTTGAATAATGTCAAGAAGATAATAATTGTATTTAAACTCACAGTATGTGTTGTCGTATTTTGCACAACAATTGTAATAATAAAATTGTAGTTATTTCTGTACCATGTATTTGACGACTCAGAATAAGTTTTATAGACCTATTTTGGGGCGTCACAATACATGTTTTATAATTTGATAAGCGTACTGTCCAAATTTTTCATCATACATTTTTTTATCATAACATGATATTAAAATTAATTTATTGTATTTAAGCATATACATATACATAAAATTATGATATCTACAAATTTTATAAATTTAAAGTATTATTTGATTTATGAGATGTTGATGACATTTTAACAATTTAGATTACTCCACTCCAACTAATGAGGTCATAGCCTATTTGTTAACACTGAGGTACTATAGCTTTTAGATTTCAAATTCGATTTTCAGTTTAGGTAATTATTTGTTAGTTTATTTTTTTTTCATTCAATGAAATTTGTTTAGTTTTTGAAATTATAATCTTAATATTATATTTAATTATAAAATCTCAAAAATTGAGACTTTCAAATATAAAAAAAATACCCCACTCCACGTCAAAACAACAAATCGATCAATCTGTCGTTTACTTGATTCATTTTAATTTCAATCCACGAACATCTACTCCGGGGATTCTTCTGTCCCCGTTGATTCTCAGTCGACTCCACCCGCTGCTCATCCTCTCTCCTCACGTGATTTATAGCAATTGACACCCCAAACAACCGCGGACCCTGATTTTCCTCCGCCTTCACGCCGTCGGCGCCACCGTTTGCCTTCGCTGGAAACTGCGTCTCCGAAATCATCTCCAAAGCCTTAGTTACCGGGAACATCGATACCAAACCTAATTTCTGGTTTCAAAATTGAGGGTTTTGAGGATTTCAGCTTAATCTTTCTCAATGGACAAGCACGTCGTTGGTATGTGGGTGTTAGATTACATTCTCCGGCAACCTCTGGATGATACTGATTTGAGCTCTTTGATTCGTATTTTACGTCGTTCCGACACCAATTCGAATCTGAAAAAGCTTTTGCTTTTGAGAAAAATCGAGTCCGAAATCTTTAAGGGTTCGATTTCCGAGAATTTGCTCGAATTGCTGGAACAGATCGAAGAGTTAGAGTATAGAGACAAGATTGGGGTTACGGAAGCTATGAAGAACGCTTATTGTGCAGTGGCCGTGCATTGCGCGGTTAGGTTTTTGGAGGAGAACGAGAAGGAGATGTATTTTGAGGCGGTGAAGAATATTTGGAGGGCTAGGGTTTGCAAAATGGGGAAGACCGAGAATGTGGGGTTGGTTTCGGATGAACTGATAAGTTGGAGTGATGAGATTGAAACTGCAGTTTGGGATGGAAGTGTTTGTAAGAATTTGTTGCTAAAAAGGAAAGGGATTGATGTATTGGAGGCTGTTCGAGTTTATGTTGAAGAAGCTAAGGAAAGCATGGTCCATCATTTCTTGAGTTATTGGCTGATAAATTACTCGGTCAGTATACGCTATGGGAATTACTTGGGTTGGGAAGTAAAGGTAATTTTTTTTTTGAGTTTATGGTTTCATTGCAAGTACAGTGAATAATTTTTTTGTTCGAGTGCTAAGAGAAAAGAATAGCCTAATACAAAACAATCCAACATTATTCTGTTAGCATATGTATTATTGTTTATTTGATATATGGTTGTTTTTTGTTCTCGTCGGTGAGAATTGAGAAATACTCCCTAGTTTATTTAGTTCACTTATTCTACCGGATCTTACGGTTACGAGCATATTCGTGTATGACATTTGGTTGTGAATTCTCATTCCACAAAAAGAGACAAATTTGACCTTTTTTTTTACAATAAGATTCTCATTTCTATTGAATTTAATATAAAATAACACAATGTCATCAAGTTTATCATCGTACTTTCATGCTCTTGCCATCACTTTAAACTAGACTCTAAAAAAAGTTAGGGATAATATGGAACTATTACACTATTACATTGGAAAAAAAGTTCTACTTTCTTTGTAATTTCAAGTTGAAAATGGTGTACTTTCTTTTTTCTTTACAGTGCGAGAATAAAAATAATCATATTCTTTATTTAGATGTTAAAGATTAATTAAAGGTAGCATCTTATATATATATACCTAGCTAGAATTAATTAATATCCAAAACCTGGCGGGAAATTAACGAATTTAATTTTTAAATTTTTATGAATATTAGAAAAAGCACATTCTTTGGTGCCTGCAGGAGGGACAAATTAAACCCTTAAGAAAAATTAACTAATGCATTAGGTGGAGCAATAGGGTTCAAAGTTCAAACCAACTTTTTTCCTAGTAGCTGGTATATTGCTGTATCCATTTCAAGACGTGCACTAATGTAGTCCATTCATTTAAGCTGTGTCAAAATGTATTATATGAACTTCATCTACACTTTGGGAGAAAAAAAATAGTAGAAGATTAAGTGGAGGGGACCATGTCTTGCACTAGATTAGGCCTTTTATAGGGTTAGGTTTTTTTTGGAAGGTCTCAAAACCTCCGCCCCGCCGCCATGTGAATGCAAGTTATCACTCAAATTATTGTGTCTATCGACATGCTTGGATCTTGATATAACCAATCAATCTAAGTTCGAGTTTAATCTGTTTTGCAAGAAAGTTTTGTTTCGTTGACCTTATGTTCATGGATCGAGGGGGGGTCCGGTACAAAATGTACCGGACGTTAGTACTGTATTAATTTTGGGTCATTGGATATTTTAAAACTGATCTGATGGTTAAGATTAAACCCTCATTATCTCACTCCAATTGTTTATCCAACCAAACTCACCCCATCAAACCCACAGTCACAAAACCAGTAAACTCCATCGGATTTTCTCTCTTCTTTTCATATACTTCCCATGGCTGCTGCTGTGCTTGAAACCCTAACAATCCCTCGGGCTTCCAGTTTTCTGGCGGCGGCCTCCTTTCCTCAAATCGCCAGTTCTTTCGTTTTTGCGCTGTCCGGTGGCCGGAGTTCAGTTAAGTTGTTGGAATCTAGAGGACTTAGGATCTAGTCGGCTCGATTTAGTGGATCGGTGAGTTTGAGTGCTTCTAGACTCGTCCGTCGTATTGGACGGATCGTTTTCGAAGCTCTGGAGACCGCGGTTATAGGTTAGAATCTTCACTTTGTTCTCTCTATTCGATACACATCAATTAGTGATTGGACTTTGAATTAATTTTGATGTATACACTTGTATATTCCTTATTTCGTGTTGTTCTGATTGAAGTTAGGTTGATATTGTCTATTTATGTTTCTGTTTCTTATTATTTTAATATGTAATATTAGCATCTGAACCTCTGATTTCTATGATGGTTAAGTTTGTTGGTAAGTAATTTTTGCTATATATATATATATATTCTTAACAATCTGGGTCACATTTTTATTTGGTAAAAATCATACAATGTTCCGCATAAGACAGGAGATTATGTTTTCTTACACATTTTTTCAGATCATTTTAATTATGAAATCAGGGTTCCAAGTGAATGGTGGAGTTCATAAAGATGATAAAGATCCTATAGTGGTGGTGGTTCCTGGGTTGACGAGCGATTCAAATGCAGCTGTGAAATTCATGTCCTTAATTTTGGTCCTTCTATGAAACCTGCGGTTAATTATAATTTTTGAAAGAGTTTTCAAAATTTTTAAGTGTTTAGATGAAGAATTTTCTTAATTTCTGAGAGTGTTTTGCAAATGTGTGATCAGATTTCAGGATAAATTGAAAGTAGCAAAATTCATTCTAGTTTATTTTAACTAAGCTCTCTTTCTGATTTATTGCTAACATTACTTTCCCACAAACTGTATTTTATGTATGACAGTATATAAAGCATTTAGTGTAACACCCCCTTCCCAAAAAGGAAAGGGAGGTCACGTGTAAAGCACAACAAACCTCAAAAATAAGAAAACAGAGCACTAATAACCTCAAAATATTAATAGTGGTGATCCATTAATAGCGTACTAAATACAATTCTCCAAATAGAGTCAAAATAATCAAAACTTAAAATTCGAAACAACCTAGATGGTCAAAGGCAACACTCTCATTACACTAGCCCTGAATCACCCTTGCAAACCTGCCGGAAGAAAAACACAGCATGAACCAATTGCCCAGTACGGATACAGATATACAAAAGATATACAACTGATATACGAAAACAACTGAGACAAAATACTGAACAAAGCCTCAAGTGTAAATACTGACAAAAATATAATCTTCAAAGATCTGAATGGAATATATCTGAATCAACAGAAGAGTAAAGAAATAACGAACTAAAGTAACTAACTCAATGAATTAAATTAAACAAAAATAAATAAAACTAATACAATAAAATAATAGGCTGAATCAAATGGTTGTGTATTATTTCATACCGAGTGAGCTCAGAAACATACGTTGCCACACAGGTAAGTCAAAACAATGTCACACAGACAAGTCAAAATAATGCCACACAGGCAAGTCAAATGATGCCACACAGGCAACCAAAATAATGTCACACAGGCAAATCATACATTGGACCGCGAATCCAAATGTATGCAAATCGGATAGGTGTGTTTGGCACAACATCACCAATCCGCAGAACAGAAAATTAGGGTTAACCCATATGCCTCCCACAATAAAACACCAAATGGCCCACTTCCTCCGGAGCCCAAAACGGAGACGCCGTGGACTAATCACACCGCCACGGAAAGTGTCATGTCTCTCGTGCCAAGACGACATACCTGTGGTATCCCCACAGGTGGTTATAGCTCAGGTATACCCTACGATATATTCTAACAAAAATACTATGTCACAACACATGCGACATAATACCAACAAAAGGGTTCTATATTTACATGTTGAACCAAATCAAATTATAGTCACAAGGTCTCAAAAAGAAGATAGCAACATGTACCGCTCTACAATTATCAAAAATAAATACTAAACATGATATCCTAATTCAAAGAGTACAAATACGAGCCATGTATATCAACTCCAAAATGAAACTAATATATTTATTTCACACGAAACAATTATGTGAAAGAATAACGAAATTGAAATAAAGGACAAAATGAACAAATTAAATTTATCAAGAATGTCGCTGAAAGAGTACGGAATCCGTACCTGGATTAAGCAAGGTAATACCCAAATTATAACTCGTTAAATTCCCTCCGCTCGAGCTAGATTAAGCAATATAATACAAAAAAAAAATTCAAATAAAACTCGCTTAGACTCCTTAAAAGAATAAATAAATATTTTATCACTTTAATAAAAAGTTATAACTTAAATATACTAATCTTTCAATTTTATAATTATGCTAATATAATCAACATTCTTGACTTTCAAATATGTACATTACTGTATATATAATACATGTAATAACATAATGTTCATAAAACATTTTTTTTTATACCTGATGACTTCCTTCGGTTAGATACAAGATCGATGTCCTCTTTTCCCTAATTGAGTTGCCGCTCCCTTTTGATCAGTTCACAACAAAGACATATGAGAAAGATTAGGTTTTAGTCATATATATAATTAATCATCCTTATTCTAATAGGATTTTATAACATTGAACTTAATTAGTTTTAAAGCCCAAATTTACTAGATTAATATTTTCTGTTACTTATTGTTATAGTCCACATACATTATTTTTAAATTTGACTCAAATAAAAGACAAGCCCAATTAGTGTAGTCCACATCATTAAATACTATTTGACCCAAACAAATGACAAAGTCCAATTAATATGTTTTAAAACAAGAAATTTTTATTATTCATTACTTCTTTATTTATAAATTTTTACCGGGTATTACATCACCTACCCCTTAAAAAGGATTCCGTCCTCGGAATCAAAAGAATGGAACGTACTTAATTTTCAAAGAGAGGCGGACACTCCGCTCAAATACTCCCCCATCTCAAGTAGCTTCCCGCTCCGAATGATTTTACCACCAGACTTTTTAAAAAAAATTATCTTCCTTAATTTTAATTTAATCAGTTATTTAATTATTTACTAAAAGACTTTAATTTTCCAAACAAAACAAGGAAGAAAGGAGGGGAAAAAATTCATTTACCTTTTCTAATTTAAATACAATTGTATAAAAAATATCATTTAATATTTAATTATATAATATAAAAAATGGGTTATTACATCTTTCACCTCTTAAAAATAATTCCGTCCTCGGAATTCAAATATGCTAAAAAAAATTTTAGTTACGACGTAGCGCCGCCATTTGTAACGATCAACGCGGATAAGTCATCGGTTCACGTAATTATCAATGTATTTGTAAAAGATTCGTTAGCTGCCGTGCCAAGCCTTGGTAAAGTTCTTCGCGTTGCATCAAATTAAATCACATGATCCACCGTCGGTGTGGGCCCTCGTTAATATCTTTGAGCTTCATTCTTGCAAACATACGTACTCTTCGGAACATAATTCGAAATCACACAAAAATTTCTCTTCATCTAAATACGATTCAAATACCCAAAATATTTAAAATTATTTTTAACTCGTAAAATGTTTATGTTCCACACATGACAAAGATTTAACAAATTATTTTTATTTAATTTTACATAAATTCATACAAAACTTTAAAGACATCAGATAAACAAAACAACTATGCAACTATATTACCAACTCTCCCCAAGTCCTCAAGAGCTTCAAAATATCTCATCCTTAATTTGAACTATTCATCAAATAATATTACACCAAAGAATATACTACCAATATCTCTTTATCACCAACTTTCCTAAGCCCTTAATATCATAACCTCAAATCAAATTAGTTCTCAAATATTATTACACCAAAAATATACTAACAAGATCTCCTTTTCACCATATCAAACTTCAAGTCACATATTTTACCATCTATATAAGCCAACTATAACTATTCAAGATCTCTCACAATCAATTGAATTTCATCACTTGCTATCTAATCATATAATAAATCAATCATCCCTTATTGCAAACCTTATTCCAATAAATTTCAATGTCTCCCCATACTATCATAAAGAAAATTCATAGAACATAACTCCAATATCCTACTAGAAAATAGCCACAAAATTGATCATTAACTCCAAATGATTAATCTAATTACTTCAATATATTCACAACTTAACAAAAATCAAAATCTAACCCAAATCAAATCCTCAATTCCAAAATCATAATGATTGTCACAAAATAAAATAACTCTAACAAATAAATTTTTTTCAAAATCAAATTCTCGTCGATACAAATACTCACATCATAATCGTATAATCCTTTCTTAACTAATTAAAATACGACATTTTTCTCCTTAATGATCCAATCACAATCCTTAACTAATATTATTGCTCCAACGCATAACAATAATAATCTAAAAAAAAAATTATCTCGCCTTTCTCAAATCAACTACAACTCAACGAGCTAAAAACACTTAATCAAAATCAAGACCAACCAAATAAAGAACACAATCGAATCAAACTCCTATGTCTACCCAGTGATTTACCCACAATTCACATGTCAAACCTAAATAGGTTTTCTACAAGAAAGAACCTAAGCTCTGATACCATCTCTGTAACACCCCCTTCCCGAAAAGGAAAGGGAGGTCACGTGTAAAGCACAACAAACCTCAAAAATAAGAAAACAGAGCACTAATAACCTCAAAATATTAATAGTGGTGATCCATTAATAGTGTACTAAATACAATTCTCCAAATAGAGCCAAAATAATCAAAACTTAAAATTCGAAACAACCTAGATGGTCAAAGGCAACTCTCTCATTACACTAGCCCTGAATCACCCCTGCAAACCTGCCGGAAGAAAAACACAGCATGAGCCAATTGCCCAGTACGGATACAGATATACAAAAGATATACAACTGATATACGAAAATAACTGAGACAAAATACTGAACAAAGCCTCAAGTGTAAATACTGACAAAAATATAATCTTCAAAGATCTGAATGGAATATATCTGAATCAACAGAAGAGTAAAGAAATAACGAACTAAAGTAACTAACTCAATGGATTAAATTAAACAGAAATAAATAAAACTAATACAATAAAATAATAGGCTGAATCAAATGGTTGTGTATTATTTCATACCGAGTGAGCTCAGAAAAAACATACGTTGCCACACAGGCAAGTTAAAACAATGTCACACAGGCAAGTCAAAATAATGCTACACAAGCAAGTCAAATGATGCCACACAGGCAACCAAAATAATGTCACACAGGCAAATCACACATTGGACCGCGAATCCAAATGTATGCAAATCGGATCCAAATGTTTGCAAATCGGATAGGTGTGGTTGGCACAACATCACCAATCCGCAGAACAGAAAACTAGGGTTAACCCATACGCCTCCCACAACAAAACACCAAATGGCCCACTTCCTCCGGAGCCCAAAACGGAGATGTCGTAGACTAATCACACCGCCACGGAAAGTGTCATGTCTCTCGTGCCAAGACGACATTCCTGTGGTACCCCCACAGGTGGTTATAGCTCAGGTATACCCTACGATATATTCTAACAAAAATACTATGTCACAACACATGCGACATAATACCAATAAAAGGGTTCTATATTTACATGTTGAACAAAATCAAATTATAGTCACAAGGTCTCAAAAAGAATGTAGCAACATGTACCGCTCTACAATTATCAAAAATAAATACTAAACATGATATCCTAATTCAAAGAGTACAAATACGAGCCATGTATATCAACTCCAAAATGAAACTAATATATTTATTTCACATGAAACAATTATGTGAAAGAATAGCGAAATTGAAATAAAGGACAAAATGAACAAATTAAATTTATCAAGAATGTCGCTGAAAGAGTACGGAATCCGTACCTAGATTAAGCAAGGTAATACCCAAATTATAACTCGTTAAATTCCCTCCGCTCGAGCTAGATTAAGCAATATAATACCAAAAAAAAATTCAAATAAAACTCGCTTAGACTCCTTAAAAGAATAAATAAATATTTTATCACTTTAATAAAAAGTTATAACTTAAATATACTAATCTTTCAATTTTATAATTTTGCTAATATAATCAACATTCTTGACTTTCAAATATGTACATTACTGTATATATAATACATGTAATAACATAATGTTCATAAAATATTTTTTTTTATACCTGATGACTTCCTTCGGTTAGATACAAGATCAATGTCCTCTTTTCCCTAATTGAGTTGTCGCTCCCTTTTGATCAGTTCACAACAAAGACATATGAGAAAGATTAGGTTTTAGTCATATATATAATTAATCATCCTTATTCTAATAGGATTTTATAACATTGAACTTAATTAGTTTTAAAGCCTAAATTTACTAGATTAATATTTTCTGTTACTTATTGTTATAGCCCACATACATTATTTTCAAATTTGACTCAAATAAAAGACAAGCCCAATTAGTGTAGTCCACATCATTAAATACTATTTGACCCAAACAAATGACAAAGTCCAATTAATATGTTTTAAAACAAGAAATTTTTATTATTCACTATTTCTTTATTTATAAATTTTTACCGGGTATTACATTTAGCTTTCAAGATGGTAAAACGTAGCTGGAAAGTTGTTGTAAGCAATCATCGGGGGCATGGAGGCATATCAATTGCAAATCCTCAAATGGTGAAATTTCACTCTTTTGACACTAAGGTACAAAAATTCTTTGTTGGTGTTATTACTTGTCAGTGAAAAATAGAGATTTGTCTGTAATGGTAGTTAACTTGCTCGAGTTTTGTTTGTTTGTTTGTTTATGCAGATACACAAAGTTGACACTCTGGTATCCTACAAGAATGATGAATGGGATGAGCAGTAGAGAAAAAAGCCACTGGCATTTTTTACCTTTTGTTGTTTGTTTGTGGGCTTCTCATTAACATATGCTGAGTAGTAGATGTAGCGTGAATCATTGATAAACATTTTGTAATTTGATAGTAGGGCAGCTCAAATACTACAAAAGTACCAACCATTATTGAATTCATTTGTAAAGTGTTTTTGAAAGTAAAACAATGTTCTCTGGCATAGTTATGAGCCAACTTTTCTATCTTTTGATTTAACAACTCCCCGACCCTCTCTCTTTCTGGTATGAATGCTATATATCCAAACCCTTGAGAAAATCAGGCCATGAAGCAACATAATAAGATAAAATAAAGTGAACATACTAAAACAAGAATGTCAATAGCATGTCTGCTCAATAGTGTTTTGCAGTATGGTTTTCCTTAACTAAATCAAGATTGTATCCCTAATTTCTCCAAAAGTACTCCATACTACACCAATACTCTAGAAAACGACATTCACAAATTCACAAATAAAAACAGGAAATAGTTCAGCTTCACTCCCCAATTTGATTTAAAGCTTTCACTTCTTCCACCAAATTTGTGTTTGTCAACCTCTCATCCAAAATTTTGGTATTTGAATATACCAAAATTAATGGAACAAAAATGGTGAAATACAGATGATCTAGCTCCATGCCACTTCTTGAATTGGCGTCAGATTAAGATCAAAAATTGGTTCTTGCAAACGAACATTGTGTGTTACATGTGGACTCGAACAATCCTCCTACAAGTTTGAGAAATAAAAAAGTTGAAACTATCATCCATAACAAAAGCAATCAAGTAAAGTACAAGCATATATATAAAAATTTAAATTACCATATTAGAATTAGAGGTTTTTCTAACTTTTCTTGTACGTATCTCATGTTGTGGTTTCATTCTTCTTTTTCCCTTTCGACCTTCCTTCTTCTTCAATCCCTTGACATTTTCCATTTGATTGTTAACTTTGTTTTCAAGCACTTTGTCAGTTTCAACTTCCTTACCCATTGTAAAATTTTCAAGTTTCTTGCTACAGTCATTTATCATCTTTTCCATGAAAATACGTGAATCTTTGTTCATTGAAGCTTGATATGTTATTCGTAGGAGTTGTGATTGGACTCTTCTAATCCAATCTTTTGCATCTTCTTCTTCATTTGGCTTATCTTCATCTAATACAATCCGACTCTTTACAACCCTTGTAAGTCTATTGCAAATGTATTTCTCTGGAATTTTTGTCACATTTAGCCGACTAAATACTCTCAATATATGACAACACAACATCCCCTCACTTTCAAACTTCTTGCAACTACAAGTCACCACTTCATTATTAGTGTTGCAAAATACCTTATATTCTTTCTCCTTTTTCCAATGTGGAGAAACAATATATGCACAAGTGTCTTGTATGTCATCCTTCACTATAAATGAATCAACATAACCATACTCCTCTTTAAATAAATGAAAAAATTTAGGAGTGTACCTTTTTGATAATTGTCTTAGTATTGGAGACTTGGAGAAACCTAATGAAGGGACATTTTCTCTCATTTTAAACTCAGCCTCTAGCTCCTTATTTCTCTTTTGGTCCACCACCCTATCGAAATGTTTGAAAAAATCACTGATGCTCAAAGTGCTTTTCAAATAATCTTTCAAATCACTGTTTAAACTTTCAGACATTTGTGTGCTTCGAATGCCCAATGTAAATGAATTTTTCATATATGCCTTAGCCCATTTCTCTTTTTTTTTTTTCGTATATGCGAGCCAACCAACTATTCTCTATTAAATTATAATCATCAAGCATTTTCTTCCATTTACTCTCAAATTCCTCTTCATCTTCATATTCGTACATGCACTTATTAAAATCTATCATAAATGGAGACTTATTCCTCATGTAACAACCAAGATGTTTCAATGCATTTTGTCTAATGTGCCAAGTACATAATCCATGAGATACTTTTGGCCATTTACTCTCTAAAGCACTTGCCATAGCAGCGTCTTGATCTGTAAAAATTGAACGAGGCTCCTTACCGCCATGTGCATTCGTAGAAGTGTTAAAAAGCCACTTGAAAGATTCAATAGTCTCATTATACAAAAGTGTAGCCCCAAAAATCACTATCTGTCTATGATGGTTATATCCAGTAAACACACCTAAGGGCCTCATTCCATCATTAGTGCCAAAAGTGGTATCAAAAGTTAGCACGTCACCAAAAGCAACATAATCATCAACCATTTTTGCATCGGGCCAAAATATATTAGTGACTTGATCAACACTATCAAGTTGTAGAGCATAATAAAACTTAGGATCACTCATGTTTTGCTTCTCAAAATATGTGAGAATTCTGCCAAGCTCTCCGTGACCCATATCTTTTTTTCTCCTAGATCTTAAGTATGATTTTTGATCTTCAATAACAAACCCAAGCTTATCCCTACCACCAGCTTCCCTGCTCAATAATTCTTGTGTTACTTTAGGAGTAAGCCCTGAATCAGAAGCCAATTCAATTGCTAATGCATGCGCTGTAGTAAGCTCTCTATGTGATCTGAGCATGTGAGCCGTAGACAGAGGTTGTAACTCATGATTATGTTCTTCTACAAACTCTTTCACTATATATTTCTTTCTCTCTTTATCTAAAAATACTTTTAACCTTGCTTTGCAATCGGTTCTCGAGGAAGAGCGATGGCGAATTATGTCATCATCATCTTTCTGTCCTTTCTTTTGACCCTCTTTACAACACACAAACAATTTACTAATCACAACTCCAGTTTTTCGATCCTTATTATTATACTCTTTTCTAACACCAAACCCCACCTTCTTTGAGTAGTCTTTCCAAAATTGAAATACACCTTCTACTGTGTCAAACTCCATACCAATCTTAGGTATCCAATCTTGCTCCTCATCTATCATTGGAGGACTATCATCAAGTGTGCCAATAGAGGTATCCATGTTAAAAATAGTACCTGCAAAAAACAACCAAATAAAAAAGATTTGTTAAAAGATTTCCTTTTCCATGTTTCCTCAGTAAAGCATCCTGCAAACGAAAGACTCAATTGTATAATATACAACTTCATATTCTCCTAAACAATAATAAATGGATGATCATAGTTTGATTATCTTGTTTCCACTAGAAGAGAAATAATTAGACACTCAGAAAAAAAAACACAGCCAAAGTTTTTATTATCAAAATAACAGTAAAAATAAGACCCAAGGGAGACTATATCAAGCAAAGCATAAAGAAATTTTTTGACAAGCTGATTCAACCCAAAACGAGAAAACGAGATCACAGCCATGGTTGTAATTAAATACACTACTCAAAACCCAATTTGATCAACATTCAAATAATAATAATAAATTTTAAAAAAAGAAAGAAAGAAAAGAAAAAAGAGAGGAACAAATACCAATTCTGGATGTGGGTATGCAAGAAATCGGAATGCAAGGGCCAAATTTCTGAGGGAAATCGGAAAATCCCAAAGGCCTCGATTGAATTGTATTAATTTTGGGCCATTGAAACGGCAGGAAAGCAGGTTTTGTTGGCTGGTGATGATGGAGACGCGCGAATGAGAGTGAGACTGCAGTGAGAAAGGGGCTGAGATCACCTTCCACCTTATCTTGCACACCTACCCCAATCCACCCATCAGTTTGTACTACCCTGCAACTCTTACACTACTGTAGCTGCTAATCGGAAGAGCAACAGCCGTTTTCACAGCCAAATCCCTTTTCCTTGAGGGTTTAATCTAACCATCAGATCAATTTTAAAATATCCAATGGCCCAAAATTAATACAGTACTAACATCCGGTACAAATGTACCGGACCCCCCCTCGATCCTATGTTCATATGCTAAATCATAATATTTGCAAATTTTCCTTAATTTCATTTTGAATTTAACATACAATTTACTGGATTTTGATACTAGTTTATAATGCAAAAATCTCCCCTTTGTTTGTGCGTGTGATGTTCTCGTAATTGAGTTTGCTTAATTAACAAATTTCTCCCTCAAAAAACAATTATTAGATCCGGTTAGGGTGAAGTTGACAGCACTAACTTCACCATAGTAAATTCTATAGTTTATTATTGAATTGAAAAAAAAAGGCTGAATGACACTTTTGTATCTTCAAGTTATCACCCACTTTTAAAGTATCTCTAAAGTTTATTTTTCATCAATTAAATTCTTAAAGTGACATTTTGTGTCAATTTTCCTTTTTCCAATTTCATAGAAACCTGCCAATGCAGAGTACTACTATTACTATTATATGCTTAAAGTTTGTAAATTTTGCAAATTTTACTCTTTTTGTGGAGAGGAATCAGTAAGTTATGAACAAATCTATTTGAACAACATATTACATGAGCCAAAATTAAAAGAAATGAGTCAGCAAGCCTGCACTATTAGAGCTTTATGTTTTGGCTAATAGGGTTACCCCAGGTTATGTGATCACCTTTCTTTATTTTATATTTTATATGGAGTTCTCCGTAAAGTCCCTTTAAGATGTTAGGTTGTAGAGGATTTTTCTTTAGTGCAGGGTGTGTTTTTTGTTTTCATTTGTACTTTGTGTACTCCGGGGATCCATGTGATGATGTCAAGTATACGTATAGAACCAACTTTAATTGATAAAGTTAAAGCTGCTCAAGCCACAGACACAGAGCTGATGCGTATGAAGAAGAAAGTACAAGAAGGTGTTATTCCATAAGCAAGAATCGATGAAGAAGGAATACTTTGAGTCAACTCTGGACTTTGTGTTCCTAACGACTCTGATTGAAGTACAAGATCATGATGGAGGCACACAACACACCGTTTCCAATCCATCCTGGAAGTATCAAAATGTATCGTGATCTTCGACATACATTTTGGTAGAGTAATATGAAGAGAGAGATCGCAGAGTTTATCTCAAGATGTTTCACTTGTCAACTTGTCAAGGCGGAGCATCAAGTACCAAAAGGTCCATTGCAACCATTTGAGATTCCAGAATGGAAGTGGGAGCACATTAACATGGATTTTGTTACTGGTCTTCCCAAGGTTTCTCAAGGCATAGATGCAATTTGGGTTATTGTCGATAGATTAACCATGTCTGCTCATTTCTTATCTATACGAGAAACTTATTACCTTGAACGTCTTACTCGTATGTATATAAATGAGATTATGAGGTTGTATGGCATGCCAGTATCCATAGTTTCGGATCGTGACTCAAGATTCACTTCACGATTTTGGGTTAGCTTGCAGAAAGCTATGGGCACGGATTTACGATTCAGTTCGGCATACCATCCTCAAACGGACGGACAATTAGAGAGGACTATTCAAACTCTTGAAGATCTATTAAGACTCTGTGTCCTAGACTTCAAAGGGAGTTGGGATAAGTACTTACCATTGGTGGAATTATCCTACAACAACAGTTATCAGGCAAGTATAGGTGTGGCTCCATTCGAAGCATTGTATAGACGAAAGTGTCGCTTTCCAGTATGTTGGGATGAGGTGGACGAAACAACATTATTGGGACCAGAGTTGGTACATATGACTATAGAAAAGATCCAAATGATCCGACAACGTATACGAACGGCACATGATCGACAAAAGAGTTATGCGGATCTTCATCGAAAGGACGTGAAATTTAATATTGCGGATCATGTATTGTTACGTGTTGCTCTATGGAAGGGAGTTACAAGATTCAGGAAGAGAGGAAAGCTCAATGCACGATTTGTTAGTCCATTTGAGATTTTTGATCAAATAGAAAATATGGCCTATAGACTCGCATTACCTCCAAGCATGTCTCGTGTTCATAATGTTTTTCACATATCTATGCTTCGTAAATATGTGAAAGACCCAAGCCACATTATTGAGTTAGAACCAGAAGAGATAGCCGAAAATTTAACGTACGAGGAGATACCTATCAAGATCTTGGATATGAAGGAGCATGTCCTACGCACAAAAGTTATACCACAAGTCAAAGTTTTGTGGAGGAACCATGCTATCGAGAAAACAACTTGGGAGTTGGAAACGAAAATAAAAGCGATGTACTCTCACCTTTTCGAAACACCAAGTACGTACGTCAATTTCGAGGATTAAATTTCATAAGGAGGGAAGGTTGTAAGACCCCAACTTTTATGAATAAAATGGAATTTTCTTAATTTATTATTTTGAAATAGTAAGGGATTGATTTGATTAATGTGGTTAGTTATGGGTAAAATGCACAAATATTTTAAATAAGCAAGTGGTAATAAAATATTTATTGTTGTTGGGAAATATTCGTTTGGTCAAGGAATATTCTTGCTGTCGGGAAATATTCGTACGACGATGCAGTCTTTTGTGGGCCCCATAACAGAAAACGATCGGATGAAGAAAACGACAAGTATGAGTTTTTTATAAATAACGGCGTAGTTGTTACCGTTAACATTGTTGAAATATTCGGTGATTAAAACACAGTAATACGCGGTGTTGCACAGTAGCATATGGTAATGCACTAATTATTGATTCTTACGTAAGAAATCACTACTCAATAATTGTTACGGTAATTACTGTTCAATATTTTATTGATTCAATAATTGCTACGTTGATATTTTATTTTATTGATTCGATAATTGTCATTGTACAACATTTTTTATTATCAGATCAATAATTTATATTATTTGAATAATATTATTAGATAATATTATGGCAATGTCTAAGGAAGTTCTGTCTAGGAAAGGAGTTAGGTCATCTAATTGCGCGCTAGTAAGGATAAATCCTTATCAAAAAGTCTCCTCTTTCCTGGGAGCGACCTAGTTGTCATTATTGTGATTCTGTAATATTATTTGTGAATAATTAATTATTAATTTATATGATAAGGAAAATATTTATTTTATGTGGATATAAATGGAAGAATTTTTAGAAAAGTGATAATTGTTGAAAATTGATATTTTATCTTTTCTGATAGAATAATTCATTCAAATATATTATTATATTACATTATAAATGTATAATGCGATAATATAATAATATAATAATGGTGATATTTTTTTACAATGAATGTACGATATATGAATAAATGAGGAGGAAGAATATTTTTGTTATAAAAAACATGTTAAATATGTTGGTGGGCCCCATTTTGACTGAAATTTGATTATAACCTGCAAAATCGTCCGTATGTGAATTTCGGTCATTTTTCGTTTGAAATTTGGAAAAAATTTCTTCTACAAAGTTGAAGAGAATTAAATTTCTTATGGAATGGACTTAAGATCCGTATATGAATATTTGATTCAAGATGTATATTGATTGATGTAACATGGATAAAATATTGATGATGGACTTTAAAATCATAGAAGATAGTAGACTTCATTCTCTACTTAACTCTTCTAATGAATTGTTATTTTCACTGTAAATATTGATCTAAAACTTGTTGTCTATTATATTATATCAGATTTTTCCTTGTTGAGGACTAACGATAATTTGTTCTATATTATCTTAGTCATAATGTTCTTTACTGGGCTAGTTGAGCTCACCCTTTTCCTTTTTGTTTCATTTTTCTTCTCAGGAAGCGAGAGTATAGCGGGAATTAGTCGGGGTATGGAATGATGGTTCAAAAAAGTTGTTTAGGAGTCCTCACTATTTTTGTAAAATAATGTATCAATAATTGTAATGAAGACTTATTTGAGTTTGAATAATGTCAAGAAGATAATAATTGTATTTAAACTCACAGTATATGTGTTGTCGTATTTTGCACAACAATTGCAATAATGAAATTGTAGTTATTTCTGTACCATGTATTTGACGACTCAGAATAAGTTTTATAGACCTATTTTGAGGGCGTCACAATACATGTTTTATAATTTGATAAGCGTATTGTCCAAATTTTTCATCATACATTTTTTACCATAACATGATATTAAAATTAATTTATTGTATTTAAGCATATACATAACATAAAATTATGATATCTACAAATTTTATAAATTTAAAGTATTATTTGATTTATGAGATGTTGATGACATTTTAACAATTTAGATTACTCCACTCCAACTAATGAGGTCATAGCCTATTTGTTAACACTGAGGTACTATAGCTTTTAAATTTCAAATTCGATTTTCACTTTAGGTAATTATTTGTTAGTTTATTTTTTTTTCATTCAATGAAATTTGTTTAGTTTTTGAAATTATAATCTTAATATTATATTTAATTATAAAATCTCAAAAATTGAGACTTTCAAATAAAAAAAAAAAACCCCACTCCACGTCAAAACAACAAATCGATCAATCGTCGTTTACTTGATTCATTTTAATTTCAATCCACGAACATCTACTCCGGGGATTCTTCTGTCCCCGTTGATTCTCAGTCGACTCCACCCGCTGCTCATCCTCTCTCCTCACGTGATTTATAGCAATTGACACCCCAAACAACCGCGGACCCTGATTTTCCTCCGCCTTCACGCCGTCGGCGCCACCGTTTGCCTTCGCTGGAAACTGCGTCTCCGAAATCAACTCCAAAGCCTTAGTTACCGGGAACATCGATACCAAACCTAATTTCTGGTTTCAAAATTGAGGGTTTTGAGGATTTCAGCTTAATCTTTCTCAATGGACAAGCACGTCGTTGGTATGTGGGTGTTAGATTACATTCTCCGGCAACCTCTGGATGATACTGATTTGAGCTCTTTGATTCGTATTTTACGTCGTTCCGACACCAATTCGAATCTGAAAAAGCTTTTGCTTTTGAGAAAAATCGAGTCCGAAATCTTTAAGGGTTCGATTTCCGAGAATTTGCTCGAATTGCTGGAACAGATCGAAGAGTTAGAGTATAGAGACAAGATTGGGGTTACGGAAGCTATGAAGAACGCTTATTGTGCAGTGGCCGTGCATTGCGCGGTTAGGTTTTTGGAGGAGAACGAGAAGGAGATGTATTTTGAGGCGGTGAAGAATATTTGGAGGGCTAGGGTTTGCAAAATGGGGAAGACCGAGAATGTGGGGTTGGTTTCGGATGAACTGATAAGTTGGAGTGATGAGATTGAAACTGCAGTTTGGGATGGAAGTGTTTGTAAGAATTTGTTGCTGAAAAGGAAAGGGATTGATGTATTGGAGGCTGTTCGAGTTTATGTTGAAGAAGCTAAGGAAAGCATGGGTCCATCATTTCTTGAGTTATTGGCTGATAAATTACTCGGTCAGTATACGCTATGGGAATTACTTGGGTTGGGAAGTAAAGGTAATTTTTTTTTTGAGTTTATGGTTTCATTGCCAGTACAGTGAATAATTTTTTTGTTCGAGTGCTAAGAGAAAAGAATAGCCTAATACAAAACAATCCAACATTATTCTGTTAGCATATGTATTATTGTTTATTTGATATATGGTTGTTTTTTGTTCTCGTCGGTGAGAATTGAGAAATACTCCCTATTGAGAAATACTCCCTAGTTTATCTAGTTCACTTATTCTACTAGATCTTACGGTTACGAACATATTCGTGTATGACATTTGGTTGTGAATTCTCATTCCACAAAAAGAGTCAAATTTGACAAACCCTTTTTTTTTACAATAAGATTCTCATTTCTATTGAATTTAGTATAAAATAACACAATGTCATCAAGTTTACTATCGTACTTTCATGATCTTGCCATCACTTTAATCTAGACTCTAAAAAAAGTTAGGGATAATATGGAACTATTACTATTACTACTATTACATTGGAAAAAAAGTTCTACTTTCTTTGTAATTTCAAGTTGAAAATGGTGTACTTTCTTTTTTCTTTACAGTGCGAGAATAAAAATAATCATATTCTTTATTTAGATGTTAAAGATTAATTAAAGGTAGCATCTTATATATATATATACCTAGCTAGAATTAATTAATATCCAAAACCTGGCGGGAAATTAACGAATTTAATTTTTAAATTTTTATGAATATTAGAAAAAGCACATTCTTTGGTGCCTGCAGGAGGGACAAATTAAACCCTTAAGAAAAATTAACTAATGCATTAGGTGGAGCAATAGGGTTCAAAGTTCAAACCAACTTTTTTCCTAGTAGCTGGTATATTGCTGTATCAATTTCAAGACGTGCACTAATGTAGTCCATTCATTTAAGCTGTGTCAAAATGTATTATATGAACTTCATCTACACTTTGGGAGAAAAAAATAGTAGAAGATTAAGTGCAGGGGACCATGTCTTGCACTAGATTAGGCCTTTTATAGGCTTAGGTTTTTTTTGGAAGGTCTCAAAACCTCCGCCCCGCCGCCATGTGAATGCAAGTTATCACTCAAATTATTGTGTCTATCGACATGCTTGGATCTTGATATAAGCAATCAATCTAGTTCGAGTTTAATCTGTTTTGCAAAAAAGTTTTGTTTCGTTGACCTTATGTTCATCTGCTAAATCATAATATTTGCAAATTTTCCTTAATTTCATTTTGAATTTAACATACAATTTACTGATTTTGATACTAGTTTATAATGCAAAAATCTCCCCTTTGTTTGTGCGTGTGATGTTCTCGTAATTGAGTTTGCTTAATTAACAAATCTCTCCCTCAAAAAACAATTATTAGATCCGGTTAGGGTGAAGTTGACAGCACCAACTTCACCATACTAAATTCTATAGTTTATTATTGAATTGGATATAGAAAAAAGGCTGAGTGACACTTCTGTATCTTCAAGTTATCACCCACTTTTAAAGTATTTCTAAAGTTTATTTTTCATCAATTAAATTCTTAAAGTGGCATTTTGTGTCAATTTCGTTCCTTTTTCCAATTTCATAGAAACCTGCCAATGCAGAGTACTACTATTACTATTATATGCTTAAAGTTTGTAAATTTTGCAAATTTTACTCTTTTTGTGGAGAGGAATGAGCAAGTTATGAACAAATCTATTTGAACAACATATTAGATGAGCCAAAATTAAAAGAAATGAGTCAGCAAGCCTGCCCTATTAGAGCTTTATGTTTTGGCTTATAGGGTTACCCCAGGTTATGTGGTCACCTTTCTTTATTTTATATTTTATATGGAGTTCTCCGTAAAGTCCCTTTGAGATGTTAGGTTGTAGAGGATTTTTCTTTAGTGCAGGGTGTGTTTTTTGTTTTCATTTGTACTTTGTGTACTCCGAGTATATATCTTACTGACCAAAAAATTAAAAGAAAATAGTGAGTCTAAAATTGTCAGCAAATGTTCTCAAGAACAGTCCTTGGAAAAGCTATCTAAAAAGTTCCTCGCGGTCTTTTAAGGCTTTTTCTTTCTGATATGCTTATATTACTCTGCCATTAAGCAATTACTGTGCAATACAGACTCACGATAATAACCACATTTTTTAGGATTATGATGAAATTAACATTTGTTATCTATTTTTCTTTTTTGAATGCATTGAGATTTTATATATATCTATATATGTAAATATTAAGTGAATGATATTTATCTTTTTTCAGATATGAACAAGGGGAATCTGCAGCGCAAACGCAAGCGTGCTGCTGGAAAATCATCTAATAGATTAAACTCTAGACCTTCAAGAGGAGTCAAGATTGTTGATACTGATGACTTGGGTGTCGGAACATCACCCAACAGATACGGCTGCCTGTCTAATTCTGAAGTTTCTAAATTACAGGAAGCACTTCGATCAAGTTCTTCAGAGTTGCAAGCAATGGTGAAGGACCCTCTTCATGATGCGTTACAAATGGCCAAAAATGTTATATCTAACATGTCTTCTGCTAATAAAATTAATCTTGTTAACAAGGGCGCTGATGTTGGTCTGGCAGATAAAATTAATCTTGTCAATAAGGGCGCGGATGTTGATCAGGCAGATAAAATTAATCTTGTCAATAAGGGTTGCAGTCATCAAACTAATGATCCTAAACCCAGCTTAATGGCACGAAACAGTACTGCCCGTACTTATGAGTGGGACGAATCAATTGATGGGTCAGCTGATCACTCAAGTAGACCTCACTTACCTACCCCAAAGGAAAGAGTGGTCTCTCCTCTGAAAAGGTATAATAAACCAAAACCTTTAAGAAGGAAACGCAAGTTTTGGAGTAACCTTGAGGAAGACACTTTGAGAACGGGTGTGCAGAAGTATGGTGTAGGAAACTGGAAGCTCATCTTGAAAACGTACGCAGACATGTTTGACGAAAGAACTGAGGTCGATTTGAAGGACAAGTGGAGAAACATGACCACTTGATGATGGTTCTTAGCTGCGTGGGCAAACCCAACAAGATATAGAAAATCTTAATTAGTTGGTTGATATATAGTCTGTAGGTTAGAAAAAAAGGTGTCGCAGGGTTTCAAGGATCATGGTATCGCATGGCTTGATATTCTAATAGGGCCTGGGACCAATCTTTTTGGCCTTCTGCTACTTGGTATAATTTTTGGGTGTGGTTGTAATCTCTCTATGCTTTGTAATTTTTGGTTGGTTAGCTTCCTAGGTTGGGTAAGGTCTGGGTCATGTATAGTTGCTGCTTGCGACATTCCTAGTGTTGGGTAAGGTCTGGGTCATGTATAGTTGCTGCTTGTGAAATTCTGAACCCTGGACTTGTTCATGCAGTTCTGGATTTCCTTATTCTATATAAGTATATGCTTTTGCTGTTTGTCATATTAGAAAAGGCATACTGACATTTTAGTTATTAGGTATGGACAGAGTGGATTGCTAAGATCTTAACTGGCCACTATATGAAATTCATACCTTTTGCCATAGTTTGTAATCAATATTAGGCCACTATAGCTCTTTCATTTTTATTTTGTATATGCATATATATGTTCTAAGTGATGTAAGAATACCAAAACTTAAACATCAGTGCCTTTCTTCATAATATAAACCTCATATTATTAACTATCTGTACCTTTACACTTGTAAGCTATGTAACTTGTTCTGAAAAGGGGCTACTCGTATGGAATGAACTTTTAATTATGTTTTGGCCTAGTATGGAATGAACTTTTAATCATGGAGTCGACTTGATAATCAGATTAACATTGGACTGGCTACATCTGGGTGGATCTTCTTCTTATTTTCCCCGTTCTTTTTCAGGTCCTAAAACTCTAAAACTCTGTTTATTTTACTGGAAAATTGAATTCTAGAGAAAATTTAATTGTCATGAGTAGAATTAGTTACATCTTAACTTTAATGTAATAGTAATAAAAAAATTCTAGCTAATATTTTTTTTTGTTAAAAGTGGGATGAAACTTGGGCTCGATTCGACCATTATTTATAAGTTGGTCAAATGAACTTATAAGTCATTTTTTTACTATTAAAGTGTTTGGCAATGACTTTGTTAGAATATAGGATCACACACACACACAAACGATAGAGAATTAAGAATCACACAGAGATTTACGTGGTTCCCCAATTTGGGTACTCCACAGGCGGTTTGTTGTTTATTGATGATTCCTTGGTTACCTAGGGCTTTACAATAGATAGTATTTATACTTATTAATCTTATTTCAACCCTACTTCACATTATGTTCAATTACCCATAATGACCTTTCAAAAAACAACCCAGAAAATCTCTGTCCGCCGACCGGCGCGGCCCACACCGCTCACAGGTACTACATGGCGTGCCCCGCGCTATCAGGGCACTAGCCCACGCTACCATAGCAGAAACTCCTGTACCGTATGGCCCCCCGCTACGCTCCGCACTAGCCTTTTCTAGTAGATTCTATATTATGAGTCATAAGTTCCAAAACTACTCATAATAAGTAAAAATAGTAGAATACAGGAACTTAGTTAAGACATCAATTAAAGAGGAGTTTATACTCTCAACGTGATTTGGTTTAGCTTCTCTTGAAGGTTATAACATTTCAGTTAACATGTGAAAAAAAAAATTGTCTGAATGTAAGAAATTAAGTTACTAACAATAGTACATTTAAATTTAGTCATGAACTTTTGAGTGAGCCAGCTAAGACGAGTAGATGACCCAAGAGAATACAATTGGGCTAGTGATTTAAGGTATTGTTTGGATGGATTTAATTTAATTTAAACTTGGATTTGACTCGAGATTTGTTTCGAACTCGGGATTTGACCTGGGTTGTTTCATCACTAGGTAGGGGGAAACTTTAGTTGAAAACCTTTAATTTGGATGGGTGGTGTTGAGTGAATGATGTTTATTATGGTTGAGTTTGTAGTACAACAGATGTGCATGTTTCGTGTGTTTCACACAACCAATACTATGCCTCTGTAAGTTCTATGCGCTACATGTTATGTGGTTAGTTTCGTATTTTCAATCCACACAAATTATTGTATGTGCGTATTTGTTCAACAGTGACAATTTCCACGAAGTACCCTTTCATCAAATACAAGGTACAAGGTGGTAATAAGGTTTAATAGTATTTGCTAAGTTGTGTGCTGATGAAACCCAAGTGTAGTGAATTCTAGAGCAGAGGTTTGCGTAGAAGTTTGAAAACAAATATGGTGTGACATAAGTTAGTGAGGTTAAATGTAGAGTATAAAAAAGTATTTTACTTATAATACTACATGGACGCAGATGGTGGTGATGTGCAAAAGGGAAGTGCCGAGATATTCTTCCGTAAAGCAAAGTTTTGGAAGGAGGATGGCGAAGAGGAGGCACCACCTGTCTTTGTAGGTATTTTTTTTCTTTCAAAATTGGAACTGTTAACATCTGTTGTATTATCTTCTGGGGTGGTTGTTTTTTAAATACTATTCTATTTCTCCTGAGGGGAGTGTGGTCAAATTAGAATTAACTTTAAATTCACAAGAGTGATTGTTAATGTAAACTGTTCTTGGACTAGTTTTGTTGCAATGTTTCCTGATGTATCTCTTTGTGATGGTAGAACGTGGATTCCACGTGAAGGTGGCTGGGTTGCTGTTTGTTACAACCACGAGATCCAATGTGTCACCTTCTCTTGTCCTGGAACTTTTACAGAGTCGCCAAAGATTACCTTGGTATACTAAATGAATTTTGTGCTCGCCTACGAATTGCTTGACGAAGTCATTGTAAGTATCCTCTCTTTAAGCATTTTTTGTTGGATGTACCGGTTTTTAGTTGGACATACGTCAAGTTTCTACTTTCAACTAGTTAGCTATTTTGGAGTTCTGCTTGAAGATCCAAGTGTGGCAAAAATAAATAAACTCAATAGTTCTTCGTGTTTCATTTCTACTATACCCCAGGAAAGCTGTTATCTTGGGTGCACTTGATTGTTTGTTAGGATTACGAGGTCTCGTAAAAGTAAAATGACTGCGCTGTTTGTATTTAGCTTATAATATACGTTTACCTATTTGGTAAAGTTAAGTCTAGGTCAAGTTCATTGTTCTTAACATGATATGTTTCTTTATATATATATAGATAGAGAGAGAGAGAGAGAGAGAGAGAGAGAGAGAGAGTAGGCAAAATCCTTACTCTTAACTTGAAATTTTACGCTTTATCTAGTCAAATTTGGACATCAAGACTATTAGATTAGTGGCTCAACAATTTCTCTTGGCTTCCACTTTGTAGTCCCTTATATATAAGAATACATGTGTATATTCTTGGGTAATAGTCCCTTGTATTAGCTCTATACTCCAGGCCGCATCAGTTTTCTTTCTGTTTAAATGCATTACATGTATAAATTACCGAATACACTTAATAACTCGTTATTCTCTGCAACCCCTTCAGGTAAAAAATTTGACTCTTTAAGGTTCGGAGGGAGGAAATTTTTGTTGAGAAAATAAGTGTTACATTCAGCTCTAGCGAAAGTATTTCTATGTTTGTTTCAAAAAGTTATGATTATCTTTCGTGTGTATTTTAAGTATCATTTTTGAGAAATTCACTATAAACCATGGGCAACAAAAAGATTAAGAATGATTGTTAATGTTTGCAAGAGCAGAATAGGGACTATTACTTGTTTTTATTTTATTTTATTTATCTTGATAAGTAGGTGACTTCCCTCTGTTCCAACATAGGATCTTTTCAAATTCAAATTTGATATGAATTAATTTAGTTTTAAATAATACAATTATGAATATTGTAATTTAGTCTACAATTTCGATTGCGTGCTTTCCTTCGTTTGTGTCTTTTAAACAATCTCAATAGTACTATTAATTGCAAGATATATAGTTTTAAAAAGTTAAATGAATTACATTTAACTGTATTTGAAAATTAAGGGACTAACCTAAGTGTCTTACAAATAATAACAAGTGGAGTATTTGATTTTGGTTCAGACTTCCTTGTCGTGATGATGGTTTGTCCTTGTTTAATGAAATCTCTGGAATTGCTGATACTACCATTCCAATTTTGCCGAATCAGTACTTGTAGCGGAAATGAGGCTGTATTGCCAGTTACAGTTGGGAATTCATTACCCCAATTTAGATACCTTACTGTTTTTTTTCGTTATTTTTTTCCCAGACTTCAAAGTCTGATATTTATAGGTGTGTAAGCAACTGATATAGTTGCCATAGATGTCACTGAACTTCTGTATTGTTGTGTGAACCGCTTTACTGATTTCTTTGAGTATACTTCTTTTGCTTCAACTGCTTTTCCCTTCTCTTTTTATGAACTTGATTACTTGCCTCTTAGCAAGTTACACTCTTTTTATGATCATTAGTCTTTCAGTATTGTTTTCTCAATTAAATATGCGGTCATGACCTACATATTTTGTTGATGGACTCAATTTTTTGTTAAACAGGGATACATACTGACCTCTGAGATTGATGGAACCATTCAAATGAAGATTTATCTTACTGGCAATCCAGAAATCCAATTTGCTCTAAATGAGGATCTGAGCATAGGAAGAGGCGGAATATCAGTTTATGGTATTTTCATGGTTTAGTTGTTAGGGCTGAAGTTTGTTTATGAAATTGGATTGGCTTAAATGTGGTCGAGTATTCTGATATTATCCATTAAAAACCTTGGTTTTCTGTTATGCTTTATTGGCTTTTATATATTCTCTTTCACACTCATCAAATGCTGCTTTCTGTAACAGATTATTGTGGTTCGTCTGGGATAGGAGCAGTAAGACTAGACGATTGTAATTTCCATGAATCTGTTCATCTAGATAGTTTTGAAGTTGACAGGACACTGAGTCTATTAAGTATTTAATACTACCTCCATTCCACAGAAGTCCCATTTTGATTTTTTGGAAGTCAATTTGCAAAATCCTAAAATTGAAGTGATTCATAATTTCATATAAATTTGTAACTAGTAATACTTCTAGATTATATTAATTACGAATTATTTTGTATTTAGTGAAAAGACCTGTTAGATTGCTGCTTTGTTAAAATTGGATGTTTCAATTTGCTTATGCTATCAGGTGCCCCCAGATGATGAATTTCCTGTCATGAATTATCGTATAACACAAGAATTCAAGTCTCCTTTTCGAATTAACACTCTCGTTGAAGAAGCTGGATTGCTCAAGGTATTAATGTTCTTTTGGTAATCCATACATTGCTTGGGGATTTAAAATGGCTAGTAGCTTTTGCTGTCAAAGCTGGCTGCCTTGGCTTGTGAATTTTCTACAGTAATAATGCTTTAGTCTATATTATACTTTTCTCTGCTGTTTGAAGGCTGAAGTGATTCTGAAAATACGTGCTTAGTTCTCCCCAAGCATCACAACAAACACAATTGCAATACAGATGCCATTGCCAATATATACAACCAGGTATTTTTAGGGAACTGATATTTCCACATAAAAATTGATATTTCCACATGATCCCTCATATGAATAGTGAGTGGGTCCCACCTCTATGCGAGCGAGACTCATGTGAAAATATCATTTTAACATGTTGAAATATCAGTTTCATATTTTTATTAGAATCAACTTCTCTTTATTCTACCCACAAAAAAAAAAACCTTATCTTTATTTTGTTGTGTACTTGGAATACAATAGTTGGATATTGCTTCCAAAATAAGATATTTAATACTTCTAGATGACAACGCATAACCCAGGAAAGCATATGGACATTATCCAGTGCCTAATTTTATATCGGAAGCTTACTATATGGATAAATAGCTCATATTAGAAACCACCACAGTTTTTTCCCCCTTTCCCAGGTTAGCTGGGCCGGAGTTGTCTTAATTTAAGAAGAGTATGACCTTGTTTAAAATGTTACTACATAAGGTGTATGACCTTGTTTAAAATGTTGCTGTGCAAGAAGATAGTTCAGCAAATATTGCTAAATCATATTATTATTTTGGATGTCCTTCCTCAGAGATAATATAAAATTACTGAAAAGTAGTCAACTTTGCTGTCAGCATGAGCAAAAGAGAGAACGGTCACTACTCACTACAGCAATTCCATAGGAGAGTGCAGTAAAATTGTTTGATATCACAAATGCTGAAATTAATGAGAGTTCTAGGTCTATTTTGTAGTACTGAAGAAACATGAAATACTGAAATGGGACTAACATTGCCCTCAGTGATAGAAATAAAATAGAGAAAAGAAAGGTCAGTGCCATAGTTTATTTGGTAGACTGGAAAGCTGTAAGAATTATTGGTAAATTTCGTTGCAGGTAATCTTGGCTGGAGTTCTTTTATTGTTTAAGTAAATGACACTTTTAATTGTTGTCTACTTTGTTAAAAGGAATTTACATAAGCTTACTTGGAATTGATTTTCATTGAATTAATATGAACTTGATGATTCTCAGAGTTAGTTTTGAGTTCGAATCTGGAGCGCTTGCACAAACAACTGATTTCAAGGAGTCAAATAAGAGACTGGAATGGGGTCTAAAGAAGGCAATTCTTTTCCTGATGCTCTCATGTTTTCCATGTATTTAGATTGTTCAGTGTAGAATTTAGTTTCTTTTCTGGAAATTTCCATCTTTTTTTAAAGCTACTTATAGGTGCAGTGCACAACAGATTGTTGGTGGATCTGTACATACACTGCATGCCAAGCTAACTTTTTCGCAGGAATCACATTGTATGATTTTGTCAATACTTTATGATTAAGTTGTTGAAAGTTATAATTCTCTGTCGAAAGCTTTCAGTGAATTTACGGTTCGATTTTCATCATTGCTGAAGGTCACTTATTTACTACTGTTGATGTTAATTCAGACATTATCACCAAAGAAGCTAGACCTGTTAGTATGTCCTTCACCATACCAATGTATAATGCTTTAAAGCTTCAGGTTAGACATTGCCTTAATTTTCTTGACTCGCTGTGTGGCCTGGGTGGGTTTTGTTGTGCGAAAAGGGGGGGAGAGCAACCTACCGGCTACCACACTGCTTTCGCCTCATCTATTGCTGTCAGAAGCGGTTTTGGATTTCCAACCCCCCTCTTCCTGCACGCGCGCATACAAAATTTATGAAACAAAAACAAAACAGGAAGCCTGATAGCCAGGGAGATTCTCTTTTTGCTCTTTCTATTATGTCTAGTATTAGCTAATTTGTTCCTTTCGTATATCTTTCAAATAACTACTTCTGTTATGATGCTGTGTTATAGGTGAAATACTTGCAGATAGCAAAGATGTCGAAAACCTACAATCCTTAGCGGTGGGTGAGATATGTCACTCAGACCAACTCTTATGTTGCTCGTATATAATACTTTTTTCCCTTCCTGTTGTGCTTTTGTAATATTTCATTCCTATGGGCTGAGATCTTATGTCGCGGATAAACTATATAAGATTTGTGGGATCAAGAAATTACACATCATCCTTGCAGTAGTTGTAGGGTATATTTCTTTAATCTATGGAAATAGTAGACTAGTTTAACAACTTTGTTTCTTGGAGGTGTGTTTGAGACTGGGTTTGTCAGGCGAGTTGAAGTTTCATGTAGGAGAGAATTCCCAAGAGAAGAGGAAAGAGAAAATTTTATATGTTTATCTTTGTTTATTTGTTCTTTATTTCATCTGTGGAAATAAAATTTTGACATTCATATTATATGTAATCATATAGGTGTTACAAATATGTACTCATCATTCATTTTATATGTAAATCATATAGGTGTTACAAATAAATTTAATTTATATATTTTTAATTTTTTTAGTATATTTAAAAAAAATGTATTAATGAGAGACGGAACAAGGTAACAAATAGAACTCAAACATTTGTTACAGTAGTTTAAATGAAGTCTTGGGGCGAGCTGTAAATTCGGACGTCCTGAGATCGAATACCACTGGCTGCAAATATCAAGCGTGTATAAAAAGTCTGATCCGAGGTGCAAAGATTAGTTAGATTCGGGTCAGAAAACTTGTCAGGAAAAAAAACATCAACTAGGTAACAAAGTGTGTTGAGAATAGAGGGAAAAAAAGTAAGGGAGAAAGCAACAAGTCAAAACCCCGACCAAAGAAAGAAACATATTTTACAAATTGCAATTGCAGAAGAAGTGTGAGAGAGAGTTTTAGAGAGAGAAAATGATTGCTGACGGAGTTGAAGACGAAGAGAAATATCTCGCCGCTGGGATCGCCGGCCTTCAGCAGAATGCCTTTTACATGCATCGAGCTGACGAGCTCTCGTATCTCTTCTATCTCTATCTCTCTCTTTCTTGCTCTATGTATAATCCCAAATTGAATCCTTAATTTTACCAGTGATGATTGGATTTTAATTTGCCAGGACTATAACAATTTGA
Source organism: Panax notoginseng (assembly GCA_016801055.1). Classification (NCBI taxonomy): domain Eukaryota; kingdom Viridiplantae; phylum Streptophyta; class Magnoliopsida; order Apiales; family Araliaceae; genus Panax; species Panax notoginseng. The sequence continues at coordinate 53,255,036 of CM029020.1, read as the reverse complement.
GGGACGCTCTCAAATACTCCACTCAGATGCTATCGGAGCTTCGCACTTCTAGGCTTTCCTCTCACAAATACTACGAACTCTGTACTCTCTCCTCACTGATCCGATTTTATCTTTCCTTGATTGATTTAAATTCCACTTCTTTTTTATTTATGATTAGGTCGGAGTGATTTTATTTGGGTTGTTTAATTGCTCAGATATGTGAGCATTCGATGAACTGAGAAAGCTGGAGATGTTTTTCAAGGAGGAGGCTAAGCGTGGTTGCTCCACCTTCGAGCTCTATGAACTCGTGCAGCATGCTGGGAACATATTGCCCAGGCCGTAAGTTTGAAATTGTATTTTAGTCATTCTTTTTTGGGTTTATGTTGTAAAATTGGCTCCATTGTTGATATATACTTTCAGATGCTGTGATGAATTCAAATGTACATGCATAAATATATTATTGGTTCACCTTTTTTTGATATACCTTGTTGCTTCAGCCATTTTATACTGTACCAGATTAATAATTTAGGTTCTTCATTTGAATCTAAGTTTTCGGAAAAGAGAGCCTTGTAGATACAATGTTTTTGGATGATATTAAAATTTGAATACAAAAATATATTATCAAGTAAACTCTAATATTGAGAAAATATTAGTATAACAAAAGTTGGACACTCTCATTTGCGGACATGGACTAATTAAATACACTTCCCATCTCCCTCTGCCACAAAATGTGAGTTATCTCTCCATTATTGTACTTCCCAAAAGAGAGCCCACTTTCTAAAAGTAGACTTAAAGCGGCCAAAAGATTCCAATTTTAAACTTAAAGGAAAAGTTGGTAGACATAGCCTTTTAGTTTGATTTTCAATATTGCTATTTAAATTGATTTTAGAGGTTAAATTGGGAATTCATATTTTTAAAGTTGCATGATGTTTAAATGGTGGATTCTCTAGTAGACTAAATTTTCCAATTTTCACTTAACGGAAAATGTCCCCTAATCATTTGATACTTGATTATCGTGAAAATTTACTTTTGAAATGACCTCAAGGAATAGGGGTGAGCATGGTGCAGTTTGAAACCCAAACCGCACATGAAACCGCTTAGGTACGGTTTGACAAATCCAAAACCGCACATGAAACCGTTTGTGATTGGTGCGGTGCGGTTTTGATCAATTGAAATGACAAAATTTTATGCAATTTAAATTAACAATTTAACATCACACAATATTAAATACCACATTGATAACAACTACAAACTTATAATGTTTTGTCTAAACAAAAGCTAAATAGAACATGCTTACATATGAAAATTCTAAACAAAGATAATTAGTTAACTACATGAAAGACAATTCCAAATGGATTAACTGAAGGGTGACTTCCATAATATGCTTCTTGATATGCTCCATGAACTCAAAAGAAGCATGGTGCGGTTTCGGTTTTATGTATGCTGTTTTGGCCAGTAACCAAACTCAAACCGTAAATTGGGCTTTTCAACCCACTTAAAAGCGCCACATACGCCGGAACCATTGGTGTGGTTTGTGCGGTTTTTGGTGCGGTTTCGGAGGCAATTTGGTTCCTTGTTCAGCCCTATCAAGGAATATTAATCTTCTGTCCTTCGTTGATAGCCACATAATTTACCTGTAGCCCATGTTGACTCGATTCTTGATGATCATAACTTATCATTTAAAAGTAGTATACTATGCAGACTTTGCAATATAGGTGGATTAAGATCTCATTATAAGATCTTTTTCTTTGATTTACAAATTGTATGTCTTAATAAACATTTTGAGTGTGTCTCGCGCTTTCTTCAGGAGGTGCATGTTGGATGATCCAATAGATAGTATTAGCTTTAAAATATATCAGGTTCAATGCAAGATAAATCTCTGGTTCCTTCTTTGTGTTCCTCAGGTACCTCCTTTGTACAGTAGGATCCGTGTAGATAAGGTCTAAGGAGGCTCCTGCTAAGGATGTTTTAAAAGACCTTGTGGAGATGTGCCATGGGTACAGCATCCTCTACGTGGACTTTTCCTTGGGAGTTATCTTTCCCAAGTCAGTAGGGATAAGTTACCTGATATTGGTTCCGAGTATGAAGGGTAAAGGACATCAAGTCCTATTGATTTCTCCATTGTAAAATAAGGAAGAGATTTAACTGTTTACGGTTCAAAATTTACTTCTCAAATATGTTGAAATCATGTGGGGTTCTATAGGTGTTAAGGCCTTCGTTGTGGATTCCCCAGTCTCCCCAACCAATATTTTGTATCGGTTATGTATTTTACTTTTTGAGGAGTTATGAGGAAGTGACCTGATATCTAGATGGCTTACATGATTCCTGCAGGGATGCTGACATTGTCATTGACGCTGTAGAGTTTGTACTCCAGAATTTCACAGAAATGAACAAACTCTGGGTTCGAATGCAACATCAGGTTAGTTGAAATTTCTGGATTCTGTTATCTGCTCTCAAGCTTAGACATGCATGAGGCCACAATGCTTGCATGTCGCCGAAGGTAAAAATAAATCATGAGAGCATGATTTGTGGTCATGCAGGTGTTGTTGTGCTTGTGAATCATTCATACTCTTTGCTGATCTTGAGTTGAGGCTTGCATTCGGCCTTTCTGGTCTGCAGGGTCCCTCGCGGGAGAAGGAGAAATGGGAAAAAGAAAGGAGCGAGCTTCGTGATCTTGTAATTATCAGTAATCTTGGATTATTTATATCACTTCAATTCAGCATTTAACTGTGCAATAATCCACTAATCAAAGGGGTACTGTTCTGTCCCTCACATGTTCATTAGGTAGGGAAGAACTTGCATGTTCTCAGTCAGATCGAGGGTGTTGACCTTGAAATGTATAGAGATACTTTACTTCCCAGAGTCTTGGAACAGGTGATCTTTTTATCTATATTTGATATTGTTCGAGTTATTGTAGTTGTAAAATATCTGAATTGACACAGTGACCATCTTCTGATGGATTTTGTATCACAAATGCATTTTGTAGGTTGTGAATTGTAAAGATGAGCTCGCCCAATATTATTTGATGGATTGCATAATTCAAGTATTTCCTGATGAGTATCACTTGCAGACTCTTGAGATTATATTGGGTGCCTGCCCCCAGCTTCAGGTGGATTGCATAATCTGTTTCACACAACTTTTTACCATAGCTGTAGTGCGTTCGAAGAATTGAGAAGTATATTGAAATATGATTACACGTGCAGAACTCTACAAATAGAAACAATTGTTGGCATTTTCTAAACTTTTACATGGGTTGCAGAGGTTTATAAGCAATCCCTTGCATACATGTGATAGTGGCAGAATTATTATTAATTTAAATGGCCCAACTCTTGCTAGGACTAACACGATAATAATATAATCTTTACTTGGTTAAGAATCATTTAATGTGTTTCCAGCTCCATTGGCAACGTACTTTGCTAAGTAGAATGACATTATCTATAGCTATATTGGAATTGGTATTATCAGTTGTTTTAAATTGTGAAAGTCTGATTTTGTGCTATAATCCTAGATATGATTATAAATATTAAATTACTAAGCTATCTACTTTTTTTGCCCCTTTGTGTGTTTCAGTTAACTGTTGACATCAAAACAGTCCTTTCTCGATTAATGGGGAGGCTTTCAAATTATGCGGCTTCAAGTGCAGAAGTGAGTAACTTGTGCTATTTACCAGGGCTTATATTTAAATTCTATAACGGCTGATGATTTATGTTACAGGTTTTACCCGAGTTCTTCCAAGTAGAAGCCTTTGCAAAACTGAGCAATGCCATAGGAAAGGTAAATTTTCAGTAGTTGCCTTGAAGTGTCTATATATAAAATTTCAGTTGAATACTTTTTCATCATTCAGAAAAGGTTTCGCACTTATTCTTCACTTTGTTTTATTGTTTTCATTCAAATGTTCAGTCAACCATATTAAGACGTCAATATTATGGAAATTCTCTTAAAGAAGGTATCCTATTGGAGTTCCCAGCCTTTCAGTCTCACCCATCATCCTTGTAATACGTATTACTGTATCTCCAACCCAATGAGTAACAAATAAAAACTGATGCTCTTTACTTTATATTTGACGTGGCTTGAATGGCAAACTTCTGGAGGCCAATTTTGTTCAGACAACTGGATCAATCTTGCAAATAGGGTTGTGCGTAAACATTAGTACAAGATTTTGTGCAATAGGATGTGTTTCTACATTTTGTTTTGGTTGCATCAATTTGATTTGTTTCACTATTTAAATAGTTTTGTAGATATTTCCTTTGAGCAGTATTGTGAATTTTTTACATAAAAGTGATTTATTTTACTGCTACTTTGGTAATAGTTATTCTTATTTTTCTCCAGTATATATTTTATTTATTACTTAACTTCTGTGTTGATGCAGGTGATAGAAGATCAGGTTGACATGCCTATTACTGGAGTTATAACTTTATATTCATCTCTGCTGACATTTACCCTTCATGTCCACAATGACCGTCTTGACTTTGTGGATCAAATATTGGTATGTTTCCTCATCAGATTACATTAATATCAAACATGTAATCTCCGTGTTAGCCTCGTAAAGTTTAATATTTGAACTTTAGATTTTAGTTCACGAGTCCTTTAACTGCTGACATATTCTCTGTATTTTGTCCAATTAACATAAATAATAAAGAAATAATATGCTTAAGAATCTTTGTTGTTTGGAGGAATGGTCTCCTCTAATTATTGTCTTGAATCAGTATTTTGGTCAAGCTTACTCAACTCATCTCAACAAACTTTAAGTTGATTTGAACAGTTAAGTCGATCTCTTTTAAGCAAAACTAATCAAGTTTGAAGATCTGATGTGAATGTCAGACATTGCATGTGTCTTTGCATATACATGGCATGAAATATCAAGTTATATGACACTGTTCTATTTCATGCAAAATTGTGAAATTTGTTGAATTGCATCACAACGATCATTCCTGAGAATGTAATGTTAACGCATTACTAAGTTAAGATTAGTAACTCTTTAGTGCTGCTGCTGCTGTGTCTTTTCCTTTATCTAAAGGTAAACTAGGACTCGAGGAACAGAAAAATAAAATAAAAAATCAGCAACTTCGCATAAGTGATTGCCTGTCAAGCTCTCTATTTCAGAAAAGAAAAGTCCTCTCACCATCTTCTTTGCCCTGGTTCCTATGAAGTCCTTTATCATATAGGTTGATGTACAAACAAGAAGTATACAACTGTGCAAGGAAGATCTTGTTATGGTTTCATGCATTTGAGTTGTTTTAAGAAAATCTAATGTTTTTCTCTTATGTGGAGTAACAGTTAATTTTATTGATGTGTATGTTTCTCATTTTTTTGGGACATCAGCACTGATTAGATTGTTGTTCGTTCCTTCAGGGTGCATAGGTAAACTTTCTGTCAAAGGAAAGCTTGAAGATAATAAAGCCACAAAACAGATTGTCGCTCTTCTAAGTGCTCCTTTGGAGAAATATAACGATATAGACACTGCACTGAAACTTTCTAACTATCCTCGTGTATTGGAGTTTCTAGACCAAGGGACAAATAAAGTGATGGCTAATGTTATAATTCAAAGCATCATGAAAAACAAGACTTGCATCTCTACTGCGGACAAGGTTGGTCTTACCTTTCATATATTATTCCTTCTTTGAAGTTTACTTCTTAATAATATAATTTCTGGGTTTCTGTAGGTTGAGGCGCTCTTTGAACTAATAAAAGGACTTATTAAAGATTTGGATGAAAATCTTGACGAGGAGGTGATTTGAATCCTTCTCTAGTTATTTATCTTGTTGCTTAGCGTTATACATGAAGAATCAAGACTTCTCAGTTGCTTTTGAAGGCTTGGAGTTTCTCAGTTGAATATTTGTATTTCCTAAAAGTATATTTTCCCCCAATATCTAGTTTGATGAGGAGGATTTCAAGGAGGAGCAGAATTCAGTTGCACACCTTATTCAGCTGCTATATAATGATGATCTAGAAGAGATGTTAAAGGTAATACTCAAGTTCTTCTTTGAAGATTTTGAACTTGGTGCTTGATATATATATATATATATATATATATATATATTTATATATACACACGCACACACATATATACAGATATATATGTATGTATATATGTGTGGGTGGGTGTAGCTACACATACACATCTTTATAGTTTAGTGGTTTGGAGCACCTGCTGAGGGTTATTTTGAAAAGTCTAAAACACATGTAATATAATAACTTTTTGTAACTAGTAACCAAGTCTTCTCGCTCCTTTTCTTTTCCTTATCCTGCCAAGGTTGTTGGTTTACTATATATTATCTCTACCAACCAACAACAAGCAATCAACTTAACAACCAATCGTATATCTGCAAAGCAAAGAACAATGTTTTAAAGTGAAGAATTTTTGGTTGTTGATGTTGAAAGGAGGGAGCACTATTTGATTTTTATGCTTGGATAGACAATAGGTCAGTCCAATGGTTCTGGATAAGTTGCTGCGTTGTCTTGATACAAATTCTGCTTACAGCATTAATGAATGTCAATGCATCGTTTCTCCTGCTTTTATTGATGTTGACTGCTATTATAATGTTGGGTTCCAGATCATATGTACTGTGAGAAAGCACATCTTGACTGGAGGAGCAAAGCGGCTTCCCTTCACTGTCCCTCCCCTTATTTTTAGTTATCGTATGAATTTACTTTTCAGCTTCTGTACATATTGCCGTGTGATCTTTGGACCCAATTGTTTTAAAAAAATGTTGTGTAAAGCAGTTTCTACACTATTGGAACCATGGTTCAAAGTCGTGGTAGGCCTATGTTTTGGAAGGTCATTTTTGACTCGGTATCGGTTTCGATTAGCTAGTTAGGAGCTTCAAAAATAGTAAAAAAGTTATAAAAAAAATTCTAAATAATAAAAGCAATAAGAGGAATCAATTAAGTTAAAAAATACTATTTAGTGCACACAACATTATCCAAATTATAAAGCAGATGTCTCGCAGTTATGTTTAATTAGTTTTATATTTGAATAAATAAAGTTGATATTGATGTTGTCTTAGTTCAAATGCTTAAGCATACATGATCTAATTTAAGTATAATTTAACTTGACTAAGTACATTTTAAGTGCTATTTTTTTTAAGTTGTACTTAGCTCGGAACTATACAAGTACAATTTAATGATAATTTAAGTATAATTTGGCTTAATTTATTATATGTTAAGAACATATTTTTATTTTTTATTTTTTAAGGTATACTGGACTAAGTACGGTATAATTTATAGAGAAAAGTTCGTTCTCTTTTGTCGTCTACCTTTATAGCTTTTAGCATATTTGAATACTTTTTTGGGTGATGTTTTTTCTTTTACGCCGTGATCCTTTATTTGGTCAGAAACCATTACGTTATGTCGAAAATGGTCCGAAACCTCTACGTTATATTGAGTTGCCAAAATATTGCCGGAAATTACCCTTTACATGAATACTTCCTAATTTTGTTATTTGGGTTTAGATTGCGGTTTGGCACCAACCGATAATAGGCCAATATTTCGGCGTAACGGCCAATTCTTTGAACCATTATTGGAACTCATAATAACAATCAACACAACATGTGTTATTCAGGGATCCAATATCGAGTATTTTCAAATCTGTGTTGGAACATGCAAACTCATGATATTTGAAATTCAAATCTGTTTTGGAACATGCAAGCTTATGATAATTGTTTATAATGTCTTGAGACATAGAAACTAATGGTGTGGTTACTGGGAGAGAAAGGCCAAAATAGCTTTCTGATTTTGAGTGGTTGGGTGGTTGTGCTGATGTGTTTGTGTATGCAGAATGTTTGTTTGTAGAATGTGGCACTTGTTTTCAGTAGAGTGTGGCACTGTATTTTACCATGTGCTATAGATAATTATAGACTAAAACTTAGTTGTTTGCTGTTAAAGCCTGGGGAAAGTATGATATGGCCTAGGGCCAGTATTCAATACTTTCATCATTAGGATGTGTGGACTAATGAGTATCCGAAGAAAATAACAGAAAAATAAATGTTTAGGGATCGTTTGGTAATTTCTTCTGCTTCCAAATGTTAAGTGTTATGTTACATTGATCTTGAGTAATTTACATATACATTAACTATATGTTCTTGTTGTTAACAGCTGTTGTTGCATTTTGAATGAAGGAACTTCCCCTCTCAACTCCAGCCAACATTCCCCTCCTCACCCCAGTGAGAAAGGGAGAAAAGGAATTAAAGCTTACAGCATCAGAGTTTTTAATGTTGTAGGAATACATGCTTTAGGTTAAATAAAATTACCATGTATGAGGATTTCATTCAATTGTGATATGCCCATGCTTTCTTAGAGTTCTGCCAACTAAGAGCCCCAGCTGTGCTTTCTGTCTTTTCAGGCTATAATTGCACAATACTGACAACTTGAATTATCCTCATGCAGTTGGTTAGGCGATTGCAAGGCCAGGATGAAAATGTCAGTGAAGAAGAGGCAGAGACATCAGTGACACCAAAGAAAAATTTTCAGATACTGTACCAGGTGGCTCTTATAAATTGAGGATTATGTATGGTGTCTGCTGTGGAAGAGGCATTGTGTTTTGACTGCTATCATGGAATTATTATTTGAGATATTTACTAGGATTTTTTCAGTAACCCAACTCTGTGATGCACCACTGATGAATCTTAAATCTATTGGTTGTCTTTTGCTTGACCTCAGCTTTACTGTGATCATTATTGTAAAAATTTGTTTGATATTTTCCCCTGCTCCTTTTCTATTCCTATTCATGTCAGCTATATGTTCTTCCATCTAACATTCACTAGATCAGGGTCTTTTGTTTGTTCATGCCATGTTTGAAATAAAGCCTAATATTTTCATGCAGTTATCTACAGTCATTCTTAGTTTATTTGGTAATTCTTATGCAGACAATTGAGGCTCTCTCTATCATTCCCGTACCTGAACTTTCACTAAGGTTATACCTCCAATGTGCTGAGGTACAAACAACATATTCCCTTTGGAACATTACCATATACAGAACTTGTGTTCCTACTGGCTTACTCTTCCCTTGTTTTGTGAATACCCAGGCTGCCAATGACTGTGATATAGAACCTGTAGCCTACGAGTTTTTCACCCAAGCATATATACTATATGAAGAAGAAATTTCGGTAATTGGTTCTGCCCCTGTTCTATCTTTTCCTGAGAAACTAATTAATTCTGTTAGAGCCCTTCACAAGTGTGCAATGAGATGTGTACAGTTATGCTTATCATTTCTCCTTGCTTAATTTCGATAGGATTCCAAAGCACAGGTGACAGCAATACACCTAATAATAGGTTCTCTGCAAAGGTTGCATGTCTTAGGTGTTGAGAACAGGGATACGTTAACACACAAGGCTACAGGGGTAATATTTGTACCATATTGTATTTTAGAGTTTTTTAACCTGATTCTCACAGGTTCTGATTTTTAGTTCGTTTCTTTTTGTAGTATTCTGCAAAGCTTTTGAAAAAGCCTTATCAATGTAGAGCTGTTTATGCTTGCTCGCATCTCGTTTGGGTCGATGATCAAGATAACATCAAGGATGAGGAGAGGTGCATCACCATACCTTAAGCATTGTACAAAAGTCCTTTAATTTTTCATCATCACCTGCATGTCATGTGGTTGTTTTAAGCATGGGAAGAATAATTTTATGGAATTAGAGCTGGCTGTTTTTTCCACGAGCCCTTCAAGTTTTGTTGGCTGAATCTGGATTTCTGAAATTTTCATGGGTCGTGGATGAAAGATATAATTGTTTGCTGCTTGCTTTTTTTCATTTTAGTGATCCTTTTCTATTCTTTTAATTTCTCCTTGATCCAGGGTCATGTTTTGCTTAAAGCGTGCCTTGAGAATTGCAAATGCTGTTCAACAAATGGCTAATGCAACACGAGGTAGCAGTGGATCAGTCATGCTCTTTATTGAGATACTGAACAAGTAAATAATTTTGGTCTTCCTATTCATTTTTTATCTATTCTCAGCTCCATTTTGTCAAACATGGAAAAAGACTTACCTTATTTAATATCAGATCTCTATTTCTTCGAGAAGGGGAACCCACAGATTACGGTCGCTTCAATTCAAGACCTGATTGAATTGATCACAAATGAAATGCATAGTGATAACATGACACCAGATCCAGCTGCAGATGCTTTCTTTGCCAGTACGATGCGGTATATCCAGTTCCAAAAGGACAAAGGTGGTGCAGTGAGTGAGTGAAATTTCTGAATGACTGGATCCCTTGAGGAGGAGCATTCTTGGTGTAACAGCCACATACAAGATTTGCTTGTTTGGAGGTTGGGAAGAATAATTTTATGATCATGGATTTCTTAAAAATGAAAGGATTCGAGGGGATGTTATATTCCTTGTTTGGAGGTTGGGACCAATCTTTTTGGCCTTCTGCTACATGGTATAATTTTTGGGTGTGGTTGTAATCTCTGTGCTTTGTAATTTTTGGTTGGTTAGCTTCCTAGTGTTGGGTAAGGTCTGGGTCATGTATAGTTGCTGCTTGCGACATTCCTAGTGTTGGGTAAGGTCTGGTTCATGTATAGTTGTTGCTTGTGAAATTCTGAACCCTAGACTTGTTCATGCAGTTCTGGATTTCCTTATTCTATATAAGTATATGCTTTTGTTGTTTGTCATATTAGAAAAGGCATACTGACATATTAGTTATTAGGTATGGACAGAGTGGATTGCTAAGATCTTAACTGGCCACTATATGAAATTCATACCTTTTGCCATAGTTTGTAATCAATATTAGGCCACTATAGCTCTTTCATTTTTATTTTGTATATGCATACATATGTTCTAAGTGATGTAAGAATACCGAAACTTAAACATCAGTGCCTTTGTTCATAATATAAACCTTATATTATTAACTATCTGCACCTTTACATCGACTCTAGTAACTTGTAAGCTATGTAGCTTGTTCTGGAAAGGGGCTACTCGTATGGAATGAACTTTTAATTATGTTTTGGTCTAGTATGGAATGAACTTTTAATCATGGAGTCGACTTGATAATCAGATTAACATTGGACTGCATCTGGGTGGATCTTCTTATTTTTTCCCTTCTTTTTCAGGTCCTAAAACTCTGAAACTCTGTTTATTTTACTGGAAAATTGAATTCTAGAGAAAATTTAATTGTCATTAGTAAAATTAGTTACATCTTAACTTTAATGTAATAGTAATAAAAAAATTCTAGCTAATATATTTTTTTTGTTAAAAGTGGGATTAAACTAGGGCTCGATTCGACCATAATTTATAAGTTGGTCAAATGAACTTATAAGTCATTTTTTTTACTATTAAAGTGTTAGAATATAGGATCACACACACATAAACGATAGAGAATTAAGAATCACACACAAAGATTTACGTTGTTTCTCAATTTGGGTACTTCATAGGCAGCTTGTTGCTTATTGATAATTCCTTGGTTACGTAGGGTTTTATAATAGATAGTATTTATACCTACTAATTCTATTCTAATCCTACTTCACATTATGTTCAATTACTTATAATGACCTTTCCAAAAACAACTCAGAAAATCTCTGTCCGTCAACCGGCGCGGCCCTCGCCGCTCACAGGTACTACATGGCACGCCCTGCCCTACCAGGACAGAAACTTTACCGGCACCGGTGCGCCCCGCGCCACTCTTAGCCTTCACCCAGTGCACCCCCCGCCACTATATCAGAAACTCCTGTACCGTACACAATTAACCCAAAGAAAAAACAAGGTGCTAGTTGTTGAGAGAAAAAGCTGATTTGAGATGATTTAGAGAGAGTCTAAAATTTTGTTCCTCTACCTGGCTGCTACTACCATTCCTAAATGGAAATTCTTAATTTATAAAATAAACAAATAATTATAATAGTCTTAACAATTTCCCAAATATATTCCAATAATGTGGAACAAACAAACTCTGTGTCTTTATGAAACCCATATTAAAAATTGAGAAGTTTGACAGACTATACACAAATAAAAATTAAAAAATAAATTTATTAAAACGACGTAGTTTGACAGACTATATACAAATAAAATATACACAATTATATATAGTCATTATTCCCAATTATATAATTATAATAATACATGTTTAAATTTAATAAATATAATTATAATTTGATATATACACATGCATGGATGCATGAATGTAAAGATCGAAAATTTTCGAACAATTATATCTGTATTTTTATGAATAATTTTTTTTATTAATTATTATGAATATTGATGTCATGAATAATATTTTGAAATTTATGCGTTATGAATTTAGCAGGATAGTCAATTTAAAATTTTAAGTTAACTAAGAATGAAAGTAAAGTCAGATATGGTTCAAAACCCTAATTTTGGATTTTGAATAAGGAATGAGATTATTAATAAGATATGAATTGTATTTCAGTGCTATAAGTGTGTACTATATGTATGTGATGATAATTGTTGAACAGTTATGGTGTAGCATTAGAAACCCCTAATATTAGTCCCTAAACCCTAATTTGTAATTCAAAAATTTTGTAATTCAAAAAGGAATTTAAGACTGATAAGAAATTGTAATTTTATGATTAATGATATATATTATTAATTATAAACCTAATTTGGGAAAACCCTAATAATTAATTAAAAATTCTAATTATTAGAAACCCTAATTGCTAAGTTAGAAACCCTAATCGCTAATTTAGAAAGCTTAATGTTAATTAGGAAACATTAATCCTAATTTGCAAATTTCTAAGTAATTAGGAAATCTAAAATGATTAGGAAACTCTAATTTCAAAATTAGAAAGCTTAATTTCCATTTTAAGCCTTAATTAGAAAATTCTAAAAACTAATTTTTCAAAACCTTAGGGTTAAACCCTAAGGGTTGAGATAATTTGACAAGAATGCCATTAAAAGTACAAGTAAAAAGACCAAAATGCCATTTTTGCATTCTTTATTAGTTAGCTTATAGATCTTACCAAAATTGGAGTTGGTGACCAACTCTAGATTGCCATGTGACTAAAAACCTTTACAATCAGCCAAATTGTGCCACATATATCAGCCATATACATTGCATTAATAGATATATAGATTAAGAGAAGGAAAAGTCACACAAACTAGCCCATTTGTTCACAAACTCTCAACCAAACCCATCTCTCTCTAAACCCACTAATTTGTTAAGTGGACCAGTCCTCAATCAAGTTCCTAGAACATCAATAACAGATTAGTAAGCCTAGATTCAAGATTTGTCAAAGTGTGGTATAAACCTTAACTAAGAATCTGATCTTGTATGCCATGTTAAATGTTATGTTTTTGTGTTTAATCTTGTGTTAATAGATGTTATTTAGTGATCTATGATGTTACATCATAGATCTATAGCATCAAAATGCTCAAAAATCATGTTTTTCAAAACTGTCCAGAACCCTAGATTTATGGTCTGATAACCGAATGTCAGTGGCCATAGATTTAGATCTGGTTATGATTTTTCTTGTTTGTTGTATTGAACTTGTAGTATGCTATAAGGGCTTTGATCTGGAACTGGAATCAGGGTCAAATCATGTATAGATTACAAGTTATACTGCAAAAAAATTGGTCATTGCCGACGGGCTATGCCGTCGCCAATGACCTTCTTCATTGGCGACGGCATGGTCCGTTGCCCTTCCCGTCGCCGTATAGGTCGTCACCTCTGGTTCCCGTCGCTCGCCGTCGGCAAGTGTGTCATTACCGACTGGGTCATTGGCGGTGGCTATCCATCGCCAATGACTCATTGGCGACGAACAGACCGTCAGTAATAACCACTTCAAAAAATCAAAAATCAGTCATTGCCGAAGACATAGCCATTGCCAATGATCCACTTCTCCCGTCGCCAATAAGTTTTTTTTTAAAAAAAATAAAAAAATTACAAAATACCCCATGTTCATTTACATATACATAATTATACCTGTTACAAACTAAAGAAAAATAAATAATTCTTCACGAATGCATATCAATAACAATAATAGCTTTTGCTATATCAACCATCAAATATGTAAACAACGTAATGACTTATAGATTAAATTCGTTCGATGTAAATACAAAATGTAATCATAAACTATCAATATAGTTAGATATATATACCATCAACCTAACTAGATACTAAACTCTAGTATGTACAACTCAAAAGTTGTATAAATATACATATATGAAAGTCAAAATATAAATATAATGGGTACTACAACCCAATATCAAATATGTCAGTATCATCATCGCCGCTGGTCCCACCGTCGGTCCCACCTACAGTCCCATCGCCGATCCCACCTCCAGTCTGACTGCCGGTCCCACCCTCCATAGTCTCATCAGCATTAGCCCGGCGGTCATCACCATCTCCACCACGAGAATCGCCTGTGCCGCAGCCTCCACCTGCCAAAATCTCATCAACAAGACCCTACAAAATTAAAATATTAATAACAAATTCGAAAATAGAGCATATTTAAATTAGTTTTGTTTGTGTTCTTCAAGTGTTGATGAGTTTTGCCTACGAACTGATAACTTGACCTTCGTATGTCAGAATCGAGTCCCGTAAATTGTAACGCGAGTCTAATACCTACGCGGTGCTATATGTGTGTTTGCATAGCGTTTGGACGGCTGAGGCGGGTTTTGAGCTCTTTTTTGACTTTTTGCCTAAGTGTTGGCGAGTTTTACAAACTGGGCGATAACTCGGACTCCGTATATCAGAATCGAGTCACGTAAATTGTAACGCATGTTTAATACCTACGCGGTGCTATGTGTGTGTTTGCGTGGCGTTTGGACGGTCGAGACGGGTTTTGGGCTCTTTTTCGGCTTTTTACCTAAGTGTTGGCGAGTTTTACAAACTGAGCGATAACTCGATCTCCGTATATCAAAATCAAGTCATGTAAGTTGTAATGCGTGTCTAATACCTAGGCGGTATTATGTGTATGTTTGCGTGGGGTTTGGACGGCCGAGGCGGGTTTTGGGCTCTTTTTTGACTTTTTGCCCAAGTGTTGGCGAGTTTTGTAAACTGGGCGATAACTCGATCTCCGTATATCGGAATCAAGTCACATAAGTTGTAACGCGTGTCTAATACCTACGCGGTGCTATGTGTGTGTTTGCGTGGCGTTTGGACGGCCGGGGCGGGTTTTGAGCTCTTTTTCGGCTTTTTGCCTAAGTCTTAGCGAGTTTTATAAACTGGGCGATACCTCGGTCTCTGTAAATTAAAATCGAACCACGTAAGTTATAACACGTGTCTAATACCTACACGGTACTATGTGTGTATTTGCGTGGCGTTTGGACGGCCGAGGCGGGTTTTGGACTCTTTTTTTACTTTTTGCCTAAATATTGGTGAGTTTTGCAAACTGGGCGATAACTCGATCTCCGTATATCAGAATCGAGTCACGTAAGTTGTAACGCGTGTCTAATACCTACGCGGTACTATGTGTGTGTTTATGTGGTATTTGGATGACCGAAGTGGGTTTTGAGCTCTTTTTCGACTTTTTGCCAAAGTGTTGGCGAGTTTTACAAACTGGGCGATAACTCGGTCTCCGTATATCGGAATTGAGTACTGTAAGTTTATGTTAATAATGGAGTTTAGGGGTTTCATAATGGAAGTTAGGGTTTTATCTTAAGTTTATCTAAGCAATACAATTACAAATTACATAAATTAAATAAGGAAATACAGAATTTAATTGTTTTTACCTGTCGAATATGTGGTGGGAAGATGTTGGCCAAGATAACTGCACATACACGGATGGCCTCCTCCCGTAATACACCCATGAGGTCGTCAATGACAACTGTAGGATCTATAGACCCGTGGATAACCTCCTGAGCCAGCTGGTAGATCCGCTCGCGTGATGGTGCGCCTGACTGCACAACACTACTCGCCATGCACCCCTCTATTATCCGCCGGAAGAAGTCGTCGGATAATGAAGGGACGGTACCCGATCCACTCGCACCACTACCTCTAGTGGGTGGGCGTCACCGAGATCTCGCAGCAAGGACTAGGGTGTAAGCTGGGACATGGGGAATACCCACAACTTTACCTTTCTTCGATCCCCTTGTAGCCTGCAGCCAGTCCTCTATCTCCTCGTCTACACGCGTAGACTCATCTACTGGAGTGTCACCTCTCTGGCTGCTCCGGGCCACTGCAAGATCCTCGAACCGTCGCTGAAAAAAATACATTAGTAGATGATACACAAAGTATAAAATGAAATAATACAAAAGAATATCCGAATTTTAAATACATACTAAATAAGAGAATTAAATAACTTACAGCAATGCGTTCTGCCTCAGGTGAGATATAACCACCGTCACCTTTCTTTTGGTGGGCGTGCCACCAAAACTCCAAGCGGGAGGGTGCATGCTTTAAACTCACCTCGAGTCTCTCCCGGAACAGGTCGTACGACTGAGACCCAGTGCAGTGTGGGAGACGACTCTGCTGTCGGGCAGCTGAACGCTGTGCCGACATCTTCTTGAAGGCCTTGCCATCCCAAATGATGCACATCTGGTCCCACACCGGAGTAGATATGAAATCTGGCCGAACATCCGTAAGTGTTTGTCTATCAGCCATCTTCGTCTGGGCCTTCTTTTTCCAGTTGTAGACCCACTTGTGCCAATTCATCTCTAGGTATCTGTGCAGAACAATCATGACATGGGCTTCCTGCCCGTCCTCAAAACGATAATATCTCTACACATTACACATTAAGAAGCTTAGTAGACAACATAAATCAAAGAGGTAACAATATATTCAAATGGAATATAGCATATGAATGATTGACATCCTACCTTAAACTCAGCAATAATCAGCTGACGTGTACGGTCATCCACATACGCCCACCTCATCCACAGGCTTGAGAATCAGTTGCGGACGATC
This sequence comes from Panax notoginseng, assembly GCA_016801055.1. Classification (NCBI taxonomy): domain Eukaryota; kingdom Viridiplantae; phylum Streptophyta; class Magnoliopsida; order Apiales; family Araliaceae; genus Panax; species Panax notoginseng. Next base: position 53,238,267 of record CM029020.1, on the reverse strand, counting down.
CCAAGCAACATGTTCCTTGGCGTGGCGTCAAGGATACTACAATTGAAATTAATACATTGCAAATTACAAAGAATATTTAAGAACTAAATACTTATGTTATAGTAATACTATATTGGATTATGAAATTACCTATGAGTCCCAACACGACATATAAGCGGCGCCTGGAGGGGATTCCCTAGCAAGCCATGTGCTAGTCCCCGAGGAGGCCTACGTCGATCACCTTTGTAGTGAAATACATCAATATTTATATAAACGAATATAATGTCAATACAATAAAAAATAAAAAATAATAAGATGTATCCCAACAAAACATGTAATTATACCTGAAGATCCGGCCTGATCATCACGCGTAGAATCGCCACGGCCCCCACGACCTGCACGCCCACCACGATCGTCGTGTGGTGTGCACGCCATATGTATGTATACTGTCAAATCATAAAAAAAATATTATTAAACATTCGTAAATACTATATTTGTTAACAGTAACAAAGAGGATAACATACATAAACAACTAAAAGAATGCAACATAAATAGTAACCTAAAAGGATATAACATAAATAGTAACCTAAAACAACTAACACCTTATTTAGTAGATTAATATAAGTTGAAGATAATGATTGCACTACTACAAACTATTACATTTGAATATAACTAAAAGGACACAAAGAGTACATACTCCTAATCATTTATATCGTCAAAGCCATCAATATCAGAATCATCATCTTCGAGCGGTAGATCTTCATTATCGTCGTCATCATCATCTTCGTCGTCCTTAACGATTTCTTCAATTATATCTACCTCCTCAACAACATCGTCTTCACTTTCGACAGCGACAACATCATCCTCTTATTCATTAGACTCACTAATAATTGTCACATCAACAGGTGTGACACTAGTAGAATCGACTTGTAAAGGTTCATCGTCTGGACGAGGAGTTGTGCCTTGAAAACCACGGGCTTTGGTGGTTATAACAGCATGCCATGGGCTTGCAGGAGTCTTAACACTCCGCGCATAGTACACCTGTGTTGCTTGACTTGCTAAAATAAAAGGCTCATCCATACTAGTCATCAGTCTTAGTTTTGACTTAACGTTAATAGTCACCCGTCCTGATTTTTTATCTACTTTAACTCCATTCTCAACATCAAACCAATAACAATTGAAGCAAACTAATTCTTTATGACCCCAATATTTGAGAACGACAACTTCTAGCAATCGTCCATACCAGTCATCCCAAATGTTATTGTAGCAGCTACCTTTCACCACAAAACCAGAATCAGCAGAAGTGACTTCCCCGATATCGCAACACTTAAATCTGGAACCGTTGACAATGCAGCATGTATAAGTATCTACAGATCTTTCTAGGCCGTCGGCTATAAGCTTTAGCCGATTGTCAGCTAACTCATCTATGAGGACCTAATGTACATTAACACAACATATTCTAAAGTTAATTACGCTATAAGAATAAATCTATGATGGTAGATTCATTGAACTTGTAAAGGTTAGACTTACATGATCTTTAAACCATTGCACAAATTATTCATTTCTCAAAATTTTCAAATCCCCGTCCGATATACTCGAATTCGCTTCATTTACTTCAACATCATATTGACTACAACACAGTTATAAACTTAATGTGTTTGTAAAGGAACTTGACACAGTTACACAAGACATATATAGTTATGACTACTTACTTAATGTATGGTGCTACTTCATTCATGTTAACAAGTGCATACAATGTGGCAGCTGCATACTCACTATCAGTCAAGAATCGCCTTTATCTACCACGAATGGGCATACATGATGACTAAAGGCCGTTAATTCTCCATTTTTCTCGTGCGCAACAGCCTGATTTTGACGTAAATGATTGTGCTTCGTCTGAACATTCGGCTCAAAGTACAACGAGCAGAAATTAACAAGTTCCTCCATAACATAACTTTCAGTAATTGACCCCTCTACACGGGCTCTATTCTTCACCTTTTGCTTTAGACGTCGCATATACCTATGTGATATATAGATTAGCAAAAAAGAATGAACATTTTACCGTATTAAAAACATTAATGTCATTACCTCTCGAATGAATACATCCATCTATATTGCACGGTACCGCCAAACTTAGCTTCGTATGGCAAGTGAATAGGCAAATGCTCCATTGAATCAAAAAATGATGGAGGGAAGATCATTTCTAACTTGCACATTATTTTCATTATCTGCATCTCCATTTTATCTATGTCTTTGAGCTGAAGCTCCGTTAAGCATAGATCTCTGAAGAAATTAGAAAGCTCTGTCAGTGCTTCAACTACACGTTTCGGTAACAAGTCGATAAATACCACATGGATCAACTTCTGCATGAATACGTGACAATCATTACTTTTGAGACCCCGAAACTTTAGCTCTTTGACTTTACAACAGCTTGCTACATTCGAAGAATATCCATCTGGGAGCTTCAGTCCACTGATCTAATTACATATCAATATCAACTGTTCCCTGGTCAAAGTATATTCAGCTTTAGGCATTACCGTCTTACTACCTTCTTGATACAACCACAGATCTTTCCTAATGTTCATTTCTACCAAATCAAGCCTTGACTTGTTGTTGTCCTTTGTTCTACCACTGGCATCTAGGACTGTATAAAAAATGTTATCAAATACGTTCTTCTCAGGATGCATCGGATCTAAATAATGACGGATGCAGAGTGTAGCCCATTAAGGCAGGTCAAAGAACATGGATCTGTGTGTCCAGTTGTGAATCTTACCGTAACCATAAGCTCGCTCTAATTTGTGATTCTTCCCTGGAGGTGAAAAATTCAAATGACTAATCTAACTCAACATTGCTGACCCAAAAAGACGGCCAGGTACTTGACATTTCTCAATTTTTCAATTGAATTGTCTACTCATCCGTCGATAATGATGTTCAATCGGCAAAAACTGTCTGGATGTTGCAAAGAAACTCATTTTCCCCCCATGCACACGGGACATGACAAGCCCCCATGAGTCGACCATCCACTGATCATTCCTAACGCCGGGAAGTTATTTATTGTCCACAGTAAAGCTGCCCTCATGTCAAAGTTCTACTTAAGAGATACATCATAAGTTTGAACCCCTTTTTCCCATATCTTCTACTCATCAACTAACGGCTTGAGGTATACATTGATGTCTTTACTCGGACTCTTGTCACCCGAAATCAGTAAAGGCATGAACATGTAGGGATCTTTCATGCACATCGAAGGTGGGAGGTTATACACAACAATAATCACCGACCAAGTTGAGTAGGGCTTTGTGTAAGGCCCGTTAAACGGATTAAACCCATCCGTAACAAGTCCAAGCCTAACATTGCGAACCTCTTCAGCAAACGAGGGGAGCTTGCTATCAAAAATTTTCCACTTAAGCCCATCTGCTGGGTGCATCAGTTGACCTTTGACTATGTCCCGTGTAGAGTGCCACCTCATATCCTCGGCAGTATGTGTTGACATGAACAACCGCTGAAGCCTCGGGGCAATGGAAAAGTAACGTAAGATCTTTCTCGGCACGTCTTTTCCCTTTTTCTTGTGCTGTTCACAGTATTTACTTGTACCACAAATATCACATGACCTCTTATCTTTATTGACATCACCGTAATACAACATACAGTCATTCTCACAAGCATCAATCTTCTCATACTCTAGATTGAGCCTTTTGACCATTTTCTTCACATCATAGTACGACTCTGGTAACTTATTGCATGTAGGTAAGCACTCCTTCACAATGCTTAATAGTTCATTAAAATCTCTCTCGCTAAAGTCATGTTCGTTCTTGAAGTGTAAAAACTTAGTCACGGCAGATAAGACGGTGTGCTTTTTGTGCTCTTTATACAGTGGCGTCGCTGCTTCATGGAATAACTCATAGAAACCCTTAGCTCCGTCATTCGGCTCTTGCTCGACGCTACTGCCATCCCTGTCTGTATTCCACTGGAAGTATGAACCAGCAACTTCGACTATCATGTTAGTATAGTCAAAGGTTTCGTCACCTCTAGATTCCGGTTCTGATTCATGTTCATCCAACCAGGTTTACCCATGATAGATCCATGTCGTATAACCCTGCTTGAATCCATACGCAAATAAGTCGCACATGACATCACTCCTTTCCTTCCACACTTCATTCACACACCTCTTACAAGGACATCTGATCTCATCGCTGCTGACTTGCTCAAACGCGAAATTGAGAAACTGTTCAACCCCACTTCGGTACTCAGAGCTAAGCCCACTCTTATCAGTGGCTACCCTACGTTCTATCCAACTTCGATCAACAGACATCTTGAACAACTGTTTGCTATATATATGGAAAGTTAGACAAACACAATCAAGTCTCTAAGTTAATGTATATGCAAGCTTATGAGTTTCCTAACTTCATATCCCACTCTAACGGGTCAGGCTTCTATCCCATTCCCGTATGTGAGGCCTCACTGATGCCAACAACTTGAACACATCTTTAATTTTTTCAGAAATTTCGGCAGCACCTCCTCATGGTCTTCAAGTACATGAAATAGACTAACACATCGTAGTCTAAATATGCACCCGAAGAATATCAAGAGATATATACTGACCGAAAATTCAAAAAATATAAAGGCGTGCTCAAGTCGTTAACACCGACCTAAGTGAGATCGAAACATACAAGAACAGTCCCAAAACGGGGACTATTTGAGATTCACTCCTACTAAGTGAATCTCAAACAGGTTTCTAAGCTTCCTAAATTTTATGAACATATGCACATGTCAAGTTATATGGAATAACTACATAAATGAAGTCAATTTTCATATATTATAGTGCTCAAGTATTCTTCTAGAAATTTTCATATGTCATTGTTTACAAGACATTATAACGATTTTGCATCTATTTGTAATCTGTAAACCATCATGGAGTGAAGGCTTTGGTTCGTTTGTTGTTATAGTAAACTCTAGAAACAAGTCACAATAACTTGCAAATCATCCCGAAGCCATGTTAAAATTACTATCATAAAGGAATTTTTTTTATACTCTCTTTGAGTTACCTTTTTAGCCAAAACCTATACGCTGTTTTAAGCACATGCTTCCATGAGTCTTGGCTTTACATGGGGACTTGCTACATAGAAAAGTTAATATTGTTTTACACGAACTCTTCACAATTTGCCCTAAAATACTAGTTTCCGACACTCGACACACAAAAGGGGTATATGTACTAGGGTACTAGACACTTCATTTTAGTGCAAATAATTGGCAAAATTGAGGAGTACCCATGTTGGACTCGTCAAAATATTGTGTCCAACTGGACATTCCATCCAAGTCCGTGTAACATAGAATATAATAATACTCCATATACAGTAAGTGCGACAGTAATGGTTTAGACAATACAGTGTGCTGACATAATAAACCAAAACTTTTAAGCAGTCACAGAAAAAGTAACTTCTAGATCAAGTGAGTTCATTTACATCCAATTTCAAAAACAACATCCCATTAAACCAAACAGCTATCAACGTATAAATTTGTCTAGTTATTTTAGCGTATAAATTTGTCTAGTTATTTTAGTAATAATATGCAAAGTAGGGATGCACTTTTTTTAGATAAAAGGAAGAAAAAAAATAAGACCCCAAGTGTTTTCATAATTTGTTTCAGACACAGAAAATCTATTATGAAATGTTCTCGAATCATGTAATCATAAAAATAATAAAAGTAAAAAACTAAACAATCATAATGCATGAACAAAGACAAACACTAGAACTGAAGATTCCACCACTAATACAAACACTTGGATTGGGAAAATAAACATGATATGGTTAAGAAAGTACTAACTAATAAATTCATTCTATATACTATGAAAATATTACCAGTTAAAGGTTTGTCAGGCATAATTGGACATTTTTATTTTTACTTTGTTTTTGAGAACAATTATCATGTTCAAAACAATGTCCTTAAGAGCACTATATCCTCATTTTTCACTACATAGTTCAGATAGAAATAACTAGCATGGAAAGAAATATAACATTTGTTACAACAACAATACTTTTTGAGGGCATACATATACTATGAATTTTTTAACATCAGTACAATGTCAATTGCACCTGGTAGAAGCAACAAATTGCAGCAATGAGAAAAAAGAGAGATGGAGATATATGTACTTACAAGACTGAAGCTGTCGCCCAGTTCTCCTCCCAAATTAGTAGCAACTAGTCTATTAAACAACAAAGAATCACAAATAAAATAATTTTTGGGCAAAAATTAACTCAAACATTTTTTGAAAATGAAAAAAATTAAATTTGGGAGAAAAAAGTCACAGCAGATGAAACCCTTACCTTGTAATTTCGATAAAATCAGACAGAAAGGGGAGGAGATGATTATTCAGAGATAATGGAGAAGAAAGAAGAAAGCTTCTACCAAACCCATATGCTTGAGTAGAAAAAATCAGAAGAATTTGGGAAGAACCCAACTCAGTCAAACGAATTTGGGAAAACCCAACTCAGTCGAACGGCTCAAACTCAGACGAACAAACCCAATTTGGAAAGAAACTGAAACTAATTTTGGAAGATACCAGACAAGAAATCGAAGTTTGGAGAAGAGGAAGGAAGAAAAAGCGCAAACAAAATTTTTGTACAAAAGTGAGAGACTGCCGTCGAGGTCAAGACTGATAAAATTAAAACCTCATTCTCAACGGGAACTTCTTCGCTAATAACCCCGTCTAGCCTTTGTCATTAACAACGACAGTGTCGTCGCCTATAATACTTTCTCCCATCGCCCCCTTTATTTCCCTCCCCTGCGTTATTTATTCGCCAAAAATAACTCATTACCGACGGTAGAATTGTCTTTACCGACGGAGTCCAATTGACACCCATAGCAATTTTGGAGGGAACCAATACATTGACGGCGGGCGTCATTATCGACGGTTTAGCCGTCGCCAATGAGGTTAATCTCGACGGCATATACGCCATTGGCAATACTCCCGTCGGTAATGATCCTTTTTTTGTAGTGTTATGGATGGCCAAAGTCCATTGACCGACCGTGACTTTATATTTCTGAGTAACCCATATTTTACCCAGAAACGTCTAACAAGATGTTCATGTGCATAGATTTATGAGGTGTTTGTTGCTTTGATCATGTTGTTGTGTCTAAGTTGTAATATGGTAGATGGACTATAGATTCATGCTTTTAGATCACCTAAATAACAAATAGATTTAATATAGTGGATGGTCAAAGTAGCATGAAGGATCACGATTTCTGTTTTCTAGGTAACCTAGAAAACTTAAGAACGTTATTTCTGTCATAGTTTGACCGGACAATATCTTGTGATTGTGTTGTTGTTAGACTGATTAAGTGTAATAGATCTGTTCTTTGTCATGTGGACTACAACCTGGAACCCTTAAACCACAAAAACATTACATGAAAAGCAAGTTGTGGAAGCCCAAAATAGGCTACTCGAACTGTTCTTATTTTTTGGGTAACCCAGAAAATGAAGAACATCTCTGACAGCTTGTTCAATGGCTTAGATCTTGCTTGTGTGTTATTATTTGACTCTGTTTATGGTTGATATATGTAGTATTACATCAATACTACATGATCTATCCTTAAGCTTGCCCAGAAACATCATAGACAATGAATTATGATTCGTCAAAGTAGGTAACTCGAACACTGCCTTTGAATGTTCTTGAGGCTCAAGAACACATTAGGCGACAGTTTCTATCGCTAAAGGTTTTAGCGACAGTTATATTGATATTAATTAATTTAATTTCCAAAAATCATTTAAAAATAGAAAATAATTTTTGAAAATTCCAAAATTAGTTTTAAAAATGATTTGAAGTTATAAAAATTAACTTTTAATAATTTGACATATTTTTCATTAATATTATTATTTATTTGAATATTAATGATATTAAATTTATTAAATAAATGAATTAAATAAATTGATTAAAAATAATTTTATTATATTAAAAATTATTTTAAATGATAATAAGGTGTTTAAAAATATTTTAAGTTATCAAATATGACTTTTAATTTTTTGAGGAAAATTTCATTAATTATTTAATTTTAATGATATTAGATTTATTTAATAATTATATTAAATAAATTGGTTAAAAATGATTTTGATATCAGAAAAATCATTTTTAATGAAAATAAAGAGTTTAAAAATATTTTAAGTTATAAAATATAACTTTTAATATTTTAAGGTAAATTTTATTAATAATTTAATATTAATGATATTAAATTTATTTTATAATTATATTAAATAAATGATTTAAAAATGATTTTATTGATTTAAAAATCATTCAAAAAGGATATAAATGATTTAAAATTATTTAAGATTATAATAAATGACTTTTAATATTTTGATGAATAATATATTAATATTTATATATTAATGATAATTATTTAAAAATAATTTTAAATGTTTTAAAAATCATTTAAGAAGAATATTAATGTTTTAAAAATATTTTGAGTTATTATAAATAACTTTAATATTTTGACAATGGTTTCATTAATATTTTAATATTAATGATAATAGAATTTGTGACGCCCCCAAAATTTGGTATACATCACCCATCTTGGGTCGCCAGATACATGGTACAGAAATCAAATACAACTTACTAATACAACTGTCGTGTACAATACGACAAAACATAAACTGTGAGTTTGAATACAAATATTATCTTCTAGAGAGTATTCATACTCAAAAGGAGTCCTCATTACATTTATTAACACACTATTACATAGAATAGTGAGGACTACTAACTAATACTATCATTCGGACCATCACTCCGTTTCCCGACTTGCCCCAGCTACGTTCTCATTTCCTGAAGAGAACAGTGAAAGAAAGGGTGAGCTCAACTAGCCCAGTAAGAAATATTATGACTAAGATAATGAAGAATAAATTATCATTAGTCTTCAACAATGTTAAACTGATAAAATATAATAGACATCAAGTTTAACTGCAGCGGAACAAACAATCCATTAAAAGAGTCAAGTAGAAAATAAACTCTACTATCTTTTATGATTTAAAAAGTTTTTCATCACTTTTATCGCTGAGACTCAGCTTAATAAATAATTCACATCATCCTTGCACTACGGCCAAGGATATTCGTTAGGGTCACGACCACAAATTCCATGCACTACGGGCCAAGGATATTTGTGTATTCATCAATGGTCATGATCATGCCAACAACTGTCCATCAATGCACTACGGGCCAATGAGGACTTTTACCACATCATTTGTAACATTACGATCATGATTATACCGAATAATCCCTGGTCATAATCATACCAAGTCCATCTATGCACTACAGGCCACAGATGACTTTCAACATTTTATAAACATGAGGATGATGATAATGATATAAGAATTCAATAAAACAAGTTCAAGAATTAATTTATCCAAGAATTAACAACGTCCAAATTGTCAACATGATACTACTTTGTGGAGTAAAATTCAAGAATGCTTAGAAGAATATTTTCATGAAAAGATACTGGATGAAACGCAATTATCAAGGATATTCCACAAATTTCATGGAGTATAGAAGTCAAAACTTAACCAACTGAGTACAATAAAGAATGAAATAACAAAAGAAATCACCCGGCATGCGATAGACCGCACAGACAGGTTATTCCAACAGAATAATAAATAATGGAACCAGGTCCGGCGTAAACGCAAAGACAGGATATTCCGACAGAATAATAAATAATGGAACCAGGTTCGGTGTAAAACACACAGACAGGATGTTCCAACAGAATAATAACAAGACGGAACCAGGTCCGGTGTAAAACACACAGACAGGATGTTCCAACAGAATAATAATAAAAACGGAACCAGGTCCGGTGTAAAACACACAGACAGGATGTTCCAACAGAATAATAATAAAAACGGAACCAGGTCCGGTGTAAAACACACAGACAGGATGTTCCAACAGAATAATGGAAGAATGTCACCAAGTATAGGGTAGATCCGCGTATACAGGTTATTCCAATAGAATAATAAGAAATGGAATAACAACAATTTTCTTCATGAATAAGAAAGAATAACACCCCTTACCGTAAAAGAACTGGATATAAGAGTAGTGAAGTAGTAGAAAACTTTTCTTCTATCTCTATATAGTCTCTCTCTATAGTTTCTTTCTCTAGAGTTCAGTGAATTCGTAAGAAAATAATGAAGGAATGAGCTTCTATTTATAGGAAAATGGAATGCATAGTAACTAATCCATGAAGGGGGCAGATTGATTTACTTTAATCTGACGGTCCATATTTAAAGAAAAATCTTTTAAATAAAATATAATATATTCTATTTATATAAAAAGATTTTTACTATGCAAAATACTATGCAACACTATGCATAATAAAATATAATATATTCTATTTATAGAATAACTTTAATAAAGTATTCTGTTTTATATAAAAAGATGTTTCTGTTTTATTACGTTAATAATACGAATAAAACAAAACTTCATTATCGTTATAATAACTCATATTATTAATCAACAATAATTGAATCAAACTGAGCGACTTCTCACATAAATATCAATAATCAATACTGTGTGCTACTATGCAACAACGCGTATTACTGTACTTTTACTACCGAGTAGTTCAACAGTATCAACGGTAAAACTTCCGCCGTTATTTTCATAAAGTATTTTTGTCGTTTTCTCAATCCGACAATAATTCCGTTGTGGGGTCCACCAATGATTGTACAGTCGTACGGATATTCTCCGACAAAAAGAATATTCCCCGACCAATCGAATATAATATGACAACTTGCATACTTTGCAAAATTTATAAATACTACCCATAACTATTATATCAAATCCACACCATAATATAAAAAAAATTATTTCGAGAAAAAATTAAATATTTATTCATAAAATCTGGGGTCTCACAGAATTATTTAGTATTTAAATAATTTAAAAATTATTTCAATGATTAAAAAATAATGATTAATGATAATAATTATTTAAAAATTATTATACGACTATGAAAAATAATATGACTGATATTTAAATTATTTAACATAATACTGAAGCTACAGAATAGAGTTTAATTGAAAATAAACTCGATAAATATCTGATAAAGTTGTCGGTACACCGAATTGGTTCTAAAATTGATCCGGACCTAGATAGTTTGACTTGATAGGTAAATGTTTATGATCCAAATACTGATATAACTATGTGATAATGTGATTAAGTTAAGTGTTGATTGAAAATAGTAGTACTATTTGTTACGATATATTATTCTAATCGAAAGAATGATCTTATTAATGCTAGGTCTTTGCATAAAAGATAAAACTAAGTTGTGTAACTGTAAGCAGCAAATCAGGCAAGTATCCTACCCTTGACATTTACTTTATGCAATGGTCCTGCGTAAGCAAGTATATGAACTATTCTTTTTCATTGTGTAAGTATCCTTACTCTTTGTATATACTTATGCAATGATCATGTGGAAGTAAGTTATTGGATTATATTCTTGTTATATAAGCTTTTGAACTCTACTGTTATTGATCATGTATCTAAACCTTCGTATTCATGCAAGTTTTCTGTAAGGCCCAACTTTTTATAAAATTAAAATTCCTCTATTTATTATTTTGAAATAGTAAGGGGTTGATTTGATTAATGTGGTTAGTTATGAGTAAAGTGCGTAAATATTTTAAATAAGCAAGTGGTTATAAAATACTCATTATTGTCGGGGAATATTCGTTTGGTCGTAAAATATTCTTACTGACGGGGAATATTCGTACGACGGCGCAGTCATTTGTGGACCTCATAACGGAAAACTGTCGAATGAAGAAAATGACAAGTATGAGGCTTTTTTATAAATAACAGTGTAGTTATTACCGTTAAAACTGTTGGAATACCCAGTGGTTAAAATACAGTAATACGCGGTGTTGCACAGTAGCACATGGTATTGCACAAATGATTGATTCTTACGTAAGAAGTCACTACTCAATAACTGTTACAGTAATTACTGTTCAATATTTTATTTTATTGATTCAATAATTGCTACGTTGATATTTTATATTATTGTTGTTTCAATAATTGTCACTGCACAGTATTTTCATTATCAGATCAATAAATCATATTATTTTAATAATATTATTAGATAGCATTATTGACAATGTCTAAGAAAGTTCTGTCGAGGAAAGGGGTTAGGTTATTTAATTACACGCCAGTAAGGAGAAATTGTAACGATCGAGAAATTTATAATTTAATTTAAATATTTTTTGAATTAAATAAATATTTTAAATAATTTATTTATTAAGAAAAATAAATAACTGATGAATTATGGTGAATTAATTTAGTAACTAAATGGATTAATGTTAATTAAATTGAATAATGACAATTTATCTGGAGGATTTAATTCAAGAAAATAATTAAATTAAATCAATTGCTTAATATGTAAGAAAATAATTAAATTAAATGAATTTTTTACTTTAAAGGAAATAAATAAATTAAAAAAAGTGATGTTTCTAATTTATTAATTAAATTAGATATTTAATTATTTATTAATTATAAGTATAATGATAATAAGGTATATTATTATTATAAGTTATTAAGCTAAAGTTATTTAAATTAATTAAACTAAAGTGTGACATGAAACTATATAATATAATATTATTAAAATAATTTAGTTTGAAAAATTGTTGGTTAGCCAAACAAGGCCTTGTGGCCTTTGGCTTATTCCAACTGACGTCTTTTATTTTTCTTTAACGGAAGAGTACGTGGGGTGGCCAGTTTATTATACGCGTCTTATTTCTTTGCCTAAGGCTAACTAAGTTCAGAGAGTTGGTGAGAAAGGAAAAAAAAACACAGGGATTTTGAGAAGGAAGAATCACAGTGATTTTGAGAGAGGGTCATCATATTTTGCTAGCATACAATCAAGGGTTTAAGGTATAAATTTCTTCTAACTTATATGTTTTGATTTCTTTGTGGTTATTCCCTAAAAACTCATAATTTTGATTGAATTGGTGTGTGTATATATATATATATATATACTTGTATATATGGATTATAAACTGATAATCATCATATATGGTTGATGCTTGTTTGATAAATACATGAAATTTGGGTTTATAGGGATAAAAAATATATCACAGTGTTTATGTTGTTGGATATGGCTTAGAAAGTACAAAATTTGATGCTCTATATGTGTTGTAATATGTGATTTGTTATTGGATTGTGTTAGTATGTTAAGAAACGAAAGCAACGTAGTTTAAATCGTGTCAATTGGTTAAGAAACGAGTTCGTGGCGATCGAATTCGCTAAAAATGCAAAATATGGTGAAATTTGGGAAAAAAATATGGTTTTGATTCTACAAAGTTGTGTGTATGTGATGTTTATGTAGTTAGAATGGTGTATAGCATGCTTAACTATGATATTACAAAGTTTTAGATGTTGAAGTTTGGTGAATTTCTGTGGAATTGGGATTTTTGGCCTATAACAGAGTCTAGTTTCGTGTTCTACAAAAATTAGAACTGGTGTGTTGCGCGGGCGCGCAGCCTCTGGGCGCGGGCGTGCGGTAACTTAAGGTAATACTGGCGCAGCTGCGCCAGTAGTCAGTCACAGACGGTGAAGTCTGCTACTTCTACAGACTTTGGACATTCATTATAACTTGGCTTAATGATTATGTTAGTGTGTCAAATGTGTAATAACAAGGTTAAAACAGAAACATATCATGTGGTTAGTAATCCTAAAATGTTAAGTAAGGTTATGACCTAAATGATGGGTTAATCCCCTAAAGTTAATATTCATACAACTAATTATTATTGCGATTCCAATGATACGTGTAGGGTAATTGGAGAACAATATTACATTTGTGTAGCTTACCTACAAGGCAAGTTCTTTAATTCTACTCTTATAATAATTGTGCAAGTTTCTAATTCTATCTTGTTATTATTGAGCAAGCTTTCTAACTTCATTCTTTTATTAATGAATGCAAGTCCCTAAACTTTTATTGAGCAAGACTGTTGATTCTATCCTTATGTACGATTGAACAAGCTCTTGTAACCTAATTCGTTACTTCGAGTGAGTTTTATTTTCTAAGTCTTGATATTATTATTCAAAGCATATATTGTTCTAATACATTGATTCACATGAGATTGTTCTAACTCTTTTGGATATAGCACTTTGCATGTGTATCATGTTTATTCAATTATATTGTTGATATCCGATCTCTGACTTTGATAGCCTTGTTCAGTTATACATTCTTGTATTAAATCTTCAAGTAGTACGCAAACTCCTATTGATTAAACTAATCTATAATAGAATAGTGTTCTAAAGTTCTAGAAACACTGGCAAGCTAGTTCCAAACTAATCTTTCTGTAGTGCAGAAATTCTAAATTCAAACTGAGACGAACAACCCTATCATAGGGGATTTTGTACGTGTAACGTTTAGCTGTTTGTGCACAATACATGGTATAAAGGGCTGATCCCCCTAAGTACGTTAAGAAGAGTCTGTATAGTCTAATGACTGTTAAGGTTAAGGTAATAATACCTAAAAACCGGAGACATAGTTCGTGGTCCTAAGACCCTCAGATATTAAAGTTCGAACTTGTTTTCCATTTTTGATTCGTAGAACAAGTTCATTATTGTTCATTCTCATGTTGTTATTGCTACTCTTTATATCAGTGAGAAATTATTTGCTCACTCTTGCAATTAACACTGCAGCTAAAGCTGAGAAAGTTGATGAGCCGTCTACTAGCAAAGGAAAGGGCAAGATGACCAAGTGTTGAAGACTTATGAGAATTTTATTTTAATTGATTATGTTAAAGACTTGTTTTATTTTTATGTTGTATTCCGCAAACTTATGTAATAATTTTAAGGTTAGATTACCTGGGATTGTTTTTAAAATGATGTAACCCTTTAATGGGAAAGACTATTGTTTAAGTTATTTAAATTATGTCTTTATCCTTTATGATGGGTAGTTAGATGTAATGGTTTTGATAATGAACACCAAATCTTGTGGGACTGAAGTACCCGAATTTGGGGGTGTCTCAGGTTGGTATCAAAGTTTTAGGTTATGAACCTTAGATGGGGAAACCTTAGGAAGTAGCCTTTAAGGAAACAGAAAACATATAGGTGTTTAACTCTTATCGGGTTTTAAGGAATGGATTAAGGTATCCACTGAAGCTAAACAATAAAAGACATTATGTGCTATGTGTTAATAACTTATGTGCTCGCGAGTATCGATAATGTTAAGTAAAACTTAAAATATTTTGTTGTCAGGATGTCTAATGAAGAATGATCCAGTCCAACTAGGGAGGTGATACCACAGGTACCTAGAGATGACAAACCCTGGGATATTCACGTTGTACGGGAGCAGTTGATCCAGGAGGATGAGCCTGTAACCGATCCTGAGGAGGATAGCTCTGAGGAGGATGAGGAGGAAGAGGATCCTGAGGAGTTTCCACCAAACTCCATATCAGCTGACATGTATGATGCTTTGTATGATCGAAACATAGAATTACATGATAATGTTGAGGAACTGAAGGAGCTAGTTGAGATGCATCATGCTACGATGGAGGAGAAGGATGCGAAGATTCAAGAACTCGACTCACGCCTTGGAAACACGGAGTGGAACTTAGTGCAAATTAAAGGTCAGCATGAAGATTTGTTGGCAGTGAACGAGAAGATGAAAACTGACATGGAGAAATTAAAAGATGACTTCAAAGAGGAATCAGCTAAGCGTACAAGAGCAGAGGATGCTTGGATGAAGGCGACTCATAGTGCAGATCGTGCTGAGGCTAAAGTCCAAGTGAAGAAAGCCAAGATGAACGAGATGGATTACGCTTTTAATTCTACGATTGATAGGGCCCAGGATCGAGTCTATTATTATCCACCTCAGTTTGAGGACTCGCCGTGGTTCGTGATGGATCGTAGAAAAGTGTATCGTATTATGGAGAAGGAACGTCGAGAAGCCTTACGACGTCTTAATATGCGTAGATAGAAATAAGAGTGATAATAATATGTGGATATTTATGTGGATAAATAAAATTTTAAATCCCTTATTTGAGATGGATAAAGGGATAGTATGAGAATGTAATCCTGAAACTTGTCTAGTTCAGAAAAGTGGATGTTTATAGCAGATATGCTATCTTTAATATGTTTTAAAACTTTATGAATGAATAAAAGTTTATTTGAAATGTTATGTGTTATAGATTTCATCTTGGAATGTTTAAGTTAAACTTCAAATACCCAAGAAGTTGAGTAATGAACTAATAAGCGTATATTTTAACAGAAAATGCTCCCTAGAAGAAGACAACCACGTCAGCAACCACCTCCTGAGGGGTCTACTAATAATAATAACGAGGCCAATGCTAACCCGGTTCAGGAGTTGGTAACCTTGTTGACGGGTGCACTTGCGAATCAACCGCAAGCTCAAGTCACGACCTTTAAAGAATTCAAAGCGGTTGGACCGCCAGAGTTTCAAGGGTCTATGAATCTAATGGAAGCTCAAACCTGGATTATGAAAATGGAAAAGGTGTTCGACGTTGATAGAGTTAACGAAGATCAGAAGACTGTGTTTGCAACGTTCATGCTGAAGTCTGAAGCTAGCTACTGGTGGCAGGAAAATAAGGTTTGTGGGGGACAAGGAGTGATTGCGTGGGATAGATTTAAGAAGATGTTCTTTGAAATGTACTTTCCAGCGAGTTCTCAGAATCAGTTGGAAGTGCAATTTTTGGAGTTAAAGCAAGGAACGATGACGGTGCCAGAATATGCTGCGAAGTTTAACGAGTTGGCAAGGTTTGCCACATATCAAGTCAATACTGACGAGCGTAAAGCGAGAAGGTTCGAACAAGGATTGAAACCCTAGCTTTATAGCAAGGTTTCAATGTTCCAGCTGAATACATTTGCACCTATTTTGGAAAAGGCAATTATCGCAGAAGGTGGAAGCAATGCCTTAACCAAGTATAATTAAGAACAGAAGAAGAGGAAGAATGAGAGTGAAAACAAGGCTGGTGGAAGTAACGTCAGAAGTAACAGTCAGAAGAGGAAGTGGAGCGATAATTCGACTGCTGGAGGACAGCAAGGAAGTCAGCAGAAGAAAAAGTTTGAAGCTTGTGCTACTTGTGAAAAGAACCATATTGGAGTATATTTGAAGGGAAAACGAGTGTGTTTCAACTGTAGTCAGGAGGGACACATTGCACCGAACTGTGTTAGTCCGAAGAAAAGAGCATGTTATACCTGCGGTTCAAAGGATCATATGGCTCGTGATTGCCCTAAGAAGCCAACAGGAAGTGCAAGTGGTGGTAAAGGAAACAACAACGGTGGTGGTGCATTGACTATCACTGGACCAGTACAGTCAAGCCGACCTACTGCAAGGACTTTCAATATGACCGTGCAAGATGCTATACTGTCTAAGGATGTGGTGTCAGGTATCATTCCGATTAATAGTATTAATGCTTATGTACTATTTGATTTGGGTGCTACTTGTTCATTTATATCCGATGAATTTGCTCAGAACATAGATTTGCCTCAGGAAGAATTAGATTCTCCTTTGAGCATAGAGATTGCAAATAGGGAAGTGATTTCTATTAGATTCATATATAAGAATTGTAGAGTGGTTATAAAGGGTCAAGAGATGAGGGTTGATTTGATTCCAATTAGACTTGGAGAGTTCGATGTTATATTGGAAATGGATTGGTTATTCAATTACGGAGCAGTAATTGATTGCCAAAGGAAGTGTGTTAACCTTATGACTCCGTCAAAGGTAGTGTTCTATGGTAGTAAGTCACCTCGACGAGCAAGTTATCTGACAGTGATGCAAGCCAAGAAGTTGTTGAGACAAGGATGTGTAGGATACTTAGCCTACATTGTCGATACACAGAAGAAGAGTGCGAAGTTAGAAGAGAAATCGATCATAAGAGATTTTACAGACGTATTTCCAGACGATTTGTCGGGTCTTCCACCGGATCGACAAATTGAGTTCGTGATTGATTTAGTACCAGGAATGGCCCCGATATCTAAGGCACCATACAGAATGGCCCCGGTAGAAATGAAAGAGTTGATGGTGCAATTGCAAGAACTGCTCGACAAGAAGTATATTCAGCCGAGTGTTTTGCCATGGGGAGAGCCAGTGTTGTTTTTAAGAAGAAAGACGGATCGATGAGACTCTACATTGATTACCGAGAATTGAATAAGGTCACGATTAAAAATAAGTATCCATTACCTAGAATCGACGACCTGTTCGATCAGTTGAAGGGAGCGAGGTATTTCTCAAAGATAGACTTAAGAAGTGATTATCATCAGTTGAAGGTGAGGCCAGAGGATGTACCGAAGACGACATTCAGAACTCGGTATGGTCATTACGAGTTTTTGGTTATGTCATTTGGTTTAACCAATGCACCTGCAGCGTTCATGGATTTGATGAACAAGGTGTTTAAACCATTCTTAGATAAATTTGTGGTGGTGTTTATTGATGATATATTGGTATATTCCAAAACCAAGGAGGAACATATTGAACACTTAAGAGTGATGTTGGAGACATTGAGAAAAGAGAAGTTGTACGCTAAGTTCTCAAAATGTGAGTTTTGGTTGGAACGTGTACAGTTTCTCGGTCACGTTATTGATAAGGACGAAATTTTGGTAGGTCCATCAAAAGTTGAGGCTGTGATAAACTGGGATCAGCCGAAGACACCGTCAGAAGTAAGGAGTTTCTTAGGATTGACAGGTTACTATAGGCGTTGTATTCAAGATTTTTCTAAGATCGCGACCCCATTGACGAATTTAACCAGGAAAGCGGTTAAGTTTGTTTGGATGGAGAAGTGTGAGGAAAGTTTTCAAGAATTGAAGAAGAGGTTGAGTTCAGCACCTGTGTTGTCATTGCCTGATGATACAGGAAATTTTGTAGTGTATAGTGACACATCGTATAAAGGACTAGGCTGTGTGCTTATGCAGAACGGTAGAGTTATTACGTATGCATCACGACAATTGAAAGATTACGAAAAAGGGTATCCGACTCATGACTTAGAGTTAGCAGCGGTGGTATTTGCCCTGAAGATTTGGAGACATTATCTTTATGGAGAGAGCTGTGAGATATATACCGACCACAAAAGTCTGAAGTATATCTTTACACAGAAAAATTTGAATATGAGACAAAGAAGATGGTTGGAGCTGATCAAAGACTATGACTGCGAGATTTTCTATCATCCCAGAAAGGCGAATGTTGTTGCTGATGCCTTAAGTAGAAAGGGACGGGAGAAGTTAATGATGTTGACTACTCAGGAGAAGCTAGTGTCGAAAATGATTAAGATGGAGTTGGAAATTAGATATCCGACAGAATTCGATGAAAAATTATTCCAGATGGGAAATAGTTTAACATTGGTTGATAAAGTGAAGAATGCACAACTTCAGGATGAAGACTGCGGAAAGATAAAATAGAAAGTATTTGAAGGGGAGAAAAGCAAATTCAAAATCGATTCGAAAGGGTTAATTCGATTCGAAGGGAGAATTTGGGTTCCGCCAGTACCAGAAGTTAAAAAGGAAATTCTGAGTGAAGCTCACAACTCAAGATATTCGATTCACCCCGGGAGTACAAAGATGTACCAAGATCTTAGACATCATTTTTGGTGGCCGAATATGAAGAAGGATGTAGCTGAGTGCATGGAAAAATGTTTAACATGTTAGAAAGTTAAAGCTGAACATCAAAGGCCAAGCGGATTATTACAACCGTTGGAGATACCGGAGTGGAAATGGGAGCATATCACAATAGATTTTGTGGTAGGTCTTCTAACAACCCAACAAGGTTACGATGCCATTTGGGTGATTGTCGATTGACAAAGTCGGCACACTTTTTGCCAATCAAGATTAGATTTAACCTGGATCGGTTAGCAAAACTATACGTGAAGGAAATTGTTTCAAGGCATGGTGTACCTGTGTCCATTGTATTAGACAGAGATCCACGTTTTACGTCTAATTTCTGGAGACGATTACAAGAATGCTTGGGAACACAGCTAAGAATGAGCATGGCGTAGCATCCTCAAACCGACGGACAAAGTGAAAGAACCATCCAGACACTAGAAGATATGCTCAGAGCATGTATTATGGATTTCAAGGGAAATTGGGATGACCATCTACTATTGGTAGAATTTGCCTACAATAATAGTTATCATGCGAGTATTGGCATGCCGCCTTATGAAGCGTTATACAGCAGAAAATGTAGAACTCCGTTATGCTTGAATGAGGTAGGTAAACGTCAGCTATTGGGTCCAGAATTGGTACAACAGACTGTTGACATCATCAAAATGATTCGAGCAAGATTGATAGCTGCACATGATAGACAAAAGAAATATGTCTATCAACATCGACCGAATCAGGAATTCGATGTCGGTAGTTATGTTTTCTTAAAAGTGTCTCCCTGGAAAGGGAAAATTAGATTTGGTAAGAAGGGAAAATTAAGCCCTAGGTTTATAGGACCTTTTGAAGTGCTTCGACGAGTTGGTGAAGTGGCGTACGAGGTAGCTTTACCTCCAGACTTGGAGCCTGTTCATAATATTTTTCATGTTTCAGTGTTGAGGCCATATAAGCCTGATTATAAACATGTTATAGAATACGAGCCCTTACAGTTTGAGAAAGATTTGTCCTATGAGGAAGTCCCTGTTTAAATTGTTGACAGAAAAGAGCAAGTACTGAGGAATAAGGTGATACCTTTTGTTAAGGTAATCTGGAGGAACCACAATGCCGAGGAAGCTATATGGGAACTTAAAAGCGTTATGATGAAAAATTAACCTCAGTTGTTTGCTTGATTTTGTATAACGATTCTGGGGACATAATCTTGTTAAAGAGGGAAGAATGTAACAAATAAATTTTTTGAGTTATGATAATGGGGACAGAATCCTTTTAAAGAGGGAAGGATGTAACGATCGAGAAATTTATAATTTAATTTAAATATTTTTTGAATTAAATAAATATTTTAAATAATTTATTTATTGAGTAAAATAAATAACTGATGAATTATGGTGAATTAATTTAGTAACTAAATGGATTAATGCTAATTAAATTGAATAATGATAATTTATCTAGAGGATTTAATTCAAGAAAATAATTAAATTAAATCAATTGCTTAATATGTAAGAAAATAATTAAATTAAATGAATTGTTTACTTTAAAGAAAATAAATAAATTAAATAAAGTGATGTTTCTAATTTATTAATTAAATTAGATATATAATTATTTATTAATTATAAGTATAATGATAATAAGGTTTATTATTATTATAAGTTATTAAACTAAAGTTATTTAAATTAATTAACCTAAAGTGTGACATGAAACTATATAATATAATATTATTAAAATAATTTAATTTGGTAAATTGTTGGTTAGCCAAACAAGGCCTTGTGGCCTTTGGCTTATTCCAACTGACGTCTTTTGTTTTTCTTTAAAGGAAGAGTACGTGTGGTGGCCAGTTTATTATACGCGTCTTATTTCTTTGCCTAAGGCTAAACTAAGTTCAGAGAGTTGGTGAGAAAGGAAAAAAAACACAGGGATTTTGAGAAGGAAGAATCACAGTGGTTTTGAGAGAGGGTCATCATATTTTGCTAGCATACAATCAAGTGTTTAAGGTATAAATTTCTTTTAACTTATATGTTTTGATTTCTTTGTGGTTATTCCCTAAAAACTCATAATTTTGATTGAATTGGTATATATATACTTGTATATATGGATTATAAACTGATAATCATCATATATGGTTGATGCTTGTTTGTTAAATACATGAAATTTGGGTTTGTAGGGATAAAAAATATATCACAGTGTTTATGTTGTTGGATATGGCTTAGAAAGTACAAAATTTGATGCTCTATATGTGTTGTAATATGTGATTTGTTATTAGATTGTGTTAGTATGTTAAGAAACGAAAGCAACGTAGTTTAAATCGTGTCAATTAGTT
This sequence comes from Panax notoginseng, assembly GCA_016801055.1. Lineage (NCBI taxonomy): Eukaryota > Viridiplantae > Streptophyta > Magnoliopsida > Apiales > Araliaceae > Panax > Panax notoginseng. Next base: position 53,216,409 of record CM029020.1, on the reverse strand, counting down.
AAGAAACGAGTTCGTGGCGATCGAATTCGCTAAAAATGTAAAATATGGTGAAATTTGGGGGAAAAATATGGTTTGGATTCTTTAAAGTTGTGTGTATGTGATGTTTATGCAGTTAGAATGGTGTATAGCATGCTTAACTATGATATTACAAAGTTTTAGATGTTGAAGTTTGGTGAATTAATGTGGAATTGGGATTTTTGGCCTATAGCAGAGTCTAGTTTCGTGTTCTGTAAAAATTGGAACTGGTGTGTCACGCGGGCGCACAGCCTCTGGGCGCGGGCGCGCAGCAGCCGCGCGGTAACTTAAGGTAATACTGGCGCGGCCGCGCCAGTAGTCAGTCACAGATAGTGAAGTCTGCTACTTCTGCAGACTTTGGACATTCATTATAACTTGGCTTAATGATTATGTTAGTGTGTCAAATGTGTAATAACAAGGTTAAAATAGAAACATATCATGTGGTTAGTAACCCTAAAATGTTAAGTAAGGTTATGACCTAAATGATGGGTTAATCCCCTAAAGTTAATATTTATACAACTAATTGTTATTGCGATTCCAATGGTACGTGTAGGGTAATTGGAGAACAATATTACATTTGTGTAGCTTACCTACAAGGCAAGTTCTTTAACTCTACTCTTATAATAATTGTGCAAGTTTCTAATTCTATCTTGTTATTATTAAGCAAGCTTTCTAACTTCATTCTTTTATTAATGAATGCAAATCCCTAAACTTTTATTGAGCAAAACTGTTGATTCTATCCTTATGTACGATTGAACAAGCTCTTGTAACCTAATTCGTTACTTCGAGTGAGTTTTATTTTCTAAGTCTTGATATTATTATTCAAAGCATATATTGTTCTAATACATTGATTCACATGAGATTGTTCTAACTCTTTTGGATATAGCACTTTACATATGTATCATGTTTATTCAATTATATTATTGATATCCGTTCTCTAACTTTGATAGCCTTGTTCAGTTATACATTCTTGTATTAAATCTTCAAGTAGTACGCAAACTCCTATTGATTAAACTAATCTATAATTGAATAGTGTTCTAAAATTCTAGAAACACCGGCAAGTTAGTTCCAAACTAAACTTTCTGTAGTCCGAAAATTCTAAATTCAAACTGAGACGAACAACCCTATCATAGGGAATTTTGTACGTGTAACGTTTAGATGTTTGTGCACAATACATTGTACAAAGGACTGATCCCTATAAGTACGTTAAGAAGAGTCTGTATAGTCTAATGGCTGTTAAGGTTAAGGTAATAATACCGAAAAATAGGAGACATAGTTCGTGGTCCTAAGACCCTCAGATATTAAAGTTCGAACTTATTTTCTATTTTTGATTCGTAGAATAAGTTCATTATTGTTTAGTATTCGTTGTTTATTCTCATATTGTTATTGCTACTCTTTATATCAGTGAGCAATTATTTGCTCACTCTTGCAATTAACACTGCAGCTAAAGCTGAGAAAGTTGATGAGCCATCTACTAGCAAAGGAAAGGGAAAGATGTCCAAGTGTTGAAGACTTGTGAGAATTTTATTTTAATTGATTATGTTAAAGACTTGTTTTGTTTTTATGTTGTATTCCGCAAACTTATGTAATAATTTTAAGGTTAGATTACCTGGGATTATTTTTAAAATGATGTAACCCTTTAATGAGAAAGACTATTGTTTAAGTTATTTAAATTATGTCTTTATCCTTTATGATGGGTAGTTAGATGTAATGGTTTTGCATAGTGAACACCAAATCTTGTGGGAATGAAGTACCCGAATTTGGGGGTGTCACAGAAATCCTTATCGAAAAGCCCCCTCTTTCCTGAGAACGACCTGGTTGTCATTATTGTTATTCTATACTATTATTTGTGAATAATTAATTATTAATTTATATGATAAGAAAATATTTTTTTATGTGGATATAAATTAAGGAATTAATGCTGAGGTGTTTTATCAGTATTTTGTCGGAATAGAGGTGTTGAAAATCATCCGTATATGGATTTCGGTCATTTTTCGTTTAGAATTTGGAAAACCTCTCTTCTACAAAGTTGTAGAGAATTAAATTTACTATGGAATAGACATAAAATTCGTATTTTTCTGATAAAAGACTATTTATTATGAATTATTTAAGTTTCGGAATAATTGATTTTTGGAGTTATAAATATTTTTTAAAAGAAAAATGTTTTTAATGTGGGTGGGACCCACTTGTGTGTGCTGATAAGAATGATGTGGTGTGCGTAGGAATTTTTTTTAAAATATTAATATTTTATTAAATTTTCTGCTTCGCACGACCCGTTGATATTATAGAAAAAGATGTCCGATCCAAGAAGGCTAAAATAGATGAAATGGATTTTGATTTTTGGACAGCAATTGGGAGAATCCAACATCGAGTTCAAAAATAACCTGTTCAGAGCGATCAACCCCAATTTGATATGGATCAGAGAGTAATGATTCAAATCATGGATCAGAAATGCGACGAAGCAATTGAGGGTGGAATGTACTCTATAGCAAAGTTAAGTCCAGCTGGGACGGTGGCACCAAAGGAGGATATGGACAAAACAAAGTCGATGGTTTCAGGAAGAGCGTTTGTCGTGATTGCCCAAAATGCGAGGAACCCAAACGAGGTGATCACGGGTAAGCTAATCATAAACTCTTGGAAAGTTTATACCTTATTAGATACCGGTTCTACCCATTCTTTTATCTCTCCTGCTTGTGCTCAATGTTTTAACTTGACTCCTGAGAAATTAGACTTTGACTTATCTGTTGAAACTCCGTTAGGAGAAACTTTCATTACATCCACTATTTATAAATCTTGCTTGATTCAAGCTGGGACCATCACATTACCTGTTGATCTCATCTCTTTGAAAATACTTGCATTTGATGTGATTTTAGGGATTGATTGGTTAACTACTCATCATGCTAAAATTGATTATTTTCGTAAGGTTGTTAGTTTTCATATTCCTAACCAACCTGTTATATGAATTCAAGCAACCAAACCACTAAAATCAATCACTGTTATATCAAGCCATAAAGCCATTCGTTTATTGAAAAATGAATGTCAAGCTTTCTTAGCCCATGTCATGGATTTAAACAAAAATACGTCAGATTTGAATAATATTTCTGTTGTTAGTGAATTTCCTGACGTATTTCCTGATGAACTTCCTGACCTACCCCTAGAGCATGATATTGAATTTTGTATTGACCTTGAACTCGGTACAAAACCCATTTCTAAAACCCCATATCGAATGGCTCCTATTGAACTTCAGGAGTTAAAAATCCAACTACAGGAGTTGTTAGATATTGGTTTCATTCGTCCTAGTACGTCCCATTGGGGTACCCCTATTTTATTCATAAAGAAGAAAGATGAGAGTATGTGACTTTGTATTGACTATCGGGAGTTGAACCATGTCACCATCAAAAATAAGTACCCATTACCTTGCATTGATGACCTGTTTGACCAGTTGTAATGTGCTAAATTTTTCTCAAAAATCGATCTTTGTTCCGGATATCACCAGTTAAAGATTAAAACTGAGGAGGATATTTCGAAGACTGCCTTTAGAATTCGTTACGGGCATTACAAATTCCTAGTCATATCTTTTGGATTGACTAATGCTCCTGTGACTTTTATGGATATGATGAACCGAGTATTCAAGGAATATTTGGATCATTTTGTGGTTGTCTTTATTGATGAAATCCTCATCTATTCCAAAAGTCGTGAAGATCATGAGCAACACTTGAGGCTTATACTCCAAAAGCTTTGTGAAAACAAGTTATATGCCAAGTTAAAGAAATGTGAGTTCTGGCTTAAGGAAGTAGCATTCCTTGGGCATGTGGTATCGAAGTATGGAATATCAGTTGACCCGACAAAGATCGAAGCAATACAAAGCTGGGAGCAACCTAAGACAGTAACCGAAGTACGTAGCTTTCTGGGCTTAGCTGGTTATTATCGGAGATTCGTTAAAGGATTTTCTCGAATCACTACTCCATTAACTCAGCTGACTCTAAAAGATACAAAATTCTGTTGGAGCAAGGAATGTGAGAAGAGTTTTCAAGAACTCAAGAGGAGACTCATTTCAGCACCTGTTCTGACAATACCATCTGGTTCGGAGGGATTTGTCATCTACATCGATGCTTCAGGCAAATGTTTAGGATGTGTTCTCATGCAACATGGGAAAGTCATAGCCTATGCCTCACGACAACTTAAAGAATATGAGAGGAATTATCCTACTCATGATCTAGAATTGGCAGCAGTCGTTTTCGCGTTAAAAATCTAGAGGCACTACCTGTATGGGGAGAAAGTGGAGATATATTCAGATCATAAAAGTCTTAAATACTTCTTCACCCAAAAAGTAACTCAACATGTGGCAATGACGTTGGCTCGAGCTGTTGAAAGAGTACGACCATATCATTCAATACCATCCTAGAAAAGCAAACGTGGTAGCTGACGTATTGAGTAGAAGATCGTATGCGGGCACGAGTACGATGTTGTTAACAAAAAGACCCATTTGTACGACTTACCCATGTGATGATAGAAAATATACGAGTAGAGCCGACTTTAATCGATAAAGTTAAAGCTGCTCAAGCCACAGACCTAAAGCTGATGCGTATGAAGAAGAAAGTACAAGAAGGTGCTATTCCAGAAGCAAGAATCGATGAAGAAGGAATACTTCGAGTCAACTCCAGACTTTGTGTTCCTAACGACTCTGATTTCAAGTACAAAATCATGATGGAGGCACACAACACACCATTTACAATTCATCCTAAAAGTACTAAAATATATCGTGATCTTCGACATACGTTTTGGTGGAGCAATATGAAGAGAGAGATCGCAGAGTTTATCTCAAGATGTTTAACTTGTCAACGTGTCAAGGCAGAGCATCAATTACCAAAAGGTCCATTGCAACCACTTGAGATTCCAGAATAGAAGTGGGAGCACATTAACATGGATTTCATTACTGGTCTTCCCAAGGTTTCTCAAGGTATAGATGTAATTTGGGTCATTATCGATAGATTAACCAAGTTTGCTCATTTCTTGCCTATACAAGAAACTTATTCACTTGAACGCCTTGCTCGTATGTATATGAATGAGATTGTGAGATTGCATGGTATGCCAGTATCCGTAGTTTCTGATCGAGACCCAAGATTCACTTCACAATTTTGGGTTAGCTTGCAGAAAGCTATGTGCACTAATTTATGATTCAGTTGTGCATATCATCCTCAGACGGACGGGCAATCAAAGAGAACTATTCAAACTCTTGAAGATCTACTAAGACTCTGTATCCTAGACTTCAAAGGGAGTTAGGATAAGTACTTACCATTGGTGTAATTCTCCTACAACAACAGTTATCACGAAAGTGTCGCTCTCCAGTATGTTGGGATGAGGTGGGTGAAGCAACATTGTTGGGACCAGAGTTGGTACGTATGACCACAGAAAAGATCCAAATGATCCGACAACGTATACAAACAACACAAGATCGATAAAAGAGTTATGCGGATCTTCATCGAAAGGACGTGGAATTTAATATTGGGAATCATGTATTGTTACGTGCTACTCCATGGAAGGGAGTTACAAGATTCGGGAAGAAAGAAAAGCTCAATCCACGATTTATTGGTTCATTTGAGATTCTTAACTGAGCAGGAAATGTGGCCTATAGACTCGCATTACCTCCAAGCATGTCTCGTGTTCATAATGTTTTTCACATTTTTGTGCTTCGTAAATATGTGAAAGACCCAAACCACATTATTGAGTTAGAACCAGACGAGATAGCCGAAGATTTAACGTACGAGGAGATTCCTGTCAAGATCTTGAATAGGAAGAAGCATGTCCTACACACAAAGGTTATACCACAAATTAAAGGTTTGTGGAGGAACCATGCTATTGACGAAATGACCTGAGAGTTGGAATTAAAAATAAAAGCGAGGTATCCTCATCTTTTTGAAACACCAGGTACATATATCAATTTCAAGGACGAAATTTCATAAGGAGTGGAGGTTGTAAGACCCCAACTTTTTATAAAATTGAAATTTCTCTATTTATTATTTTGAAATAATAAGGGGTTGATTTGATTAATGTGATTAGTTATGGGTAAAATGCGCAAATATTTTAAATAAGCAAGTGGTTATAAAATACTCATTGTTGTCGGAGAATATTCGTTTGGTCGTGAAATATTCTTGCTGTCGGAGAATATTCGTACGATGGCGCAACCATTTGTGGGCCCCATAACGAAAAACTGTCAAATAAAAAAAAATGACAAGTATGAGTTTTTTTATAAATAATGGCGTAGTTGTTACCGTTAAAACTGTTGCAATACCCAGTGGTTAAAATACAGTAATACGCGGTGTTGCACAGTAGCACACGGTATTGCCCAAATTATTTATTCTTGCGCAAGAAGTCACTACTTAATAATTGTTACAGTAATTACTGTTCAATATTTTATTTTATTGATTCAATAATTGCTACGTTGATATTTTATATTATTGATTCAATAATTGTCACTGCACAGTTTTTTCTATTATCAGATCAATAATTTATATTATTTGAACAATATTATTAGATAGCATTATTGGCAATGTCTAAGGAAGTTCTGTCGAGGAAAGGGGTTAGATTATTTAATTGCGCGCCAGTAAGGAGAAATCTTTATCGGAAAGCCCCCTCTTTCCTGGAAACGACCTGGTTGTCATTATTGTGATTCTATAATATTATTTGTGAATAATTAATTATTGATTTATATGATAAGAAAGTATTTATTTATGTGGATATAAATGAAGAAATTAATTCTGAGGTATTTTATCAGTATTTTGTTGGAATAGAGGTGTTGAAAATCATCCGTTTGTGGATTTCGATCATTTTCTGTTTAGAATTTAGAAAAACTTTCATCTACAGAGTTGTAGAGAATTAAATTTCTTATGGAATAGACATAAAATTAATATTTTTTTGATAAAAGGGATATTTATTATGAATTATTGAAGTTCCGGAATAATTAGTTTTTAGAGTTATAAATATTTTTTAAAAGAAAAATGTTTTTAATGTGGGTGCGACCCACTTGTGTGTGCTGATGAGAATGATGTGGTGTGCGTAAGATTTTTTTTTAAAATTATTAATATTTTATTAAATTTTCTGCTTTAGTGTTCTAAGCATTTTCCTATAAATAGGGTGCTTAGGTTAGAATTGAAAATCACACAAGAATATGAAGTTTTCTCTCTATAATATTGAGCATATTTTTGTTAGTATTTAAATACTTTTAGTGTTACTATTCAGTGTAAGTTTCCTTCAGCATTATTCCGATATTCCAGTCAGAAATACTGTTCTTTTGAGGTAATGGATGTTATTTTTTTCGTAAATGATATTATTTTTTTCAATATCATTATATCGAAATATTGGTATGAATTTTATTATGAGTTTTTTACCTTTTTATGTCGAGGTTACTATTCATGTATACAACACTATTCATGTATACAACACTATTCATGAATACTGTACTATTCACAAGTACTATTGACGAAGTATAATTTTTCTTGTGAAATTTTGCCTTTTCTTGTCGGAGTTACTGTTCACTTATACGGTACTATTCACGTATACGACACTATTCACAAAAAAAATTAATTTTCTTTTCTTTGTCCAAGTTGTCTATTATAGTTACTATCTTTGATTGTATCCATGTTTTGATCTTCATTCTTGAATTTTGCTCCACAATTGATTATTATGGAGTATTTTTGAACTTGGATAAACTAAAGTACGAATCCCTAATCTTTGTCCTTTTATCTGTCTAGATTCATTTTCTTTAAAATATTTTTATCGTCCTCAGTCCTAAATGGTGATATAACTGAATATCTTTGGCCTATAATGTAAAGATGAATGATTAACAAATGAATATCTTTGGCCCGTAGTGCAAAGATGGACATGTGTTAAGATAAACATGACCAACTGGTATTACGAATGAATATCTTTGACCGTAGTGCGAAGATGAATATTTGATTCAAGATGTATATTGATTGATGTTACAGGGATAAAATATTGATGATGAACTTTTAAATCATAGAAGATAGTAGACTGCATTCTCTACTTAACTCTTCTAATGAATTATTATTTCCACTGCGAATATTGATCTAAAAATTGTTGTCCATTATATTTTATCTGATTTATTGAAGGCTAACGATAATTTGTTTTTCATTATCTTAGTCATAATATTCTTTACTGGGCTAGTTGAGCTCATCCTTTTTCTTTTTGTTCTATTTTTCTTCTCAGGAGGCGAGAATATAGCGGAAACTAGTCGGGGTGTGGAGTGATGGTTCGAGACAGTTGTTTTAGCAGTCCTCACTATTTTGTAAAATAGTATATCAATAATTGTAATGAGGATAATATTTGTGTTTGGATATTGTCTAGAAGACAATATTTGTGTTTAAACCCACATCATATGTGTTGTCGTATTTTGCACGACAATTGTAATAATAAAGTTGTAGTTATTTTTTGTACCATGTATTTGACGACTCAGAATGGGTTGTGTGGACCTATTTTGGGGGCGTCCCATTTTCGAACTATATTCGTTCATTGTTTACCAGTACAGTATTACTATATGATCCAGATATATATCATGTTCATTAATAGCTAAGTTGGTTATACAAGTGTCCTCACTTAGATAATAGTTGTACTTGTTGATACATACTTATTAAATTTCGGTATGTACACATTGATTAAAAGTCGTCTAAGCTATTTGAATTGGCTAGACATAGATTTAAAAATATCGTTGAACATGATAGAACATTATTGTTATCCAACCAAATTATTTTGGTTCGGATTCCAGACTAAGTATAAACATCCCGAATCTGGGAAAACTTTTATGCCCCAAAGGCGGATATGATGAACGAAAATATCATTCGAACACGTAGTATTGATAAATACAGGGCATAACGGGCTGATCACCCTCCGTGCCCGTAAGTTATGACGGTTTGCGGATGAAGTTCTATAAAACCTTTTCAAAAATTGAAAATAAAAGTTCATAGTCTATCGACTGCTATCCATTCATAGTCAGTACGTAGTTTCAAAAATGAAATTGATTTGATATATTGTTCAATATTGTTTCAGTTTACTTCACAACTATTGCTTCATTGTAGAAGTGTCGCTCAAAAAAAATATTTAATTCTTTCAGTTAACGTTTATTGTCTGCTATTACTTGTTGGGCAATCGAATGCTCATTCTTTCTTTAAATTTAAATATTTTCAGCTAAGCGTGATCAACTTGAAGGTTCTACCATGAACAAAGGGAAGGGAAAGCTGACAGAATAAGTTTAATGATATCTTATGTAATAGTTAGGCTTTATTAAGATAATGATATTTATTAATTATAATGTAAGGAAATGCTTTAAAGGTTGTGAACCTGGGATTAGACAACTCTGATATGTATATTAAGTTTGATATTTATATTATTGTTATTATTCCGCTCAAAGAAATGATATCGTGAAGCTCCAAATTCGGGTTTCAAGTACTTGAATTTAGGAGCGTCACATGTTGGTATCAGAGTTTTAGGTTAGAAACCTTAGGTGAGGGGGGGGGGATAAACCTTAGGCTATAACCTTAGGATAGAGGAAAACATTGAAAATACAAATAACTCAAATAGAGTTTAAAGAAGATGCATTAAATAAATTCATCGTCAAACAAAATAAAAGTAACCTATATAAAACTATTATTTGCTATGTGTATATATTATATACTAATCAAGATAATTTATGTGTAGATGTTGTTGGTTAAAATCTAATTACGCACAGCACATAAGTATACATGATGAACAAGTAATATAATAGTAAGTAGAGTATCGTTCCCCCATTGACTTAGTAAGAAATTAACTCTCAGAATTACCAATTTTCTATTAATCCTAATTTTATTAAACTAATCAATTTACAGTCTATAACTAAAGTATTTAAAAATATCAAAATCACCAAACAATCACAAATGCTAAAAACTGAATTTTTAAATAAATAATGGAGAATTAGGCTTTCGACTTCACTCTAAGCATCACTCTGATTATTACACCTTTATTCTAGTTTAACTCACTATCCCAGTTTATTAATCAAGAACACGCTTGTAGAACTAGCCACCTCTCGATGTACTAATACCGTATTAACTTCAATTCACAATTTAGATAGAATTAAGTTAAACACCTTAATCAACTAACTCACTATATCTCTATGTGAATTACAATTAAAGAATGTATAAGTTTAAGTTCTTTATCCAATTACATTCGATGTCAAGCATATCTCTACCCTAACATTCATCAAGATTCTGTTCATTCACAAAATTCAAGAACACATGCTATATTAACTATGTCTAGACTCGTATTTCATCTCTCCAGTTCATACTAGTTCACAAAGAATCGTTGATCAAGCAATTCATAAATTCAAGCTCAAATTAATATAGATAAACTGGATAATAACTTATTAAACTGAAAATCAAAGTTACATAATCATCGTTTCACTTAAAGATCCGTCTTAAGCCTAAAAAGTATTTAGTTCATCATAAATGAAATAATAACTGAATAAATTAAAGATACCATCCTTTCAATTACAAATATAAAACTAAAGAAGAAGAATAACGCAGAACACCCTTCACTTTAGCCTTAATCCGTAATCGATATGAAAGTTCTTCAAAATCTTCACTCCAAGCTTGATATGAAAATCTGTCCTCAATCTCTGTTAATTGCTTTGCATCCTGATGATCTTGTTGTTTATTGCTTAATATATATCCAACACATGAGTTTTGGTCGAAATCTCATGTTATTTAGAGTCCAAACGCATTCCAAGCACCAAAATCTATGTTCCAGCAGAGTTTGAAACAAGCCAAGACTGTCAGGTTTCGGCACCCCCCGCCCTGACGGGGGTATATATACATGGGAAACGCCCGCCCTGGCGGGCCTATCTCCTGTCAACTGGGATTGAAGACCCCCCGCCCCGGCGGGGGTACAAGGCCAAAACATGCCCGCCCCAGCCGGCTAACACACTGCCTTCTGACTTTGCTTGTTCTTCATAATTGCTAAAATGTTACTCCAAATGCCTTCTTTCTTTATCACTTACCACACCAACCACCCTACACACAAAATAACAAATAACAAGTAAAAACAAGCATGAAAACAAGGAATTAACACCGATTAAGCTTGGATTAGGCATCGATTCGTGGGTATAAAACCCACTTATCAAAATCCCCCAAAGTGCTAGTCCTCGAGCACAAAACAAACTAACATGCGATGCAATACAATGCAATGAGATGTAATGTATCTAACATATGTTAACGAATCCAACAATATCACACAATCATATTTATTTATTCGGCCTCAAAAAAATCGAGCAAACACTACAACACCTTATATTAAAACCAATCAATAATTTCTTATCATTCCTCGAATCTTAGACTGTCATCACTGATATAGTGTGTGTGTGATCAACATCTATGCTAACTGATATTAATTCAAATTCAACACATAACCAATCTCTTATTAGGAATCATACAACATAAACTCAAAAATTTCAAAATAAGCTAGATCCAACTAAAATCAAACAATTACCAATATCGAGGGTCAACATAGGATACTTATGTTTTATTTTCCATCCACGAGGGTTTTTGCTCTTATTTTCCGTTTTATTATTATTATTATTATTATTATTATTATTATTATTATTATTATTATTATTATTATTATTATTATTATTTTTATATACACATGGCTATGCGATGTCTTATCCCCTTAGGCTTTTCAATGCTACCTTAACGAGCTTTCGACCAATGACTCCCAGACCATTAAGACCTTAGGGCGCTAGGTGTAAAGACAATCCCCTCGGGCTTACTTACTCAAGTAACAAAGGCCACAAAACTAGACAAGCACGCCACGGTGTTTATTTTTTATTTTTTTTTTTTATAGCTTATATACCCCAAATATTTCCCCAAACTTAGGTTATTGCCTAATTCTTTGTCTTCACCGCCTATTCTTGTCATTCTATGATTTACACTAACATTATCCTTTAGAAACTATTTATGTATCAATTTAAACTACTCAATCGACACGGATGTTATTACGTGCTACCCTTTTTATACCAGTTTCAAACATGCTCAAGATTCGATTCATAACTCAAAATTACATCACAATTCTAATACTGGGTACTGTATTTGTTTACTTAATCCCAATCTCATCATTGGCCACAATAAAAATGAACTATACTGACTGCTGGATATATGCAAAACAACACAATTCTAACTAAAGATACCATTTTTTTTATATATATCAAACATAACTTAACAAAATGCAGAAATAACAAGACTATCCTAAACTACTATGAACCTAAGCTACTATGCAATTACGTGATAATATGTAAAAATCCTAAACTAAACATGATATAACAGATGCAAACCTAACTAATGACATTATGCATGCAACATGAAATGCAAAATAAAAACTAAATCCCTCAAACTTAATAACTACAATGTCCTCATTGTATGAATAATGCAATAAAATGTGTGAGGACTTCCCTGTAATCGCCTAAGTCTGGGGTGGTGGTTGATCTTCTTCCTCAGAGTCAGTTGGTGGAAACTTTGGTATAGGAGCTGGCTGCTGGTATGAAAATTGGGCAGTTGGATTGAAGCTCTGGAGCATCGTATTCAAAGAAGCGAAGTACGTATTTATAGCTTCAAACATGTGGTCTTGCCTCGCTACGAGTCGACGCATCTCTCAGCGTGCTTCCTTGTTGTACTCATCCATTTGGTGTTGAAATGCAAGAAACTGAGGGCTAGATATGGCGTCAGAATGTGGTGCCTCCTCTGTTCCTTGCTCTCCCATCGTCGCATCCTCTTTAAACTCGGCATCATTTGAGGTGTCTTCAGTGTTAGCTTCGTCCTCCGAAGTTGAGGGAAGTATAAAGCCTACTCCTCTTGGATGTGACTCACCCCCGGCCCACACTGCATACCACGCAATCATTCTGAAATCTAGTAGCTGAAGCGACATCTGAGTGGGTTCATCATCGGACCATCTAAGACCCGTTTGGCGACACAACCCACAAATGAGTGATGGGTATGGCAAGCCGCCAGAGAAATTTCCTCTTAAGCATCGTTGAATTGAAAAATTGATTATAGCGCCGACGTCGATGATGAAATCTTGCACAATTGCATATAAAAGTAGTGCCTTTTATTTGGTCACGTCCGATGTGTGTGTGGATGGAAACAGCTTGGCACACAAGAATGCGTACCATATCTTCCCATACCTGCTGAGATCCTTGCTGTGAAAAACTGTGCCTCCTTTCTGACCCTTGATCCATGTTGTACCCGGCGTAGTCATGTCCTTCAGAATAGCCTCAAAGTCCGGATCTTTGTCGCGTAAGTGAATGTACTAACAATGTCTTGACACTCATAACTGATAATAAGTGTTTATTGCATTGACACTGAACGAAACCAATCTACCCCTCACAAAAGTGTTGAAAGGGGCTTTGTCTTCGGCGTTAGCATAAAACTCTTTGACCACGCTGACAACTGCGGCCTCGGGTTCCTCAGTAAACTTGTTCCACCCTTTCTGATATATTTGTTGCATCATCTCCCCATCCACATGATCTGATGCCAATCCCCGCTTCGGTGTAAGTGCTTTGGTCACCATATAGTCGTAACGGTCGATGGCGGCGACACTTTTAAATTTACGGTGATCAAATGTCCGTGTTGGTTATGCAGGCCAAAATTTCTCCCCTTTGTCGTTTTGCTGTGGGTTGAGACACCATTGAATTAAGGTAGTAAAGTTTATCAATGAATTTCCCCCCAAACTTCAGTCATATAATCTTGAAAACACTTGGTGTGCACACTTTTCTATCCCCCAAACTTGATGATTTTTGTGGCAATTATGGTGATAGAAGATGAAGAACTTGAAGAAACGTCACTCACTCTCACTTGCTATACACTTGCCTCAATAATTTGCTTAATTCGTAGCTTTTGGAGATGGAGTTGAAAGGATGTGGTGAACTTGGGTTGAGAGGGTGTATTTATATAAAGATAGTGTATAGAAAGGAATAGGAGTAATTGATGGAAGTAATTGGTGTGTGTGTTTTAATGAAATGGGTTGATGGAGTTGTAATGGCCAAATCGTGGGTAGGGAGTGGGTATAATGGAGGAAGAAGGAGAAGTAGTGGGTGTATGCTCATGTAACTGCCGAAACTGATTGTTCAAATTCCAGGACCCCCGCCCCGACGAGCATGCGCCCTGTAAGTTGGAATTGAGAGACCCCCGCCCTGGCGGGGGGTAGAGTGCATTAAGGGCCTACCCCGACGGGGATGCACACTGCAATTGAGTTCTTGGCTCTTCTTTTCTTACATGCTACTCGACTTTATGATCATTTTAAGATCCTGCAAGACCATAAAACATAAATGTGAGTGGATTGTTAGCATGATGGAGAGAATATCATGAATATGCAACTTAACTAATTAGTATATGAACTTATTCTATATTACGAATTATGCTAAACTATAATTTGACGGTTATGAATAAAAATATGAAAAATAAAAGTACGATTGGGTTGCCTCCTAATTAAGGCTTGATTTTAAGTCGTTCAGCTTGACTACTTCTTGTTTATAGTGCGTCGGATAATGTGATTGTGATGACATCCATGTTGGATTCGCCACCCCGATAATGCTTCAACCGTTGACCGTTGAATTTGAAAGTTTCCAATGGGTTCCTACTGTAGAGTTCAACGGCGCCATGCTAGAAAACCCTTTTGATGGTGAATGGACCCGACCACCTTGATTTTAGCTTGCCTGGGAACAACCTCAACCTTGAGTTAAATAACATGACTAATTTCCCCGACTCGAACGTTCTGTGCATGATTTTCTGGTCATGCCATTTCTTGACCTTTTCTTTGTATAATTTTGAGTTCTCGTACGCTTGCAGACGGAATTCGTCGAGCTCGTTTAACTGAAGTAGTCTCTTTTCACCCACAACTGCTTGATCGGGTTCAATTTCTGAATAGCCCAATAGGCCTTGTGCTGTAACTCCACAGGCAAGTGACATGCTTTTCCGTAGACCAATTGATATGGTGACATACCAATTGGTGTTTTGTATGCAGTCCGGTAGGCCCATAGTGTATCATCCAACCTGAGAGACCAATCCTTTTGATTCGGGTTCACTACCTTCTCCAAAATTCTCTTCATCTCCCTGTTCGAAACCTCAGCTTGCCCACTTGTTTGGGGATGATATGTCGTTGCCACCTTATGGTTGATCCCATACTTTGCCAAGAGAGCAGTAAATGATCTGTTGCAGAAGTAACTACCCTAATCACTTATCATAGCTCTTGGCGTGCCAAATCTCATAAAAATATTCTTCTGCAAGAATTTGAGTACCACTTTAGCATCGTTAGTCGGGAGTGCTACAGCTTCAACCCATTTGGATACATAGTCCACCGCAAGCAAAATGTACTGATTGGTAAATGAAGAAGGGAATGGCACCTTGAAATTTATGCCCCATACATCAAAAATCTCAACTTCTAAAATTATTTGTAGTGGCATCTCATTCCTTTTCGATATGTTGCCCACCCTTTGACATCTATCACAAATTTTAACAAATTGGTGGGCGTCTTTAAATAATGTAGGCCAATAAAACCCGGCTTAAAGCACTTTTGTCGCTGTTCTCTCACTACCATAGTGTCCCCCATACGCAGATGAGTGGCATTCATGCAGTATGTTTTTACTTCACTGTGGGGCACACACTTTCTAATCATCTTGTCGGTGCACTGTTTGAATAAGTAAGGCTCGTCCCACATATACCACTTAACGTCGTGAATAAATTTCTTTTTCTGCTGTCGTGTAAGATCAGGGGGGAGAATGTTGCTCACTAGATAATTTGCGAAGTCTGCGTACCATGGAAATTTTGTATTTATCCCAAACAGTTGCTCATCCGGGAATGACTCATTGATTACACACTTATCCTCTTCCTTTGTACCCTGATTTTCCAGTCTAAACAAATGATCGGCAACTTGATTCTCCGTCCCCTTTCTATCCTTTATTTCTAAATCAAATTCTTGTAAAAGGTGAATCCATCTGATAAGGCGTGGCTTAGCATCTTTTTTCGAAATTAAGTTTCGAATAGCCGAGTGATCTGTATAAACTACTACCTTAGTCTCGATCAAATATGCACAGAATTTATCGAACACATATTCCACTGCAAGTAATTCTTTTTTCGTAGTTGTGTAGTTCAATTGAGTCTCCGTGAGTGTCTTACTTGCATAATATATGGCATGAAATACCTTCTCTCGACGTTGACCCAAAACAGCCCTAACTGCATAGTCGCTTGCATCACACATTAACTCGAATGGCATATTCTAATCCGGTGCGACGATTACGGGAGCTGTGGTCAATTTCTTCTTCAATAGCTCCAATGCCACTTTACACTCCTCATCAAACTTGAACACCGAATCCTTCTCTAAAAGACTGCACAAAGGTTTTGCAATTTTAGAGAAGTCCTTTATGAATCTCCTGTAGAACCCAGCATGTCCCAGAAAACTTCGAATTCCCTTAACTGAATTCGGTGGAGGAAGCTTTTCAATTGTTTCCAACTTCGCTTTATCAACCTCTAATCCTTGAGCCGAGACTTTGTTCCCCAAAATTATTCCTTCGTCAACCATAAAGTGGCATTTTTCCCAGTGAAGGACTAAATTTGTATCTGTGCATCTTTGTAAGACCATTACCAAATTCTCTAGACACGCATCAAAATCATCCCCATAGACAGAGAAATCGTCCATGAAGACTTCCATATTTTTCTCCACCATGTCCGAGAAGATGGCCATCATACACCTCTAGAAAGTAGCGGGTACATTACACAAGCCGAACGACATTCTCCTGAATACGAATGTTCCGTATGGGCACGTAAACGTAGTATTCTCTTGATCTTCAGGAGCGATGGCGATCTGATTATAACCCGAATATCCAATAAGCAGTAGTACTCATGTCCAGCTAATCTATCCAACATCTGATCGATAAAGGGCAAAGGAAAATGATCTTTACGGGTTGCCTTATTCAACTTCCTGTAGTCCATACAAACCCTCCAACCAGTCACTGTCCTTGTCGGAATTAGCTCATTGTCATCATTTTGTACCACGGTCATTCCTCCCTTTTTCGGCACACATTTCACCGGACTGACCCACTTACTGTCTGAAATCGGGTAGATGATACCCGCATCCAACCATTTCAAGATTTCTTTCTTCACTACTTCTTTCATGATTGGGTTGAGCCGTCTTTATTTCTCCACTGTCGATTTTGCATCGTCTTCTATCAGAATTTTTTGCATGCAAAAGGATGGGTTGATTCCCTTGATATCCGCTATTGTCCATCCTATAGCTGATTTGTGGTCCCTAAGCACTCTCAACAACTTTTCTTCCTGCAATTCGTTAAGTGCAATAGAAATAATGACAGGTAAAGAATTAGAATTGCCTAAATAAGCATACCTGAGATGTTTAGGGAGTAGCTTAAGTTCAGGAGTCAGTGGCTCCTCCAAAGACGGTTTCATCCTTGTTGTGGCTTTTTCCTCCGTGTGCAATGGTTCAAAGGGTGCTCTAAATCTGCTAACTCGTGGCAGGGAGTCTAGCATCTGCAAGTAGTCCACAAATTCTGGATCATCTGATTCTTCATCTCCCAATAATGTCTTTTCCAATGGATCGTTAACCAAACTCTTGCCCATGTCTTCGCTGATTATCTGATCAATGATATCCATCCTGAAACACTCTTCTTCATCCGTAGGGAATTTCATGGCCTTGAAAACATTAAATTTTACTTCTTGATCTTGGACCCTCATCGTTAGTTCTCCTTTTTGTGCGTCGATTAGTGTCCTACCCATAGCCAAAAACGGTCTCCCTAGGATAATTGGGATGTTCTTATCTTTCTCAAAATCTAGAATTATAAAATCCACGGGGAATATAAACTTGTCAACCTTTACCAATATGTCCTCCACAATGCCTCTCTGGTACGTGACTGACCTATCTGCTAACTGTAATGAGATGTTCGTAGGCTTTAGAGTGGGCAAACCCAATTTTGTATAAACTGATAGCGGCATAAGGTTTACACTTGCCCCCAAATCACACAAACATTTGTTGAATGCCATATTTCCAATCATGCATGAAATGGTGAAACTCCCCGGATCTTTCAACTTCGGTGGCAACTTTCGCAGTAAAACCGCACTACACTCCTCTGTTAATGCCACTGTCTCGAAATCTTCCAATTTCTTTTTCCTAGACAAACTCCCTTTCATGAATTTCGCATAACTTGGCATCTGCTCTAGGGCTTCTGCGAACGGGATGTTAATATGAAGTTTCTTAAAAACTTCCAAAAAGTTTACAAACTGCTTGTCTATTTTTTGCTTTTGAACTCTTTGCTGAAAAGGTGGGGGAGGATAAACAATCGGTTCGTTAACTGGTTTGTTCTTTTCCACTTGTTTTTCTTCCCCAGGTCTATCCTCAACCACTTTATTCTCACTGTCTATCTCAACTTCTTTTGTAACCGAATTTTCTATTTTCTGACCCTCAAGCTGTTTTCCACTTCGCAACATAATTGCCTGACATTGCTCGTGATTATCTTTCGAATTTTTCTCTGTATCACTTGATAATGTTCCTTGAGGCCTTTTATTCAATGCCAACGCTATCTGTCCCATCTGATCTTCAAAATTCTTGATGGCTATTGCTTGGTTTTTTATGGCTACCTCGTTGCTTGTTATATACTTCGATATCAACTCCTCTAAATCTGATTTCCTCTCTTGACGTTGAACTGGGTGCTGATTTTGAAATCCTGGGGGATACGATGGTCGTGGAGCTTGCTGATTCTGATTATTATTCCACGATAAATTCGGATGATTCCTATTCCCCTACTTATATGCATTCTGGTACGTATTCTGTGGAATTATGTTGTAGCTACTCAAAAATTATATTGATTCTGGGTTAATTGCACATTGATCCGTAGGGTGTTCACCCGCGCACAATTCATAAATAACTGTAACTTGCTGTGTCTATACCCCTGACCAAACGTCAAACTTCTTAGAGAGTGTTGAAATTTGCGCTGTTATTGCCGTCACTCCATCTACCTCTAACACTCTAGCTACCGTCGGTTGTGTCATTCTTGCCATGGGCCACTGATAGTTGTTCGCTGCCATTGTGTCTATCAACTGATATGCATCCTCATAATTCTTTGCCATAAAAGCTCCCCCCGACGCTGCATCAATACTAGTCCTAAGATTCTCATGTAGTCCGTTATAAAACGTGTTCATCTGCAACCACTTAGGCAATCCGTGATGTGGGCATTTTCTGAGCAATTCTTTGTATCTCTCCCATGCCTCGTACAATGACTCCCCATGTTGCTGATCAAACACGGTAATCTCATTTCTCATCTTTGCAGTCTTCGCTGGCGGGAAAAATTTAGCTAGAAACTTCTGAGCCAGGTCATCCCATGTCGTTATCGAACTCGATGGTAGTGAATGTAACCAACTCTTCGCCTTGTCCCGCAGAGTGAATGAGAACAAGCGAAGTCTTACCACTTCATCCGACACCCCATTGTGCTTGAAAGTGTTGCATATTTCCAGAAAGTTGATCAAATGTTCGTTCGGATCATCATTTGTAAGTCCCCCAAACTGAACCGAGTTCTGGATCATCTGAATAGTCCCAGGCTTAATCTCGAATGTATTCATAGCTATAGCAGGCCTGGTGATACTCGACTGTAGCTCAGTCACCTTGGGTCCTCAATGCTTTCTAATCTTCGGCTACCATTGTTTCTTCTTTCTCAGAATTTTCAAAGTTGTCCCTTGTTTCCTTAATCCACTTACTTAGCCTTTGAAAGTGTCTTTCAGTGTCGTCCTCAAAAGGAAGCAAGTCTGGATTTTTGGATCGAGTTTGCATACACCAACTTCAAAAAACTGAATTAAGAAGAACAAAACAAAAATAAAAATATTTAAGTAAAACTGGACTAATTAAACTGATATTGCAAAATATTAAAATCTATACTAAAGTCCTCGACAACGGCGCCAAAAACTTGTTGGTTAAAATCTAATTACGCACAATAGTGCCGTATACGTGAATAGTACCGTATTCGTGAATAGTGCCGTATACGTGAATAGTAACCCTGACACTAAAAGTTTCAAATTTGATAAAAAGTTCAGACCAATATTTCGGCATAATGATATTGAAAGAAATAATATTATTTACGAAAAAAATAACATTCTTTATCTCGAAAAGATAGTACTTCTGACTGGAATACTGGATATAGTACTGAAGGAACTTTCACCGTATAGCAACACCCAAAGTATCAAAATACTCACAAGAATACGCTCAATAATATAGAGAGAGAAAACTTTAGTTTCTGGTGTGATTTTCAATTCTAACCTAAGCACCTTATTTATAGAAAATTGCTTAGAACACCAAAGCAGAAAATATAATAAAATAATATATTTATAAACAAAATTCATGCCCACCTCAAGACCATCTGAATTCAGCCACCAATGAGGCCCACAATAATGACAAAAATATTTTTCTAAACAAAAATATTTAAAACTCCAAAAATCAATTCAGACCCAATATACCGGAACTTCAATAATTCATAATAAATAGCTCTTTTATCAGAAAAATTAGAATCTTATGTCCTTCCATAAGAAATTCAATTCTCTACAACTTTGTAAGTTTAAGTATTTTCAAATTCCAAACAGAAATTGATCGAAATCTACATACAGACGATTTTACAGGCTATAATCAAATTTCAGTCAAGAAATAGGGTCCACAAACATGAAAAATATGTTTTAAAAATTTTTAGTAACAAAAATACTCTTCCTCCTCATTTATTCATATATCCCACATTCATTGTAAAAATATCACCATTATTATATTATTATAATATAATAATATATTTAAATAAATTTTTTTATCAGAAAAGATAAAATATCAATTTTCAACAATTGTTACATCAAAAATTTTCTCCATCTATATCCACATAAAATGAATATTTTTCTTATTATATAAATCAATAATTAATTATTCACGAATAATATTACAGAATCACAATACTGACAACCAGGCCCTTCCCAGGAAAGATGGGCTTTCCACTAAGGATTTCTCCTTACTGGCACGCAATTAGATGACCAAACCTCTCCTTAGACAGAACTTTCTAAACATTGCCAATAATGATATCTAATAATATTATTCAAATAATATGAATTATTGATCTGATAATGGAAAATACTGTGTAGTGACAATTATTGAAATAACAATAATATAAAATATCAACGTAGCAATTATTGAATCAATAAAATAAAATATTGAACAGTAATTACTGTAACAATTATTGAGTAGTGCCTTCTTATGTAAGAATCAATAATTGGTGCAATACCGTGTGCTACTGTACAACAACGCATATTACTGTGTTTTAACCACCGGGTATTCCAACAGTGTTAACGGTAACAACTACGCCGTTATTCATACTTGTCGTTTTCTTCATCCAATCGCTTTCCGTTATGGGGCCCACACAAGACTGCGCCGTCGTACGAATATTCTCCGACAGTAAGAATATTCCACGACTAAAAGAATATTCCCCGACAATAATGAACATTTTATAACCACTTGCTCATTTGAAATATTTGTACATTTTATCCATAACTAACTACATTAATCAATTCAACCCTTACTATTTTAAAATAATAAATAGAAAAATTCAATTTCATTTATAATAAGTTGGGGTCTTACAACCTCCCCTCCTTATGAAATTTTGTCTTCGAAATTGACGTGCGTACCTGGTATTTCGAAAAGGTGAGGATACCTCGCTTTCATTTTCGTTTCCAACTCCCAGGTTATTTTCTCAATAGCATGGTTCCTCCACAAAACTTTGACTTGTGGTATGACCTTTGTGCGTAGGACATGCTCCTTTCTATCTAAGATCTTGACAGGTGCCTCCTCATACGTTAAGTCTTCGGCTATTTCGTTCGGTTCTAACTCAATAACGTGGTTCGGGTCTTTCACATATTTACGAAGCACAGATATGTGAAAAACATTATGAACACGAGACATACTTGGAGGTAATTCGAGTCTATAGGCCACATTTCCTACTCGGTCAAGAATCTAAAATGGACCAATAAATCGTGGATTGAGCTTTCCTCTCTTCCCAAATCTTGTAACTCCCTTCTATGGAGCAACTCGCAACAATACATGATCCCCAATACTAAATTTCACATCCTTTCGATGAAGATCCGCATAACTCTTTTGTCTATCCTGTGCCGTTTATATACGTTGTCAAATCATTTGGATCTTTTCTGTAGTAATACGTACCAACTCTGGTCCCAACAATATTGCTTCACCCACCTCATCCCAACATACTGGAGAGCGACACTTTCGTCCATATAATGCTTCGAATGGAGCCACACCTATACTTGCCTGATAACTATTGTTGTAGGAGAATTCCACCAATGGTAAATACTTATCCCAACTCCCTTTAAAGTCTAGAACGTAGAGTCTTAATAGATCTTCAAGAGTTTGAATAGTCCTCTCTGATTGTCCGTCCATTTGAGGATGGTATGCCGAACTAATTCGTAAATCTGTGCCCATAGCTTTTTGCAAGCTAATCTAAAATTGTGAAGTGAATCTTGGGTCACGATCCAAAACTATGGATACTGGCATGCCATGCAATCTCATAATCTCATTAACGTACATACGAGCAAGACGTTCAAGGGAATAAGTCTCCCGTATCGGCAAGAAATGAGCAGACTTAGTTAATCTATCGACAATAACCCAAATCGCATCTATGCCTTGAGAAACCGTGGGAAGACCCGTAACGAAATCCATGGTAATATGTTTTCACTTCCATTTCGGAATCTCAAGTGGTTGCAATGGACCCTTTGACACTTGATGTTCCGCCTTTACACGTTGACAAGTTAAACACCTCGAGATAAACTTCACGATCTCTCTCTTCATATTGTTCCACCAAAATGTATGTCGAAGATCACGATATATTTTGGTACTTTCAGGATGGATTGCAAACGGTATATTGTGTGCTTCCATCATGATCTTGTATTTCAGATCAGAGTCATTAGGAACACAAAGTCTGGAGTGGACTCAAAGTATTCCTTCTTCATCGATTCTTACTTCTGGAATAGCACCTTCTTGTACTTTCTTCTTCATATACATCAGCTCTGGGTCTGTGGTTTGAGCAACTTTAACTTTTTCGATTAAAGTCGGTTCTATGCGTATACTTGACATCATCGCATGGGTCCTCAGAGTCTTGAATTCTATCTTCATCTTTTGTAAATCACACAAAATGAGCCTTTGTGTTGACAACATCGCACTCGTTCCCGCATATGATCTTCTACTTAATGCGCCAGCTACTACGTTCGCTTTTCCAGGATGGTATTGAATGGTGTGGTCATAATCTTTCCATAGCTCGAGCCAACGTTGTTACCGCATGTTGAGTTCTTTTTGGGTGAAGAAATATTTGAGGCTTTTTTGGTCTGAATATATCTCCACTTTCTCCCCATATAGATAGTGCCTCCAAATTTTTAATGCGAAAACGATTGCTGCCAACTCTAGATCTTGAGTAGAATAATTCCTCTTATATTCTTTGAGTTGTCGCGAGGCATAAACTATGACTTTTGCATGTTGCATGAGAACACATCCTAACCCTTTGCCTGAAGCATCGCTGTAGATAACAAATCCATCCGAACCAGATGGTATTGTCAGAACAGGTACCGAAATGAGTCTTCTCTTAAGCTATTGAAAACTCTTCTCGTATTCCTCACTCCATACGAATTTTGTATCTTTACGAGTTAGCTGAGTTAACGGAGTAGCGATTTGAGAAAATTCTTCCACGAATCTCCGATAATAACCAGCTAAGCCCAGAAAGCTACGTACTTCGGTCATCGACTTCGGTTGCTCCCAACTTTGTATTGCTTCAATCTTCGTCGGGTCAATAAATACTCCATGTTTTGACACCACGTGTCCAAGGAATGCTACTTCCTTAAGCCAGAACTCGCATTTCTTCAACTTAGCATATAGCTTGTTTTCACGAAGCCTTTGGAGTACTAGCTTCAAATGGCGCTCATGATCTTCACGGCTTTTGGAATATATGAGGATGTAATCAATAAAGACAACAACGAACTGATAGAATTGTGCTCCTTGTAACTGGTCAAACAGGTCATCAATGCGAGGTAGCGGATACCTATTCTTGATGGTGACATGGTTCAATTCCCGGTAGTCAATACAAAGTCGCATACTCCCGTCTTTCTTCTTTACAAATAAAATAGGAGCACCCCAAGGAGATCTACTAGGACGAATGAAACTGATGTCCAACAACTCCAGTAGTTGGACCTTTAACTCTTGAAGTTCAATAGGAGCCATTCGATATGGGATTTTAGAAATGGGCTTTGTACCAGGTTCAAGATTAATAAAGAATTCCACTTCAGGTTCCGGGGGTAGACCGGGAAGTTCTTCAGGAAATATGTCAGGAAATTCACTAACAGCAGAAATTTTATTCAAATCTGACGTGTTTTTGTTCAAGTCCATAACATGGGCTAAGAAAGCTTGACATTCGATTTTTAATAAACGAATGACTTTATGGCTTGATATGACAGTGATTGATTCCAGTGGTTTAGTTGTTTGAATTCGAATAACAGGTTGGTTAGGAATATGAAAACTAACAACCTTACGAAAATAATCAATTTTGGCATGATGAGTAGTTAACCAATCAATCCCTAAAATCACGTCAAATGCAAGTATCTTTAAAGAGATAAGGTCAGTAGGTAATGTGATGGTGCCAATTTGGATCAAACAAGATTTATAAATAGTGGATGTAATGAAAGTTTCTCTTAATAGAGTCTCCACAGATAAGTCAAAGACTAATTTCTCTGGAGTCAAGTTTAAACGTTGAGCACAAGCAGGAGAGATAAATGAATGAGTAGCACCGGTATCTAGTAAGGTATAAACTTCACAAGAATTTATGATTAGCTTACCCGTGATCATCTTATTTGGGTTCCTCGCATTTTGACCAGTCACGATAAACGCTCTTCCAGGAACCGTTGACTTTGACTTTTCTGGGATAGCCATTTGAGTCACCATCCCCGCTGGACTTGGTTTCGCTATAGTACAATCTCGAGCGATATGTCCTTCCTTTCCATAATTATAACATATTTTGAACTGTTGTGGACAGTTTGGGCTAATGTGTCCCTCTTTTCCACATTTATAGCATACAACCGGTGGTCGTTCTCCTCCCTTAAAAATAGTTGATGGTGGTGCTGATGTCTTCACATTGTCATTGTTGAATCTCCTCTTTTTAAAATCTCCCCCCGACTCGCTTCTTCTATTTTTATGGCCACGATTTCCACCAGAGTGGTTACCGCTTTTGTCTGAATTTTTCTTTCCCCGCTGGTTATCGTTGCTCCGATGACTACTGTCACCGGTATGACCCTGGTTGTGGTCCTTCGGTTGAATGTACTCGTTATCTCACTCTAATAATTGAGCCCTGTTGACAACATCTGAATATAGAGAAAATTTATGAGAAATGAGATACTGACGTATGTTGGGTTTCAAACCTCTCAGAAACATCCGCGCCATACGTTCCTCATTCTCCACCAAATGAGGTGCAAACCTGGATAACTCAGCGAACTTCGCCTCGTACTGGGACACTGTCATGTTGTTCTGTTCCAATCTAATAAACTCCACCTCCTTCATATGATGAATACTTTCAGGAAAGTACTTGTCATTGAACAGTTTTTGAAATGTCTCCCACGACATGCTGAGTGCGACTGGATGGGTACGCTTCACAGATTCCCACCAGTAATCTGCCTCATTACGGAACATAAAGGTGGCGAATGGAACCTTCTGTTCCTCCGTACATCCCAAGACATCGAATATCTTAGTAATTTGCTTGACCCACATTTCTGCCTTAATCGGATCCGGCTTTCCCCAGAATTCTGGTGGTCCCAACTCTTTGAACTGTTTGACTGTGACCAGCTGTGCGTTGCTATTATTTCTACCTGTATTTTGAATAGGAGTCTCCCTCGTCTGGTTTTCCATGAACCGCAAAATGCTTCTAAACATCTCATCATTCATCGTCTACTCAGTAGTGTTATTTACAGGAGGAACATTGCTGGCCTGCACGTTCTCCTCGTTGGTGATTAATGGTGTTTCCACGGTCGCATTTACTCCATCATTAATATTCTCAGCTGCCATTCTTAAATACTGCCACAAAACAAGGGTTAATTAAAGAAATTGACATGCAACATAATAACCCTATACTCTGACCAACCAACAAATAAGCTTAGGTAGGACACACTAGCGAAGGATTTACTCGTCTCTCCCCTCCTAGTTCTTTTTCCCGATCTCCGCCAGAGATCATATCCCTAAGCTCTGATACCAACTGTAACGCCCCCAAAACAGGTATACATCACCCATTCTGAGTTGCCAAAACATGGTACAGAAACAACTATAACTTTATTAATACAATTGTCGTGCAAAATACGACAACACATAAACTGTGAGTTTAAATACAAATATTATCTTCTAGACAATATCCACACTCAAATAAGTCCTCATTACAATTATTGATACATTATTTTATAAAAATGGTGAGGACTACTAAACAACTTTCTAGAACCATCATTCCACACCCCGACTAGTACTCGCTACATTCTCGCCTCCTGAGAAGAAAAATGGAACAAAAAGGAAAAGGGTGAGCTCAACTAGCCCAGTAAAGAATATTATGACTAAGATAATATAGAACAAATTATCGTTAGTCCTCAACAGGAAAAAAATCTAATAGAATATAATAGACAACAAGTTTTAAATCCATATTCGCAGCGGAGATAATTCGTTTGAAGAGTTAAGTAGAGAATGAAATCTACTATCTTCTATATATGAATTTAAAAGTTCATCATCAATATTTTATCCCTGTAACATCAATCAATATATATATCTGGAATCAAATGTTTATCTTTGCACTACAGGCCAAAGATATTCACCTGTTGGTCATATTCATCTAAACACATGTTCATCTTTGCACTACGGGCCAAAGATATTCATCAGAAAATCATTTATCTTTGCATTACATGCCAAAGATATTCAGTTATATCATTATTTAGGACTGAGGATGATGAAAAATATTTAAAAAAAAATGAATCCAGTGAAACAAAAGAACAAATATTTAGGATTCGTACTTTAAACAATCTGAGTTCAAAAATACTTCATAAATAATCATAGTGGAGTAAAATTCAAGATTGATCAAAATATGGATACAATCAAAGCTAGTATCCATAATTGATATCTTGGACAAAAAACAAAAATTTAATTTTTCGGTAAATAATGTCGTATTCGTGAATAGTGCCGTATACGTGAATAGTGTCGTATACGTGAATAGTATACCTGACACTAAAAGTTCCAAATTTGATAAAAAGTTCAGACCAATATTTCGGCATAATGATATTGAAATAAATAATATCATTTATGAAAAAAATAACATTTCTTACCTCGAAAAGATAGTACTTCTGACTAGAATACTGGATATAGTACTGAAGGAACTTGCACTGTATAGCAACACTCACAGTATCAAAATACTCACAAGAATATGCTCGATAATATAGAGAGAAAACTTTAGTTTCTGGTGTGATTTTCAATTCTAACCTAAGCACCTTATTTATAGAAAATTGCTTAAAACACCAAAGCAGAAAATTTAATAAAATAATATATTTATAAACAAAATTCACGCCCACCTCAAGATCATCTGAATTCAACCACCAATAAGGCCCACAATAATGATAAAAATGTTTTTTAAACAAAAATATTTAAAACTCTAAAAATCAATTCAGACCCAATATACCGGAACTTCAATAATTCATAATAAAAAGCTTTTTTATCAGAAAAATTCGAATCTTATGTCCTTCCATAGGAAATTCAATTCTCTACAACTTTGTAAGTTTAAGTTTTTTCAAATTTCAAACAGAAATTGATCGAAATCCACATACGAACGATTTTACAGGCTATAATCAAATTTCAGTCAAGAAATGGGGTCCACAAACATGAAAAATATGTTTTAAATATTTTTAGTAACAAAAATACTCTTTCTCCTCATTTATTCATATATCCCACATTCATTGTAAAAATATCTCAATTATTATATTATTATAATATAATAATATATTTAAATAAATTATTTTATCAGAAAAGATAAAATATCAATTTTTAACAATTGTTACATCAAAAAAATTTTCCATCTGTATCCACATAAAATGAATATTTTTCTTATTATATAAATCAATAATTAATTATTCACAAATAATATTACAGAATCACAATACTGACAACCAGGCCCTTCCCAGGAAAGATGGGCTTTCCACTAAGGATTTCTCCTTACTGGCACGCAATTAGATGACCAAACCTCTCCTTAGACAGAACTTTCTAGACATTGCCAATAATGATATCTAATAATATTATTCAAATAATATGAATTATTGATCTGATAATGGAAAATACTGTGTAGTGACAATTATTGAAATAACAATAATATAAAATATCAACGTAGCAATTATTGAATTAATAAAATAAAATATTGAACAGTAATTACTGTAACAATTATTGAGTAGTGCCTTCTTATGTAAGAATCAATAATTGGTGCAATACCGTGTGCTACTGTACAACAACGCATATTACTGTGTTTTAACCACCGGGTATTCCAACAGTGTTAACGGTAACAACTACGCCGTTATTCATACTTGTCGTTTTCTTCATCCAATCGCTTTTCGTTATGGGGCCCACACAAGACTGCGCCGTCGTACGAATATTCTCCGACAGTAAGAATATTCTACGACTAAACGAATATTCCCCGACAATAATGAACATTTTATAACCACTTGCTCATTTGAAATATTTGTACATTTTACCCATAACTAACCACATTAATCAATTCAACCCTTGCTATTTCAAAATAATAAATAGAGAAATTCAATTTTATTTATAATAAGTTGGGATCTTACACAACAAGTAATATAATAGTAAGTAGAGTATCGTTCCTCTAGAGACTTAGTAAGAAATTAACTCTTACAATTACCAATTTTCTATTAATCCTAATTTTATTAAACTAATCAATTTCCAGTCTATAACTAAAGTATTTAAAAATATCAAAATCATCAAACAATCACAAATTCTAAAAATTAAATTTTCAAACAAATAATGGAGAATTAGGCTTTCAACTTCACTCTAAGCATCACTCTGATTATTACACATTTATTCCAGTTTAACTCACTATCCCAGTTTATTAATCAAGAACACGCTTGTAGAACTAGCCACAAAGAATCGTTGATCAGGCAATTCATAAATTCAAGCTCAAATTAATATAGATAAACTGGATAATAGCTTATTAAACTGAAAATCAAAGTTACATAATCATCGTTTCACTAAAAGATTCGTCTTAAGCCTAAAAAGTATTTAATTCATCATAAATGAAATAATAACTGAATAAATTAAAGATATTGATGAGTGAGTTTTATATACATGAATTGGATATATTCGGGCTTAATTCATTGTTGTTCTCAAGTCTTTTAGAATAGTTTTTAAGTGTTTGTATCAATTCATGCATGTTTTACATTGTTTTGTAGGAATTGGGACAAAAGTTACTTGGATCGACGTTTGGGGTGGCTAGATTCGCGTTTTCGGCTTGTCATTTACATAGTAGTCACTTCAGAGCCAATTTGAGTATTTCTACAGACATTATTTTGGAAAACTTAAATAATGAAAGTTGTAGATCTACGTCTCCTCTTTCCGAAACATCTTGAATCATCACAATCGGAGTTCAGACGAAGAAGTTATGGCCATTTTCCCAAAGGATGTCGGAGCAGAAAATTTCTAAAAAAAGCACCAGCGCCGGGGCGCTATAAGGCAGTGTCTGAGCGTCAGGCCCAGCGCTGGGGCACTGGGGGAAGGGTTTGGTGCTGCCTGGACTCGTTTTGGGCGAATTTTGACATCTTTTTGACTCTAAATTGGATTGGGTTTGTTCTTAAGCTCAAAATTAGACTTGTAATCTATGAATACTTGATGTAAGGCATAAAATAAAGGGGGATTACATAGCTTAGATTAGAGATACACTCCATTAGATTAGACATTAACCCTAGTTTTTATTAGTTTTGGAGATTGAAGCAACTTGGAGATCATTGAAGATCAAGAGCAGGAGCAAGAGGGGAGCATCAGATTTGCTGACAACAGATTCTATTATCTTCTCTTATCATACTTTTATCTTTTAATGTTTATTCAATTGTGGATTCTTGGTTTTAATTCATTAATTATGAATTAACTCTTTTATTAAGATTTCAATTAAACTTTTTATGGCTATAAATTAGTTATTTGATTTATTCCAATTATTTATGTTGAAGTGAATTGTTCATCTTGCTTTGTGCTTATTGATTAATTATCTGGTCAATAATTACCTTGTTACTCTAGAAGGAATTGGGAAAGGAATTCTAGGGTTAGAACTGGGCTTGGTGACATGTGACTTAGTTATTTGCACAGTGAATAATTAGGTTTGTGAATAGAATGAGAATATCTATTTGCCGCATGTAACATAAAAGGAGTTGAGTTTGTAACGAGTTTAATTCAATTGTTTTGCATAAAGATATAGCAAAATTAATCTGGGTTGAATAGAAGGCAATTGATCACTCGAGAGAGGGCTTTTGACATTTGAGAATTCCTGTTAACAATTCAGTAGATATAATAATTGGGATAATTAGATAATTGATTTAGTAATCATAATTGGGGAAATTGGAGTCTTAATTGTCATTTATTTACATTCAAATAATTCTTGATTTGTTCTTTGTTTTCTTTTAGAATAATTTCTTGTTTTATTAAAATTAGTTTTCTTAATTAGAAAAATCACAATTTACAGTTGTTTAAATAAAATTGATTTGGTTAAGAGTTAGTATTTGGTAATTTTTATTAAATAATTCCTCGTGGAAACGATACTCTACTTTCACTTTATTACTTGTTGACCGTGTATACTTGCACATATTCATTGATTGCGAAATCGATCAACAAGTTTTTGGCACCGTTGCTGGGGAATTAATTTAATAATTATTTACCAATATTAATTTTAATTAAATTAGTCTTAATTTAAACATTTTTATTTTTATTTCTCATTCTCTTCCTATATTTCTCTCTTTTTAGGTACCATGGATGACTTTGCGTATCAATGGCCATACACGAACATGACTCAACCAAGGGGAGCGGAGATTGACAGACTCAAGAAACTTTCTGCATTGTCAGCACAGATGGAGACACTTTCGAGGATGCTTGAAGCTTTTGAAGCTCAACGTCGTCAAAGTGTGGCGGTTACTTGTGATTATTGTGCTGGAAATCATATGAGTCATCAATGCGCCATCAGTTTCGAGCCGGTACAGTATAGTGGTGATTACCCCAACAGTTATGTCTATCCCAACAACTATCATTAGGATTGGGGGTATCACCCGAATTTTTCATGGAGTAACAATCAAGATCAATTTTATGCTCCAAGTCCAACATACCCACCGGATTTCTCGTGTCCACCTCCACTACAACAAGAAGATCATTCAAATTGGGAGGAATCCTTTGAAAAAATTATTAAAGCTTCTGAAAAAAAGAACGAGGAACAAGACAAAAGATTTAATCAAATAGAGCTGAGTTTGCAAAGCCAAGGGGCGTCAATAAAGAATCAGGAAAATCAATTGGGGCAGATAGCACATGCGTTGAACAACCGTCCTTAATACACTTGGCTCTATGACATGGATGATGAGACTGATGATGAGCCCGAACCAAATCTGCAATCGGATGTGCCAAATGATATAGATGTTGAAAAAGAGGAAAGACTTGGAGACCAACAGAAGGAGATCGACAAAGATCTAACTTTGAGTACCAACGAAGATGAAACAATCTTGATAGTGTCCCATGTACCTTCTCCACCAAAGTTCAAGAATCCAAGCAGTTTTGCAAAACCATGCCCAATTGGCAGTCATGTCGTCGGCAAAGCTCTTTGTGACATAAGAGCTAGTACAACTATGGAGTCATGGTGGGCTGAAAAGGAGAAGATAGAGGAAGATCCTATTGTGTTTACTAAGCTTCAATGCCCCAATCGGATTATAGATATAATGGAGAAAATACCTAGTTGTTGGACGTTCTTAATAGGGAACCTATCTATAAAGAGCATGCTAGGTGACTTTAATTCAAGGGGTTTTGCTAATGGGAACCTCCCAAAAGAGACATTGCTACTGATGGATGGAGGGTTCCTCAATTTTCATAGGGAAATTGGATAGAGAATTGAAGAAGTCAGGCTGAGACTATAAAGCAAGCGCTTATTGGGAGGCAACCCAAGTATAATATTTATTTTTAGTTTTTATTATGTTTTATATTAGTAGTTTTAAATTTGCATTTATTTAGGATTTAATAAAATTGCTTCTATCATGGTTTACAGGTTAGTCAAGTCAAATTCAAGTAGTGCCAAATTTGTTCCATGTGCCTAGCATATTCTCCAAACTTAGTGGACAATGAGGAAGATTGCTATATTTTCAGGGAAGTCCTCTGCTTTACTTTTTTATATTTCATCCATTGAGGACAATGTCTAGTTTAAGTTTGGGGGCATTTTAGTGTCGTATTGCATATAGTTAGTTATCTGCATAGTAGTTTATTTTTTTTGTGTTAGCATTGTGTTTTTTTAAGTTGCATATAGTACATGGTAGTTATTTGCATATTCATATATGTGTTGCATTAGTATGTGTTCATGTAGTTTAATTGTATTTTTATTTTTTTAATTTTTTTTAATTTTTGTCTTTTGCATGAATCTGTGAGATTAGTTGGTGTGGTCTTAGCTCGGCCTATGATAAGTTTGGTATTAATTGTTAAATTAAACAATGTTGATAATTGATGATGAGTTCTAATTTTAATCATGATGATAATCTGAGCCTGTCTGAAACTTATATAACCGGTTAGCACTTAAAGTTTAACTGTTTTAATCCACTTGGTTCAAGGGTTTCATAATTTGTTTCTGAGGGAAAATATTGGTTAAAATTTAAGGAAATTAGTGAACTGACGGTAAAGGTTAGAATGACGTAAAAGCTTGAGTTTAGGGGAATCTATGGGATATATATATTACAAAAAGAAAAAAAAAAGAGAAAAAATGATGAAAAGAAAAAAAAAAAAGAGAGAATAAACACCGTGACATGCTTGTCTAGTTTTGTGGCCTTTGTTACTTGAGTAAGTAAGCCCGGGGGGATTGTCTTTACACCTAGCGCCCTAATGTCTTAATGGCTTGGGAGTCGTTGGTCGAAATCTCGTTAAGGTAGCACTGAAAAGCCTAAGGAAATAAGACATTGCACAACCATGAGAAAAAAAAAATGAAAAAAAAAACGAGAAATAGCAAAAATGCCCTCGTGATTGAATAAAAGTATAAATAAATCTTGTATTTACCCTTAGACTTGGTAATTGCTTAGTTTTAACCGGAGTTGTCATGTTCACAAAAGTAATTGAATTGGAACTGAAATTTTCCTTCTAAGAAGTTTGTTATGTGATTATCTTGAATTGTGGTTGGCTAGAATGGTTAGCAAGCGCACACGCACAACATGTGTGATGACAGGTTTGGATTGACTAATTGGTTAGAGTTATGAATTTTGATTTGATCGGATGTATTGTTTGAGTACCAATGGTATCTTTGAGGCCTGTTGCTATATATCATACTGATTTATTACTGGGTTCGTAGGTATACAATAAAGTAGATCATGCATATGCATTCATGTAGTTGAGTTAGTTTGTATATTTTTAGTTCTTTTGTATTTTTGCTTGAGGACAAGCAAATATTTAAGTTTGGGGGTATTTGATGAGTGAGTTTTATATACATGAATTGGATATATTCGGGCTTAATTCATTGTTGTTCTCAAGTCCTTTAGAATAGTTTTTAAGTGTTTGTATCCATTCATGCATGTTTTGCATTGTTTTGTAGGAATTGGGACAAAAGTTAGTTGGATCGACGTTTGGGGTGGCTAGATTCGCGTTTTCGGCTTGTCATTTACACAGTAGTTACTTCAGAGCCAATTTGAGTATTGGTACGGACATTATTTCGGAAAACTTAAAGAATGAAAGTTGTAGATCTACGGCTCCTCTTTCCGGAACATCTTGAATCATCAAAATCGGAGTTCGGACGAAGAAGTTATGACCATTTTCCCAAAGGACGTCGGAGCAGAAAATTTCCAATCAATGTTGTTGATCGATTTCGCAATCAATGAATACGTGCAAGTATACACGGTCAACAAGTAATAAAGTAAAAGTAGAGTATCGTTCCCACGAGAAATTATTTAATAAAAATTACCAAATACTAACTCTTAACCAAATCAATTTTATTTAAACAACTGTAAATTGTGATTTTTCTAATTAAGAAAACTAATTTTAATAAAACAAGAAATTATTCTAAAAGAAAACAAAGAACAAATCAAGAATTATTTGAATGCAAATAAATGACAATTAAGACTCCAATTTTCCCAATTATGATTATTAAATCAATTATCTAATTATCCCAATTATTTTATCTACTGAACTGTTAACAGGAATTCCCAAATGCCAAAAGTCCTCTCTCGAGTGATCAATTGCCTTCTATTCAACCCAGATTAATTTTGCTATATCTCTATGCAAAATAATTGAATTAAACTCGTTACAAACCCAACTCCTTTTATGTTACATGCAACAAATAGATATTCTCATTCTATTCACAAACCTAATTATTCACTGTGCAAATAACTAAGTCACATGTCACCAAACCCAGTTCTAACCCTAGAATTCCTTTCTCAATTCCTTCTAGAGTAACAAGGTAATTATTGGCTAGATAATTAATCAATAAGCACAAAGCAAGATGAACAATTCACTTCAACATAAATAATTGGAATAAATCAAATAACTAATTTATAGCCATAAAAAGTTTAATTGAAATCTTAATAAAAGAGTTAGTTCATAATTAATGAATTAAAACTAAGAATCCACAATTGAATAAACATTAAAAGATAAAAGTATGATAAGAAAAGATAATAGAATCTGTTGTCAGTAAATCTGATGCTCCCCTCTTGCTCCTGCTCTTGATCTTCAATGATCTCCAAGTTGCTTCAATCTCCAAAACTAATAAGAACTAGGGTTAATGTCTAATCTAATGGAGTGTATCTCTAATCTAAGCTATGTAATCCCCCTTTATTTTATGCCTTACATCAAGTATTTATAGATTACAAGTCCAATTTTGAGCTTAAGAACAAACCCAATCCAATTTGGAGTCAAAAAGGTGTCAAAATTCGCCCAAAACGAGTCCAGCCCCCACCAAACCCTTCCCCCAGCACCCCAGCGCTGGGCCTGACGCTCAGACACTGCCTTATAGCACCCCGGCGCTGGAAATTGCCTTGAAATGGGCGCCCCGGCGCTGGTGCTTTTTTTGGAAATTTTCTACTTCGACGTCCTTTGGGAAAATGGTCATAACTTCTTCGTCCAAACTCCGATTTTGATGATTCAAGATGTTCCGGAAAGAGGAGACGTAGATCTACAACTTTCATTCTTTAAGTTTTCCGAAATAATGTCAGTAAAAATACTCAAATTGGCTCTGAAGTGACTGCTATGTAAATGACAAGCCGAAAATGCGAATCTAGCCACCCTAAATGTTAATCCAAGTAACTTTTGTCCCAATTCCTACAAAACAATGTAAAAAATGCATGAATGGATACAAACACTTAAAAACTATTCTAAAAGACTTGAGAACAATAATGCATTAAGCCCAAATATATCCAATTCATGTATATAAAACTCACTCATCAGATATCATCCTTTCAATTACAAATATAAAATTAAAGAAGAAGAATAACGCAGAACACCCTTTACTTTAGCCTTAATCCGCAATCGATATGAAAGTTCTTCAAAATCTTCACTCCAAGCTTGATATGAAAATCTGTCCTCAATCTTTGTTAATTGCTTTGCATCCTGATGATCTTGTTGTTTATTTCTCAATATATATCCAACACATGAGTTTTGGTCGAAGTCCCATGTTATTTAGAGTTCAAACGCATTCTAAGCACCAAAATCCATGTTCCAGTAGAGTTTGAAACAAGCCAGGACTGTCAGGTTTCGGCACCCCCCGCCCCGGTGGGGGTATATACATGGGAAACGCCCGCCTCGGCAGGCCTAACTCCTGTCAATTGGGATTGAAGAGCCCCCGCCCCGGCGGGGGTACAAGGCCAAAATATGCCCGCCTCGGCGGGCTAGCACACTGCCTTTTGACTTTGCTTGTTCTTCATAATTGCTAAAATGTTACTCCAAATGCATCCTTTCTTTATCACTTGCCACACCAACCACTCTACACACAAAATAACAAATAACAAGTAAAAACAAACATGAAAACAAGGAATTAACACCGATTAAGCTTGAATTAGGCATCGATTCGCGGGTATAAAACCCACTTATCAGATGTCAGGTGGAAAAGGATTAGGATACTCTCATATTGTAAAGAAGGAGCAAATCTTCATAACCGAGCCAATATCAAAGCCAATAGCTGAAATAGAGGCTCACATTTAAAGCAACCCTGATGAGGTGACTATTATGGAAAATGTAGTACCAGACCCAGAAACGGTGATACTAACAGATAGTGATTTTGACACGAAAGTTGGAGCTGACCAAGCATCAACGGAAGTGCAGAATTTGAGGAACAATGTTTCTTCTTTAGAAAAGCTGTGGGAAATAGAAAATGTATTAAATAATCAATTGCGGAAGGCGTTAATAGAAACAATGGAAGAACAAGATAAGCTTAAAATCTAAATTGATCAAATGGGAGGCAAAAGCAACATATCGTGTACAGCTCCAAGCAATAAAGGGTAAAAGAAAGATGAATGACCGTGATTTAGGAAATTCTGATTATAACCAAGGGAACCTTAACAAAATAGAAAAGTGTACAAACTATAAAAAGAAACATGAAGGCTTATGCAGGAAATGGGAAAATGTTTGTTACAATTGCGGACATGAGGGATATATCTCTCCTTATTGTCCCAATTCGAAGCAAGGTGTATGTTTTATTTGTGGGTTAGAAGGTCATCAGGCAAAAGGTTATCCAAGATTAAGAAAAGGTGTAGGAAATAAGTAGTATTAGTATTATTTGAATATGTAGGTTAATTCAATAAAGTGTATATGATGAGTATGTTTGTGTAATCTAATATTCTCAAATTTTGTATAAGTTGTAGCAGTGATTCCCGACTTTTGTGGTCACAAAGGGATAACGAATGTTTATAGCGATATATGTTATATGATGTAAAGTACTATGAATTTGTTGAGTGCATATGAATATATGTTTGATTGAGGAAATAAGATTTTATGTATCGATCTAATAACTGGTTAATAGAGTAAGCCAAGTTTTCAAAATTCAATATTTTTATTATATAATTTTTTAAGATTGAAATTAAGTGTTATATATTAAACTTATACGATAAGGCATAGTAGGTAAGTCAATAAAGAATAATTTATGGTTTTATTTAATC
This sequence comes from Panax notoginseng, assembly GCA_016801055.1. NCBI lineage: Eukaryota > Viridiplantae > Streptophyta > Magnoliopsida > Apiales > Araliaceae > Panax > Panax notoginseng. Next base: position 53,178,904 of record CM029020.1, on the reverse strand, counting down.
AGATAATGCTGCCGAGAAGACGAAACTGAAACCAAAGAGCAGAAGAATCTGTCAACAATGCTGGAGGACAACCAGACCCAATACAGAACTTTGCAAACATGGTAGCTCAAGCTATACAGAATGGAATACCAGCAAGGGGAAATCAACCAGACAATCGCTTGGCAAATTTTAAAGACTTCAACGCAGTCGGACCGCCAGAATTGAGAGGGACAACTGACCCTATAGAAGCCTTGTCGACGTCGGGATTTTTAGTTATCCCTTTTCGTTACTTATTCTTTGGTGTTCTCATTTTAGGTGAGATTTATTTGAAAAAATAAGTGAAAAAGGTCCGACATGTATAATGTCAACGATGGACTGTTAAGAGTCGCCAGTTGGTTTTTTAATTAGTTGTACCAACACAATCGAGAAAAGATTTGCACATTGACCCAGTAATGTGACACTACTAAACTGGTCGGTGAAACCGAGATTCATTAGGGTCCGGGGACTTGCTTATGTGGAGGGAAGGTATTAGGCACCCCCCGACATCCGTGTTACCACGCTGACCGACACTTTTCAAGAAACTATTATATGAATGTGTGTGTGTGTGTGGGTCAATGTGGTAAGTGGTGAGAAGGGTGTAGAGATGTTTTTGTTTTTGTTTTTGTTTTTTTTCTTTCTTTTTTTTTCTTTTGTTTTTACATACATGGAAAATAAATGGCACACTACGAAGAAAATGATATTATCCCAACATCTCATGGAACTCACAACTATATCCTCTGAATCTGCATCTTCTTAGCTAGTTGAGGCATGATAGTCCAGTTGTCCATGGTTATGTTGCCTTCAGGGCTCGCGATAGAGGTTACCTCTTGATTCTGAATATCTTCACTTATAGCCATAACTTGATCGCTTCCTGATTCAGTACATTCCCCAGGGATACTTGAACTGGATCCATCGCACAAAGGCATGAACTCTGGATTCTTCAATGGGTTGGCTTCCCCAACAATCTCACCACCTTTTTCTTCATCTATTCCTTCACCTTTTTCCTGGGGTTTTAGATGACTCGACCATGAAATCTCCCTCGAACTGTTGTTGCATTTCTCGCAAGGAACTTTCCTTTTTGGCTTTTTCTTTTTTGGAAAGGATTAGTATTTCCTCCTCATCATCCAAGGTGATGAAATCAGGAACGTGGTTGATATCTTTGGACCACAGAACGTTTGTTGTTGGTGGAGGAATCTCCTTTATGGATGCCTTTGTCTCCTCTTTCATTACTTGCATTAGGATCAGTCCACCTAGTGTTTTGGCAGAATTGTCGCTCATAGCCTTCACCTCATTTGAACTACCTGTCTCGAATGGACATCTTAAGCTTTTTATTTCCTTTTTGCCTTTTTTGGTCATGGGAAATTCTATCTCCAGATGTCGCAAAGACCAGCATTCTTTAGTCGTATGTCCAAGTGAGTTAGAATGGTAGAGATATATTTTGGTGGAATCATAACTCTTTATCTTGGGATTTATAGAAGGCAGCAACTCAGTAATCCTTCCTTCGCTTATCAGAAAGTGTAGCATTTCTTCATTTGATTTGCTCAGAGGGGTGAATTTTTGGACTCTTTTGGAGGTTGTTTGATCTTTCATCTATGAGAATTCGCATTTCCTCGAGCGATTTTTCCGCTGGCGAGGTCTTCTAACACATTTATCATCCCCCTTTTCTTGTACTTTCAGCCTGCTTTGATCTTCTTTATTTAGCTGGCTCATCATGGAGAGATATGGGCTTGCATTGTGATTAACCTCCTTTTTCTCTTGGCTTTCTGATAGTTGAGTGAAAAACTGCCTCGTTTCCTGATGTTGGCGCACTATCAACTTAGCCAGTATATTTACTTGATTATGGATCGTCTCTAATTTTTGCATTATTGGCGTACCCTCCTCCAGGTTTTCCCACTCTAGGACTTTCATTTTGTGCCTTTGGAGGTATTCCTCAATCCTTCGTATGCACTTACGAATTGGATATATTTTAATGCTTCCTGACCCGATCATGTTTACTTCCCCCGTATCATGCTGCAACGGAAGGTTGGTGTTGACATTTTGTTGATCAGGTTGTTGGACCACAATACTGCCACTTTCGATCAGATTTTGAATTTTATGCTTTAAAGACCAACAATCTTTTGTATCGTGTCCTGGAGACCCTGAGTGGTAAGCACATCTTTGGCTTGGATTGTATCTTTTGCTCCCTGGTACCAAAGGTGGGGCCAATTCAGTAATTTTCTTGTGATCCATTAATATCGCCAATACATTTTCAAGGGAATCGCCAAGTGGAGTGAACACCCGATTTTTCGCTCTTTCAAATTTTCTTTTTCTATCCTAGCATTGGTTGAATGCAGCCTGTTGTTGAGATGGCAAATTGTCTTGCATTTTCCAAATGGGGGGACTGTAGTTTGGTCTTCTAGCTTGCCCTTGTACAACAAGGGATACATCTTCAATGCCTTTATCGGGTACACCCTTGGGATCACTCGCATACTTTCCAATCTATATATGCTTGGCGACTGCTTCCAAGTAAGTGAAGTCTTTAATCTTGCCTGCCTTCAGACCCATCTCTGCCATTTCACCGTGTTTGATCATTTCTAAAAATGGCTTTCCTATGCCTGCTAGGATCCTTTCATAATAAGGAGCTTCTTGGATATCAATAAACGTTATTACCATCTCAGTTTCTGTCATTGATGGAATGACTTGCGCTGCTAGATGTCTCCACCTTTCGACATATCCTCGGAAAGATTCAGTACTTTACTTTTTCACTTTAGTCACTTGGTATCGATCCGGTGCCATTTGTGACAGAAAACTGTACTGATTTAGAAAGGCGTGGGCCAATTCTTCCCAGTTATGGATTTTGGCATTGTCAAGTCGGGCATACCAGGCTTTAGCCTCTCTAGTGAGACTCCTTTGAAAAATTTGCATTCTGAGGCTTTCATCTTCAACATAAGACCCCAGTTCGCCAATGTACACTTTTAGGTGCATATAGGGATCGCCTGCCCCATTGTACTTTTCAAACTCTGGGATTTTGAGTTTGTCATGATATCGAGCCCCTAGGAATATGCAGAGATCTGAATAGGTGGCACTTCTATAGTTTCCAATCCCTTTGATTGATCGGATGGTTTCCTCCATTTGTTGGACTTTCTTTCTTATATCCCAGTTTCTCGATCATCCATGAGTTTTGTGATTTTAGGGGTTTTGTTGGTTCCTTTATTGTAATGAGGTTCAGGTATTTGGGTTTCCATCTTTTTGCCAATACCCTGACTGTCCCCTGGTGTGAATGACTCTGGTTGAGTAGGCATTATCTGGCCCCGAGTGTCTTTACTTTTTTCTTTTAGAAAGATAACCAATTTTGTTATCTGATTCCTTAATCCTTCAAACTCCTCTTGGGAAACAGGAGTGGAATCAGGCTGGGCACTTGTAGCCATGTCTGACGTTGGGCTTATTGCCTTCTTGGATTTTAAACGGGTAACGGGACCGATTGCTTCCCTACAAAAAGACTTATGTAGTTTAGTCTTTAGGGAATGTAAAAAATAATTTACATGTTATAATGTATCCGTTATAGGAGTTTTATCCTGCAAAACGGGTGTTAGCATAATATGTCAGGTTTTATGTATGTACACATGTTCCTTCATATTTTCCATTACAATGATTTGATATGGAATAAAATTACAAGTAATTGTTCTTACAAGTAATTGAAAATGGAAAGTATGAAGAGACTTCCCTCCGCGTTTGGTTTATCAGAGGCTGACCTATCTTAGGTTACTCTCGCGGTTTTTCGGCATGAAGGTTCTCAAATCATCGCAATTTACTTGACGGAAATTTAATCCAGTCTTTCCACTGGAGCGAATTTGGGTGGTGCCTTTCCTGAGCCTCGTTGGAATTAGTCTTCTTACGAGTCCAGTAATCAAACACCGACAGGATAGCCTCCTGGTGGAGGAACCACACAACATACAATCACATACATCGCGTCTCACCGTATAGACATGATGATATATTTGAAGCACTAATATCAGAGGCAGATATGGTGCGAAGCACTAAGTGCAGTAAGTAAATGCATTAGTACACATCCATTCAAATGTAAATGTAACATCCACACACAAGCATATAACAATTTTAAAAAGCTTGTAATATCGGCTTAAGTCCTCTTGCTAGAGTCCCTAGCAAAGTCACCACCTGTCGACGTCGGGATTTTTATTTGTCCCTTTTCTGTTCTTGTTCTTTTGTGTTCTCATGTTAAGTGAGTTTTGTTAGAAAAAATAAGTGAAAAAGGTCCGACATTTATATGTTGACGATTGGACTATAAGAGTCGCCAGTTGGTTTTTTAACTGGTTGTACCAACACAACTGAGAAAAGGTTTGCACATTGACCCAGTGATGTGACACTGCTTAATGGGTCTGTGAAACCGAGATTCATTAGGGTCCGGGGACTTGCTTATGCGGAGGGAATGTGTTAGGCACCCCCCGATATCCGTGTTACCACGGTGACCGCCACTTTTCAAGAAACTATTATATGGATGTGTGTGTGTGTGGGTCAATGTGCTATTATTTGGAAGTAGTGATATGCCTCGTTCGCACCTATATACCAGGGTTTGAATTTCTGTAAATATTCAGTTTTAAACAAGATATAGCAATGAGGTTTTATAAAAGAGATTTTTTAAATCATGTGATCAATAGTAATTGAGGCCTTTGATACTTTCATTTTATTATTAAATGTTCGGCTTGATTGCTTTAATTTTCGAGATACGAAGCATCTTCGAGAAAATAATGTACAAAGCAGTGTCGAAATCCTTATGGGCATGAAAGTCATCCAAGGAAATCTAAACAACGTGAATAATTTACAAGCTGCTTACAGCTGAAAATGTCCATCACGGGAACCGAATCTAGATTCAGTAGACTGAATCTGTGATCACATGATTCCTAGGCTCACATGATAACGCAGTTTATATTAAAGCTGTAAGCAGTTATATATATAAAATCTGTAAATATATATATACAGACATGATCAACCACCACGAAGCACCTCCATGGGGGATCGAAAATGTAAATATATAAAAGTGATATATATATATATATATATATATATATATATATATATATATATATATATATGACATGATCAGCCACCACGACGCACCTTCATGGGGGATCAGAAATGTAAAGAAAGCAGTAAAAACGGTCAACCGCCACGAAGTAAACTCTAGGCGAAACAAAATATAAAGAAAGCAGTAAAAAGGGTCAACCGTCACGAAGTAAACTCCAAGCGGGACGAAATATAAATATAGATATATATAAAAGCAATAAACACACCGGATGTAAAATCCAAACTCATCGAACAGAGTTCGACAACAGTTCATATATATAAGTATATATATATATATATATATATATATATATATATATAAAAGCAAGTAAACGCTCCAGATGTAAATTCAGGCTCATCGAACAGAGTTATACAACAGTTTATATATATATATATATATATATATATATATATATATATATATATATATATATATATATATATATATGTACGGACAGGGCTTCCTCGCCTTTTCTCTTGCAAATATAGCCACCCCAAGCCCTTTATTTATAGAGGGGGGGAGCTGCAGGTGTACCTGCGCCTGCACGGGGTGCCCCAGACAGTGTGGCCGCTGTCTCGAAGTACACACACTCGGACAACGCGCTATTCACTCTAACCTTCATAACTTTCAATTCGGGAGTCCGATGGAAGCGTGCCATACCATTCCGGAAAGCTCTTTTCGAGAGCTACGCAATGACATATGATTTATCTTTTTTTGATTTTGGGAAGAAGGGTCCATGACCGAAATAGCAATTCTGAGTTTTCGTAAGGTAGTCAGTTGAGCTGTTTTGCTTAGTTTGCACTTGAAAGTTAAGATATGGTTCTTGTGGGACTTCTATTGAAGTAATTTGAGTTGAAATGAATGTATTTGATGTGAGTTGAAGTTGAGTTGGCAAAATAACCATTTTGCCCCTCCCGGGGTATCTCCAGTTTTCGCACAGTTGTAGCAGTCTTTTCTTAAGGTTATCTCTGAGGTTGACTTGATGTTGACTTTGACTGTCCTCAGAGTTATCTCTGAGATTGGCTTGACCTCCTGGGGTTATCTCCAGGCTTTGAACTTGATCCCCCGAGGTTATCTCCGAGGTTGGAATTAATTTTCCCGGGGTTATCTCCGGAGTTGAAAACTGATTTCTTGGGGTTATCTCCGGTGTTGGAAACTGAATCTTCCAGGGCTATCTCCGGGGTTGGAATTGATGTTGTGGTCCTCCAGGGTTATCTCTGGAGTGTGAAACAGACGCTTTTGCCCTCCTGCATAGTTAGTAACAGGAAAAGAAAATTTCGAGTGTCTACAACAGTTATATATATATATATATATATATATATATATATATATATATATATATATATATATATATATATATATATACAGACATGATCAACCACCACGAAACACCTCAGTGAAGGATCAAAAATGTAAATATATAAAAATGGTATATATATATATATATATATATATATATAGACATATATATATATATATATATATATATAGTGAGAGAGAGAGAGAGAGAGAGAGAGACATAATCGACCACCACGAAGCACCTCTATGGGGGATCAAAAATATAAATAAAGCAGTAAAGACGATCAACCGTCACGAAGTAAACTCAAGGCGGGACTAAATGTAAAGAAAGCAGTAAAACTGATCAACCGCCACGAAGTAAACTCCAGGCGGGACGCAATGTGTGTGTGTGTGTGTGTGTGTGTGTGTGTGTATATATATATATATATATGTATATATATATATATATATATATATATATATATATATATATAATAAAAGTGTGTGTGTGTATATATATATATATATATATATATATATATATATATATATATATATATATATATATCCGGAGTAAAATCGCTGGATTTAAAATTTAGCTCATTTTACGATAACCGTTCATATATATATATATATATATATATATATATATATATATATATATATATATATATATATCAAAAATAGAAGCATAAGACTTAAATAACATAATTGCTTAAAGAGCATAAGTATCTAAGCCTTACCCGTCTTTTCTAAAATCCCAAAATTGTGCCTTCCGTGTGTTTTTAACGTTCTCTCTCCTAACTTTGTCTGGCTTCTTTCTTGCTTGCCTTCGTTCGTTCTCTCCAAATCGGAATCAATCAAGGACGAAGCCTTCGTTCGTGCCCTAGAATCGAAACCTTCACAAATCATGCCCTATTTCTCTCCAAATCAGAACCTTCACAAATCCTGAGATGTGGAGAAGAAACTGTGCCCTACAATCGAAGTCTTTGCCCGGATCCTGACTTCGAATCGGTAAGCAATTTCTTTATTTGTGTAATTTCGGTTTATGTAATTTTTTCCTTTATATTTTCTGTGCAAGCAATTGATCGCTGATTTTTACAGTCAGCCCCATTCCATATTGAGATTTTAAGTTTTTGTTCTCTTTGGTGTAATCATAGTAAGAAAGGGAGGTTTATGAGATTTTAAGTTTTTGTTCTCTTTTTTAGGAAATGATATTTACTAAAAGAAGAATTATTTGTATTCATAGCTGTTATTCAGCTACATTATTGTACTTAATTAATTATGCTCCATTTGCTTTAATGGAAATATATTCTGTAACAGAGGAATTTTAAAGATGAACAGTAATATAACAATTATTAGGCTAATGCTCCAAGAAGAGTAATATGCCCATTACTTCACAGCCTGTAAGAAGCCTCACAAATTATGTAAGAAAACTGACAATTAGAGATAATTCCAAGCAACCCCATGTGGAATTTTCTCTTTTTACTCGCACCATTCACAATTCCTCTGCTCATTTTCTTTGTTCTTCATCTGAACTCCAATTTAGTGGGTTTCTAGTTTTCCTCATGTGGGATTCAGAAAGTGAATCAGCTGGAGGGAGAGATTATGGCAACGAAGTGCTTACCACTAGTAAGCATGGCCTCAAGACAAATGGGTTTGAACAAAGAGGCAAGTCTTGGTATGTATTAAAACTTTTATTAGTTAATCTTTTGGTAGATTAGAATTATGGCAAATTTAAATAATCTTTTTGTCTTTTATTTAAGCATACAAGTATTATTGCTCTTGTATTTTGATAATTTTTTTAGAGTTTTATAGTTACATGATTTTTTTTGTAAATACAACAATATTATTTTTTCAGAACAATTAAACTTCATATCACTCAATTCATCTATTCAGCACTCTGGTCTTAACCCGTTTGTAAAATATCTGACCATGACATGACATGACATGACCAACCCAAAACTCCTGTACAGACTATAACAGCAAATGCACCAACTAATACAGCAACTCTGAGACTCTTTTATTGTGAATGGCTGTGGACTGTATCAAAGTTTTTAGATTCTTTCAAATGTTTTTAGTTTGTCTGGTTTAATATTGTCATAATTCTGCTGACAGTGTGGCATTTTTAGACTTTTACAAGGCTTTCCTTTCCTTCTGCTGACAGTGTGGCATTTAAATAATTTAAAACTGATTTCAATGGTTAAAAAATCATGATTAATGATAATAATTATTTAAAAATTATTATAAGACTATGAAAAATAATATGAATGATATTTAAATTATTTAACATAATACTAAAGCTACATAATAGATTTTAATTGAAAATAAACTCGATAAATATCTGATAAAGTTGTCGGTACATCGAATTTGTTTCGAAATTGATCCGGGCCTAGATAGTTTGACTTGATAGGTGAATGTTTATGATCCCATGACTGATATAACTATGTGACAATGTGATTAAGTTAAGTGTTGACTGCAAATAGTAGCACTATGTGTTACGATATATTATTCTAATTGAAAGAATGATCTTATTAATGATAGGTCTTTGTATAAAAGATAAAACTAAGTTGTGTAACTATAAGCAACAAATCAGTCAAGTATCCTACCCTTTGTATTTACTTTATGCAATGGACCTGCGTAAGCAAGTATCTGAACTATTCTTTTTCATTGTGCAAGTATTCTTACTCTTTGTATATACTTATGCAATGATCATGTATAAGTAAGTTATTGGATTATATTCCTGTTATATAAGCTTTTGAACTCTACTGTTATTGACCATGTATCTAAACCTTCGTATTCATGCAAGTTTTCAAACTCTATTCGTTCATTGTTTACCAGTACAGTATTACTGTATGATCCAGATATATATATATATATATATATATATATATATATATATATATATATATCCTGTTCATTAATAGCTTAGTTGATTATGCAAGTGTCCTCACTTGGATAATGATTGTACTTGTTGATACATATTTATTAAATTTCGGTATGTACACATTGATTAAAAGTCGTCTAAGGTATTTGACTCGGCTAGACATATATTTAAAAATATCGTTGAACATGATAGAACATTATTGTTATCCAACCAAATTGTTTTGGTTCGGATTCTAGACTAGGTATGAGCATCCCGAATCTGGAAAAATTTTTGTGCACCAAAGGCGGATATGATGAACGAAAATATCGTTCGAACACGTAGTATTGATCAATACAGGGCATAATGGGCTAATCACCCTCCTTGCCCGTAAATTATGACGGTTTGCGGATGAAGTTTTGTAAAACCTTTTCAAAAATTGAAAATAAAAGTTTATATTCTGTCAACTTCTATCCATTCATAGTTAGTACGTAGTTTCAAAAATGAAATTGATTTGATATGTTGTTCAGTATTGTTTCAGTTTACTTCACAACTATTGCTTCGTTGTAGAAGTGTCGTTCAAAGAAAATATTTAATTCTTTCAGCTAACGTTTATTGTCTGCTATTACTTGTTGGGTAATCAAATGCTCATTCTTGCTTTAAATTTAAATGTTTTCAGCTAAGTGTGATCAACCTGAAGGTTCTGTCATGAACAAAGGGAAGGGAAAGCTGACAGAATAAGTTTTATGATATCTTATGTAATAGTTAGGTTTTATTAAGACAATGATATTCATTAATTATAATGTAAGAAAATGCTTTAAAGGTTGTGAACTTAGGATTAGACAACTCTGATATGTATATTAAGTTTGATATTTATATTATTATTATTATTCCGCTCAAAGAAATTATATCGTGAAGCATCAAGTTCGGGTTTCAAGTACCTAAATTTGGGGGTGACACAATTAATCTTATGATAAAAAAGAGAAAAATCATAAAGAAATATTAATCCCATATATATATATATAATAACCTAAAAGAGAAATTTCCAATTAAATTAATTTAATAAATAAAAAATATTTAAAAAGAAAGTTTATGTCTCGACTTTCAAACTTGTAATAATAAGAAATCAAAAAGTTGTAATTAATGTTTCTATACCGAAAATTCTCAGCAACTTATGTTTCAACGTTTAGACGTCATAGTCGATTGAAATTCACTGTTGGAGTGCATCAACTTTTAAATATGAAGATTAATATAATTAAAATGGTAGTAGGAACTTAAAACTTTTGACCTTTTCTTTATTTTTCAATAAAAATAATTGTGTTTAATAAAGTGACTAAATTTTCTGCAAATCTTTCTCTATAAAAGAAATGTGCATGGTTTGAGGAAGAAGATAAGCTGCTGTATTAATCTCGATCTCGATCTCCATATAGCAGGACCTTTTAAAGTTAGTTAGTTACCATGGACTCATAAGTCTCATCATGTCCTCTAGAGATATTCGTTATCCCATATCTTACACCGGGACACCTAATCTCCTTCTCCGAATTAGCCTGCCTCTTCGCCGTCCGGGGTGAGAACGTTACCATCATCACCACCACCACGAAAGCTATCGTTATTCAAAAAAGCATCAACAAATTCAGCTCCTCTGGCCACCCTGTCTCCCTCCACCCATCCCCTTCCCTTCCAAAGAGGTCGGCCTCCCTGAAGGCCTCGAGCTCGAACAGGCTAACGATGTTGAAACAGCCGGCAAATTCATTTTGGGCTTGAACCTCATGCATCCCATTATAGAAGACTTCATCATCACGCGCCGCCCCGACTGCATTATGGCCGAAAAATTCTACCCGTGGACCTCCGACCTCACCGCTGATAAGTGAGTTTTATACCCATTAATTGAGTGCATTTGAGCTTAATCTTTTGCAAGTTTTTAAGTGATTGTGTCTATTCATGCATGTTTTATGTTGTTTTGTAGGAATTGGGACAAAAGCTACTTGGATCGACGTTTGGGGTTGCTAGATTCGCATTTTCGGCTTGCCACTTTTATAACAGTTTCCAACCCAATTTTGACCTTCATCCATCCGTTATTTCTCCATTATCAAAGAATGAAAGTTATAGCATCGTCGAGATCTTCGATTTGATAGGTGGCAGGTCTCTTAACTCCCCCAGATCAAAAGTTATGTCTATTTTACCAGAGGATACTGCAGCAAAAAAAAGACTCCAGCCGGGGCAGACATTTTGCATACAAAACCCCCGCCGGGGCGGGGGTACAAGCCCAAAAATAGTAGGTATACCAGTCGGGGCGGGCCTATCAGTACAAAAAGCCCGCCGGGGTGGGAGTACGTGCATAAAAAGTTGTTTTTATCAGAATTTGAGTTCAAGAAGGATTGGTTCGAACTGATTGATTCAAGGACTTCTAGGAGGACTTAAAGACGTATAAAAAGGCATATAAAAGGAGGAGAATCCCAAGGATTAAAAGAGAGGAGAATTCTATTAGATTAGATTAGAGTAGATTAGGACCAAAGCCCTAGTTCTTATTAGTTTTGGAGATTGAATCAACTTGGAGACCATTGAAGATCAAGAGCAGGAGCTTGAGGAAGATAGAGATTTGCTGACAACAGATTTATTCTTTACTCTACTCTTATTTTTGTCTTTTAATATTTATTCAATTGTGGATTTTTAGTTTTATTTCAATAATTATGAACTAAATTTTTTGTTTAAGATTACAATGGAACTTATTGCATAATTTATTTTAGTATGCTTCTCTATTAATTATTGTAATTATTCTTGGATTGTCTATTATGATTTGTGATGAATTGTTTAATTGTCTAGCTAACAATTACCGTGATAATCTATATGAACTCGAGAGATAAAGTATAGATTTAGATCTGATCATAATAGCATGTGATTGTGTTTTTTGCATGGCGTTGAAATACATAATTTATGTCTAGGATATAGATATACCTAGTATCGCATGTAATCTGATAAAGAACTTGTGCTTTAAATGCTCTTTTATTGTAATTCACATAGAGATATAGTGAATTAGTTAATTAGGGAGTTCTTAATTCTATCATCTGTGGATTTAAGTTGATTTGAGTATGATACATTGAGAGATGATCATATTTACTTATGTGTTCTTGATTAACAATTCAGAATAGTGAGCTTAATTAATAAGAAGTGTATTAATTTAAATGAAGCAATAAGTGAAGTTGTGATCTTAAATCTCCATGATCTGTCCGCCTATCCATTCCCTGACTCGTTTTTGACCCGTATTCCATCTTCGCAAAATCCTTGCATAAGGCTCTTCTCAACCTGAATTCTCCTCACCTCACGGTGGAATCCGATTATGAGCCATTTGTCATTCCAGATTTCCCTCACCGGATTACCATGACCCGTTCTCAGCTCCCAGATTCTAGGTTCGCTCAGCTGTTCAAAGTATTTAGGGAAGCTAAGGTGAATATTTATGGTCTTCTTGTGAACTCGGTTTTCGAGTTGGACTCGGTTTACACGGAGTATTATTCCAAGAAAATGGGCCACAAAGTGTTTCATATTGGGCCGGCCTCGTTGATTCATCAGAGTGCCAATGATAACGTAGAGAGGAGTCATAAATTAGCCGTGAGTGAGCGTGAGTGCCTGAGTTGGCTGGACTCGAAGAAACCCGACTCAGTTGTTTACATTTATTTTGGAAGTGGGTGCGTATTGCCTGATGCGCAACTGATGGAGATAGGATATGCCCTCGAACTGGCAGGGTCCGATTTCATCTGGGTGGTTGCTGGAAATAGTAAAGATGATGAGGATGAAGAAAAATGGTTACCAAGAGGGTTTAACGAGAGGGTTGTTGAGAAAGGGAAGGGGTTGGTTGTGAAAGGATGGGCTCCACAGTTGTTGATCTTGGTCCATCCATCAACTGGTGGGTTTCTTGACTCACTGCGGATAGAATTCCGCAATTGAGGTGATGATTGCTAGGGTCCCATTAATTACATGGCCCTTTTTATGCAATAATTTCTTTAACGAGAAGTTTTTAACTCAAGTGTTTGGGATTGGAGTGGAGGTGGGTGCACTGGATTGGAAGTTATTTTCTGAGGTCGGGACAAAGGTGATTAATAGAGAGAAAATTGAGAAGGCCGTGCGGAAGTTGATGGACGGCGTCGGCGGTGGTGAAGGCAAGGAGATGAGGAAGAAGACTATGGAGCTTGGAGAGAAGGCTACAAGAGCTGTGAAAGAAGCTGGGTCCTCTCATACAAATTTGACGCTCCTAATTGAAGAGCTAAAGCAATTGAGAGTTGAGAGAAACGATCAAATCAGTAATACTTTGTTGTATTGACCTAGAGTTTTTCTTACTAATATGTACGGAATAAATGTTAATTTAATTATATGCTGCTACTATCAATTAATCTCTCTATTTAAAATAAATATATTAACATTAAGTAATACGCAGAGTATTACTATTAAGTTAAGTTTAAAGTTAAGTTTTTTTAGAACAAATATGTATATTAAGTTGATTAAATATGTTATCATTTATTTTAATATTATAATTTATTTTTAATATTTAGATGTTTTCTGAATCACCAACTATACGAGTCTAATAGTTGTAACCAACCAATATGATCCACATTCTTTAGTCACCATAGTAATAATAATAGTATTGTTTTGATATTTGGACTTAAATTAGTTTTTGTATTTATTTATGGAGTGTAATTTATTTATGTTGAAATGTGCAAAGTGTAATTATCAATCTATAGTCTATAATAATACACGTACATTTATCACATGAGATTTCACACTATTATGATTTGGTATATGTGTGTGTATGGGTTCAATCAATTTTTTTTTCTCTCTAATTTATATTTGTGTCATTGAATAATTTTAGAATGGACTAGTTGTGTCCCGTGCCTCTGGCGCTACATGGACGGTGGAATTTATCTCAAACTTTGAACGGCCCAGATAATTTATTAGAATGAGCGGGAAATTCAAAATTAGTTGTATTTTGTTAGGTAGATTGGAGGTAGCAATTCAATTACGAGTCACTAGTAACTACTAGATCATGGAACTCGAATTAACAAGGTTTTGTAATTTCTTTCTTCTAAAATTATATTGGGATGGGATGGGATAATCTTTCTGTTATCTGGTAAATAATAATACCCACCTACATCAAGTTCTCTGGCCTAGAAGCCCATAGTTGGTTCAGACAGATAACATAGACCCATGTTTTACAATTGTACATTACTACGTATACAACTCTGTCAACCTCTAAATGTACCATATCAACCTCTAAATGTACCATATCAAGCCTAATACGACTACAAAATTTTACACCCGAGAACATCGATAAAAGAACTACCAAACCTAATTTCTTGATTCAAAATTGAGGGTTTTGAGGATTTCAGCTTAATCTTTCTCAATGGACAAGCTCGTCGTTGGTATGTGGGTGTTAGATTCTCCGGCAGCCTCTCGATTATACTGATTTAAGCTCTTTTATTCTCATTTTATGTCGTTCCGAAACCAATTCGAATTTGAAAAAGCTTTTGCTTTTGAGAAAAATCGAGTCCGAAATCTTTACGGGTTCGATTTTCGAGAATTTGCTCGAATAACTGGAACAAATCGAAGAGTTAGAGTATATGTAAGAACCGTGAATTTCATAAATGAATAATTATTTTAATATAATAAGAAAAGGAATATTTATTTGAATATAAATATTGATGTGTTGTAAGATGAGTAATTCAATTAGTGTAAATTGAATTTATAAGAATTGAGAAGTGTGGAATTGATGATGAGAATTGTGAAATGCCTTGTGTGGCATAATGAGAAACGAGAAAATTTAGTAAGTGAATTAAAAGAGAAATAGTTCATTAAGAGGAAGATTAGTTATGAGCGATTATATGATATCACATAAGGAATGAATAAACTCTTAAACTAGTAATATCACCAATATGGAAGTTAATTCATATCATGTCATACTAGTATGGTGATAGAGGTCAGAATTGGCTTAGAGCTAAACCAATTTTGGCACTGCCAGGGACCGGCGTAGCTATACCCTCCCAGTAGTACAAACTAGCAGAGCTGCGCCAGTGGCCAGAACAGGATAAATTGGTTATATTTGTAGAAAATTTAATGGAAAATTAATGAAATGTGTGACATGAACAAAAGCATGTGATAAGAATACATATTAATGATATAAGGTACCAAATAGTACAATGAAATCATATGTGATATTTTAATAAAGAATTAGTAAATTAATTGTGTATTCCAAAAAGTTGGAATGAGATTAAATGTTTAGAATGGATATTTAATATTGAATAATGTCATAATGTGGTTATGTGAGTAATAAAAATATCTATGGGGAATACCAGGATAGTAATACTTATCTACGTTATTTTATCTGCACTAAATATTAAATTGTGTATACTCAATGTACATGGATTATATGATGTGAGTACATAAATAATCCCTAATTTTCCTAATAAAGTAATAATTGTACATTCAAATTACATTTTTGGGAAGTAAAGTAACTGAACTAAACAAGTTAATCACGTTGCTGGAAATTTAGCTCATCAGTTGCTCCAACAGTGCATGAACAGTAACCTATGACCTAATTACGTAACTTCCAAGCTGTGATCATTAGCTAGAAGGATGGCTGAGGGTGGGTAGTTAAACCACTCTTCATTAACCATTGTTTCCTTCTAATACACCATGGATTTCAACTTCAGTGTAAAGCCAATGCCCACTCCATCAATTCTCTATATAAAGCAATTACATTTTCAGTTTTACGTTGTTGAAATTTGTCTGAAGAACTCTGATAATTTGAAATTGAGTGTTTGTTGTTCAAAGAAGAGGCTAGCAATCTCAGAAGGAAGAACTAAGTTTACTAAGCTTCAAGAGGTATAAAAATCCTAACTTTGGTACTTAGTTGGGTTTTGCCAAATTCTTGGGATTACTTGAAATTCTCTGTTAATCAATGTGAATTTGCATGCTATCATGTGTTTAGGAAGTATGCGTTCATATATGGAACCTTGAATGATGAAATTAAACATGTTTTAACCAATTAGAATCATATTTGGTTGAGGCTCTGTAAAACAGAGTAAGTTACTGCTTTTGTTCCAGGTAGGGCGCAGCTGTGCCATACCCAATATGTGAATGGATTTTGTTTTTCAATCTGGTAAAATCTAATCTACTGATATTGTGACGCCCCCAAAATAGGTCCACATAACCCATTCTGAGTCGTCAAATATATGGTTCAGAAAACAACTACAACTTCATTATTACAATTGTCGTGCAAAATACGACAACGCATATGCTCTGAGTTTTAATACAAATATTGTCTTCTAGACAATATCCAAACTAAAATAAATTTCTCATTACAATTATTGATACACTATTTTACAAAATAGTGAGGACTGCTAAAACAACTGTCTCGAACCATCACTCCACACCGCGACTAGTTCCTGCTATATTCTCGCCTCCTGAGAAGAAAATGGAACAAAAAGGAAAAGGGTGAGCTCAACTAGCCCAGTAAAGAGTATTATGACTAAGATAATGTAGAAAAAATTATCCTTAGTCTTCAACAGGGAAAAATCTGATAGAATATAATCGACAACAAGTTTTAGATCAACAACTGCAGCGGAAACAACAATCCATTAGAAGAGTCAAGTAGAACATGAATTATACTATCTTCTACGATTTAAAAGTCCATCATCAATATTTATCCTAGTAGCATCATTCAATAAATATTTCAATTCAACGAATTATCCATGCACTACGGCCAAGGGTATTCGTTAGTATCACCAGTGGTCATGTTCATCTCAACACCTGTCCATCTTTGTACTATGGGCCAAAGATATTCATCAAGTAATCATTCATCTTTGCACAACAGGCCAAAAATATTCAGTTAAATCACCATTTAGGACTGAGGATGATGAAAATATTTTAAAGAAAATGAATCCAGTGAGATAAAAGGACAAGGATTAGGGATTCATACTTTAGTTTATCCAAGTTCAAAAATACTCCATAATAAAAAATTGTGGAGCAAAATTCAAGAATGAAGATCAAACACATGGATACAATCAAAGATAGTAGCCATAATAGGCAACTTGAACAAAGAAAAGAAACTTTAATTTTTTTGTGAATAGTGTCGTATTCGTGAATAGTGTCATATACGTGAATAGTAACCCCAACACAAAAAGGTAAAAATTTCACAATAAAATTCATATCAATATTTTTGGATATAATGATATTAAAAGGAATAACATCATTTATGAAAAAAATAACATCCCTTATCTCAAAAGAATAGTACTTCTGGCTGAAATATCGGATATATTACTAAAAAAAACTTGCACTGTATAGCAACACTCAAGATATCTAAATACTAACAAAAATACGCTCGATATTATAGAGAGAGAAACTTCTGATTCTGGTGTGATTTTTAATTCTAACATAAGCACCCTATTTATAGGAAAATGCCAAAACGCCAAAGCAGACTAACCTGCTACCGGTAGCTTTAATTTTTGTCATTCACGCACACCACACTTGAACTTCAGCATTTTTTCAAAAAAAAAATAAAAGTGGGGCCCACCCATGTTTTTAACAAAAAAAATTTATTTTCGAAACTTCAATAATTCATAATAAATAGCTCTTTTATCAGAAAAATACGAATTTTATGTCCTTTCTATAGGAAATTTAATTCTCTACAACTTTTTAGAAGAAAGTTTTTCCAAATTCTAAACGAAAAATGACCTAAATTTACATACGGATGAGTTTTCTACACTTTCATTTCGACAAAATACATATACTGATAAAAACAACCATCAACGCTAATTCCTTCATTTATAGCAAATTTAACAAATATTTACATATCATATTCATCAATTATTTATAATTCCTCAATAATTATTACTAATTAATATTATAGATTCACAATACTGATAACCAGACCGTTCCCAGGAAAGAGAGGGCTTTCCTATAAGAATTTCTTCTTATTGGCACACAATTAAATAACCTAACCTCTTTCCTCGACAGAACTTTCTAGACATTATAGATAATGCTATCCAATAATATTAATTCAATAATATGAGTTACTGTGTCGTGACGATTATTGAATTAATAATGCAAAATACTATTCAATTATCACTAAAGCAATTATTGCACTAATAATATGAAAGATTGTGTAATTTTACTGTATCAATTATTGAGCGACTTCTTACGTAAGAATTAATAATCAGAAATACTGTGCAATACCGTGTGTCACTGTGCAACCACACGTATTACTGTACTTTTATCACCGGGTATTTCAACAATTTTTTAACAGTAAAAGTTTTGCCATTATTTTTATAAAAAGGTTATTTCTGTCGCTTTCTATATCCGACAATTATTCCATTATGGGGCCCACAAATGGCTGCGTCGTCGTACGAATATTCCCCGACAACAAGAATATTCCACGACCAAACGAATATTTCCCGACAACAATGAGTATTTTATAACCACTTGCGTATTTAAAATATTTACGCATTTTACCCAAAAATAACCACATTAATCAAATCAACTCCTTACTATTTCAAAATAATAAATAGAGGAAATTAAATTTTATAAAAAAAATTGGGTTCTTACAACCTCCCCTCCTTATGAAAATTTCGTCCTCGAAATTGACGTACGTACCTGGTATTTCGAAAAGGTGAGGATACCTCGCTTTCATTTCCGACTCTAACTCTTAGGTCATTTCCTCAATAGCATGGTTCCTCCACAAAATTTTGACTTGTGGTATAACCTTTGTGCGTAGGACATGCTTCTTCCTATCCAAGATCTTGACAAGTAACTCCTCGTACGTTAAATCTTCGGCTATCTCGTCTGCTTCTAACTCAATAATGTGGTTTGTGTCTTTCACATATTTATGAAGCATAGATATGTGAAAAATATTACGAACACGAGACATGCTTGGAGGTATTGCGAGTCTATAGGCCATATTTTCTACTCGGTTAAGAATCTCAAATGGACCAATAAATCATGGATTGAGCTTTCCTCTCTTCCCGAATCTTGTAACTCTTTTCGATGGAGCAACACATAACACTATATGATCCCCAATATTAAATTTCACGTCCTTTCGATGAAGATCCGCATAACTCTTTTGTTGTTCCTGTGCCGTTCGTATGCATTGCCAGATCATTTGAATCTTTTCCGTAGTCATGCGTACCAATTATGGTCCCAACAACGTTGTTTCACCTACCTCGTCCCAGCATATTGGAGAGCGGCACTTTCGTCCATACAATGCCTCAAATGGAGCCATGTCTATACTTGTCTGATAACTGTTGTTATAGGAGAATTCCACCAATGGAAAGTACTTATCCCAACTTTCTTTGAAGTCTAGAACACAAAGTCTCAATAGATCTTCAAGAGTTTGAATAGTCCTTTCCGATTGCCCGTCCGTTTGAGGATGGTATGCCGAACTGAATCATAAATCTGAGCCCATAGCTTTCTGCAAGCTAACCCAAAATCGTGAAGTGAATCTTTGGTCTCGATCAGAAACTATGGATACTGGCATACCATGCAATCTCACAATCTCACAATCTAATTTATGTACATACGAACAAGACGTTCAAGTGAAAAAGTTTTTCGTATAGGAAGAAATGAGCAGAATTGGTTAATCTATCGACAATGACCCAAATTGCATCTATGCCTTGAGAAACCTTGGGAAGACCAGTAACGAAATCCATGTTGATGTGCTCCCACTTCCATTCTTAAATCTCAAGTGGTTGCAATGGACCTTTTGGTACTTAATACTCTGCCTTGACACGTTGACAAGTTAAACATCTTGAGATAAACTTCGCGATCTCTCGCTTCATATTGCTCGACCAAAATGTATGTCGAAGATCACGATACATTTTAGTACTTCCAGGATGGATTGCAAACGGTGTGTTGTTTGCCTCCATCGTGATTTTGTACTTCAAATCAAAATTGTTAGGAACACAAAGTCTAGAGTTGACTCGAAGTATTCCTTCTTCATCGATTCTTGCTTCTGGAATAACACCGTCTTGTACTTTCTTCTTTATACGCATCAGCTCTGAGTTTGTGGCTTGAGCAGCTTTAACTTTATCGGTTAAAGTCGATTTTACTCATATATTTGCCATCATAACGTGGGTACTTGGAGCCTTTAACTCTATCTCCATCCTTTGTAAGTCGTATAAAATGGGTTTTTGTGTTAACAACATCGAACTCGTATCCGCATACGATCTTCTACTCAATGCGTCAGCTACCACGTTTACTTTTTCAGGATGGTATTGAATGGTGTGATCGTAATCTTTCAATAGCTCGAGCCAACGTCGTTACTGTATGTTGAGTTCCTTTTGGGTGAAGAAATATTTGAGGCTTTAATGATTTGTATAGATCTCCACTTTCTCCCCATACAGATAGTGCCTCTAAATCTTTAGCGCGAAAACGACTACTGCCAACTCTAGATCATGAGTAGGATAATTTCTCTCATATTCTTGAGTTGTCTTGAGGCATAGTGTGACGCCCCCAAAATAGGTCCACACAACCCATTTTGAGTCGCCAAATACATGGTATATAAAACAACTACAACTTCATTATTACAATTATCGTGCAAAATATGACAACACATATGCTGTGAGTTTAAATACAAATATTATCATTTAGACAATATCCAAACTCAAATAATTTCTCATTACAATTATTGATACACTATTTTACAAAATAGTGAAGACTGCTAAAATAACTGTCTTGTACCATCACTCCACACCTCGACTAGTTCCCGCTATATTCTCGCCTCCTGAGAAGAAAAATGCAACAAAAGGAAAAGGGTGAGCTCAACTAGCACAGTAAAGAATATTATGACTAAGATAATGTAGAACAAATTATCGTTAGCCTTCAATAAACCAGATAAAATATAATGGACAACAAGTTTTAGATCAATATTCGCAGCGAAAATAACAATTCATTAGAAGAGTTAAGTAGAGAATGAAGTCTACTATCTTCTATGATTTAAAAGTCCATCATCAATATTTTATCCCTATAACAACAATCAATATACATCTTGAATCGAATATTTATCTTTGCACTACATGCCAAAGATATTCATTCGTATCACCAGTTGGTCATGTTCATCTCAACACATGTCCATCTTTGCACTACAGACCAATGCTATTTATCAGGTAATCATTCATCTTTGCACTACAGGCCAAAGATATTCAGTTATATCACCATTTACGACTGAGGATGATAAAAATATTTTTAAGAAAACGAATCCAGAGAGATAAAAAGACAGATAAGAGATTCGTACTTTAGTTTATCTAAGTTCAAAAATAATCTATAATAATCAATTATGGAGCAAAATTCAAGAATGAAAATCAAAACATGGATACAATCAAAGATAGTAACCATAATAGACAACTTGGACAAAAAAAAGAAAATTTAATTTTTTTGTGAATAGTGTCGTATACGTGAATAGTAACTCCGACACGAAAAGACAAATTTCACAAGAAAAATCATACTTCGTGAATAGTACTCGTAAATAGTATCGTATTCGTGAATAATGACGTATACGTGAATAGTGTTGTATACGTGAATAGTAACTTCGATATAAAAAGGTAAAAATTTCATAATAAAATTCTCACCAATATTTCGGTATAATGATATTGAAAGAAATAACATCATTTACGAAAAAAAATAATATCCCTTACCTCAAAAGAATAGTACTTCTGGCTGAAATATCGGATATAATGCTGAAAAAAATTTATACTGAATAGTAACACTCAAAGTATTTAAATACTCAAAAAAATACGCTCGATATTATAAAGAGATAAACTTCAGATTCTGGTGTGATTTTTAATTCTAACCTAAGCACCCTATTTATAAGAAAATGCTTAGAATGCCAAAGTAGAAAATATTAATATTTTTTAAAAAAAATTCCTACACACACCACATCACTCTCATCAGCACATATAAGTGGGTCCCACCCACATTAAAAACATTTTTTGTAAAAAAATTATTTATAACCCCAAAAATCAATTATTTTTGAACTTCAATAATTTATAATAAATAGCCATTTTATCAGAAAAAATCAAATCTTATGTCCATTCCATAAAAAATTTAATTCTCTACAACTTTGTAGAAGAAAGTTTTTCCAAATTCTAAACAGAAAATGACCGAAATTCACATACGGATGATTTTTAACACCTCTATTCTAACAAAATATTGATAAAATACCTCAGCATTAATTCCTTCATTTATATCCACATAAAATAAATATTTCTTTATCATATAAATTAATAATTAATTATTTCAAAATAATATTATAGAATCACAATAATGACAACCAGGTCGTTCTCAGGAAAGAGGGGGCTTTCCGATAAGGATTTCTCCTTACTGGCGCGTAATTAGGTTACCAAACCCCTTTTCTAGACAAAACTTCTTTAGACATTGCCAATAATGCTATCTAATAATATTATTCAAATAATATGAATTATTGATCTGATAATGGAAAATACTATGCAGTGACAATTATTGAATTAATAATATAAAATATTAACGTAGTAATTATTAAATTAATAAAATAAAATATTGAACAGTAATTACTGTAACAATTATTGAGTAGTGACTTCTTACGTAAGAATCAATAATTTGTGCAATACTGTGTGCTACTGTGCAACACCGTGTATTACTGTATTTTAACCACTGGGTATTCCAACAGTTTTAATGGTAACAACTACGCCATTATTTATAAAAAAACTCATACTTGTCATTTTCTTCATCCGACAGTTTTTCGTTATGGGACCCACAAATAGTTGCGCCATCGTACGAATATTCTCCGACAGTAAGAATATTCCACGACCAAACGAATATTCCCCGACAACAATGAGTATTTTATAACCACTTGTTTATTTAAAATATTTGCTCATTTTACCCATAACTAACCACATTAATCAAATCAACCCCTTACTATTTCAAAATAATAAATAGATGAATTTCAATTTTATAAAAAGTTGGGGTCTTACAACCACCCCTCCTTATGAAATTTCGTCCTCGAAATTGTCGTACGTACCTAGTGTTTCGAAAAGGTGAGGATACATCGCTTTCATTTTCGATTCCAACTCCCAGGTTATTTTCTCCGTAGCATGGTTCCTCCACAAAACTTTGATTTGTGGTATAACTTTTGTGCGTAGGACATGCTCCTTCCTATCTAGGATCTTGACAGGTACCTCCTCGTACATTAAATCTTCGGCTATCTCATTTGGTTCTAACTCAATAATGCGGTTTGGGTCTTTCACATATTTACGAAGCACAGATATGTGAAAAACATTATGAACACAAGACATGCTTGGAGGTAATGCGAGTCTATAGGCCACATTTACTACTCGGTCAAGAATCTCAAATGGACCAACAAATCGTGGATTGAGCTTTCATCTCTTCCGAATATTGTAACTCCCTTCCATGGAGTAACACGTAATAATACATGATCCCCAATATTAAATTCCACGTCCTTTCGATGAAGATCCGCATTACTCTTCTGTCGATCATATGCCATTTGTATACGTTGTCGGATCATTTGGATCTTTTTTGTGGTCATACGTACCAACTTTGATCCCAATAATGTTGCTTCACCCACCTCATCCCAACATACTGAAGAGCAACACTTTCGTCTATACAATGAATGGAGCCACACCTATACTTGTCTGATAACTATTTTTGTAGAAGAATTCCACCAATGGTAAGTACTTATCCCAACTCCCTTTAAAATCTAGAACACAAAGTCTCAATAGATCTTCAAAAGTTTGAATAGTCCTTTCCGATTGCCCGTCCATTTGAAGATAGTATGCCGAACTGAATCGTAAATCCATGCCCATAGCTTTCTGCAAGCTAACCCAAAATCGTGAAGTGAATCTTGGGTCTCGATCAGAAACTATGAATGCAATCTCACAATCTCATTTATGTGCATACGAACAAGACGTTCAAGAGAATAAGTCTCTCGTATCAGCAAGAAATGAGCAGACTTGGTTAACCTATCAACAATAACCCAAATTGCATCTATGCCTTGAGAAACCTTGGGAAGACCAGTAACGAAATCCATGTTAATGTGTTCCAACTTCCATCCTGGAATCTCAAGTGGTTGCAATGGACCTTTTCGTACTTGATGCTCTGCCTTTACACGTTTATAAGTTAAACATCTTGAGATAAACTCTGCGATCTCTCTCTTCATATTGCTCTACCAAAATGTATGTCGAAGATCACGATACATTTTGGTACTTCCAAGATGGATTGCAAACGGTGTGTTGTGTGCCTCCATCATGATTTTGTACTTCAAATCAGAGTCATTAGGAACACAAAGTCTGGAGTTGACTCGAAATATTCCTTCTTCATCGATTCTTGCTTCTGGAATAGCACCTTCTTGTACTTTCTTCTTCATATGCATCAGCTCCGGATTTGTTGCTTGAGCAGCTTTAACTTTATCAATTAAAGTCGGTTCTACTCGTATATTTGATATCAGCAGTTGGGTACTTGGAGCCTTTAACTCTATCTCCATCATTTGTAAGTCATACAAAATGGGTCCTTGTATTAACAACATCGCACTCGTACCCTCATACGATCTTCTACTCAATGCGTCAGCTACCACGTTTGCTTTTCCAGCATGGTATTGAATGGTATGGTCGTAATCTTTCAACAGCTCGAGCCAACGTCGTTGCCGCATGTTGAGTTCTTTTTGGGTGAAGAAGTATTTAAGACTTTTATGATCTGAATATATCTCCACTTTCTCCCCATACAGGTAGTGCCTCTAGATTTTTAACGCGAAAATGGCTGCTACCAACTCTAGATCATGAGTAGGATAATTCCTCACATATTCTTTGAGTTGTCGCGAGGCATAGGCTATGACTTTCCCATATTGCATGAGAACACATCCTAAACCTTTGCCTGAAGCATCGCTGTAGATGATAAATCCCTCCAAAACTGATGGTATTGTTAGAACAGTTGGCAAAATGAGTCTCCTCTTGAGTTCCTGGAAGCTCTTCTCACATTTCTCACTCCATTCGAATTTTATATCTTTTCGAGTCAGCTGAGTTAATGGAGTAGCGATTCGAGAAAATTCTTCAACGAATCTCCGATAATAACAAACTAAGTCCAAAAAGTTACGTACTTCGGTTACTGACTTAGGTTGCTCCAAACTTTGTATTGCTTCAATCTTTGTCAGGTCAACTGATATTCCATACTTTAATACCACATGCCCAATGAATGCTACTTCCTTATGCCAGAACTCTCATTTCTTCAACTTGGTATATAACTTATTTTCACGAAGCTTTTGGAGTATCAGCCTCAAGTATTGCTCATGATCTTCACGACTTTTGGAATAGATGAGGATGCCATCAATAAAGACAACCACAAAATGATCCAAATATTCATTGAATACTCGGTTCATCATATCCATGAAAGTCGCAGGAGCATTTGTCAATCCAAAAGACATGACTAGGAATTCATAATGCCCGTAATGAGTTCTGAAGGTAGTCTTCGGAATATCCTCAGTTTTAATCTTTAACTGATGGTATCCAGAACGAAGATCGATCTTTGAGAAGAATTTAACACCTTGCAACTGGTCAAACAGGTCATCAATGTGAGGTAGTGGGTACTTATTTTTGATGGTGACATGGTTCAACTCCCGATAGTCAATACAAAGTCGCATACTCCCATTTTTCTTCTTTACGAATAAAACAGGAGCACCCCAAGGAGATGTACTAGGACGAATGAAACCAATATCTAACAACTCCTGTAGTTGGGTTTTTAACTCCTGAAGTTCAATAGGAGCCATTCGATATAGGGTTTTGGAAATAGGTTTTGTACCGGGTTCAAGGTCAATACAAAATTTGATATCACGCTCTGGGGGTAGGCCAGGAAGTTCTTCAGGAAATACGTCAGGAAAGTCACTAACAACATAAATATTATTCAAATCTGACGTATTTTTGTTTAAATCCATGACATGGGCTAAGAAATCTTGACATCCGTTTTTTATTAAATGAATGACTTTATGGCTTGATCTGACAGTGATTGACTTTAGTGGTTTGGTTGTTTGAATTCGCATAATAGGTTGGTTAGGAATATTAAAACTAATAACCTTACGAAAATAATCAATTTTAGCATGATAAGTGGTTAACCAATCAATCCCTAAAATCACATCAAATGTAAGTACTTTTAAAGAGATGAGATCAATAGGTAATGTGATGGTCCCAACTTGAATCAAGCAAGATTTATAAACAGTGGATGTAATGAAAGTTTCTCCAAACGGAGTTTCAACAGATAAGTCAAAGTTTAATTTTTCAGGAGTCAAGTTCAAACGTTGAGCACAAGCAGGAGAGATAAAAGAATGGGTAGAACCAGTATCTAATAAGGTATAAACTTCGCAGGAGTTTATGATTAGCTTACCTGTGATCACCTCGTTCGGGTTCCTCGTATTTTGGGCAATCACGATAAATGCTCTTCTAGGAACCACCGACTTTGACTTGTCCGAGATAACCTTTGGAGTCACCATCCGCGCTGGACTTGGTTTCGGTACCGAACAATCTCGAGCTATATGACCTTCCTTTCCACAGTTATAACACACCTTGAATTATTGTGGGCAGTTTGGGCTGATGTGTTCCTCTTTCCCGCATTTATAACATACGACCAGTGGTCGTTCTCCTCCCCTATAAATAGTTGATGCTGGTGCTGACGTCTTCACATTATCATTGTTGTACCTTCTCTTTTTGAAATCTCCCTCCGACTCGCTTCTTTTACTATCATGGCCACGATTACCACCAGAATGGTTACCGCTTCTGTCCGGATATTTTCCTCCCCGCTGGTGGTCATTGCTCCGATGATTGCTACCGCCGGTACTGGTTGTGGTCCCCTGGTTGAACAAACTCATTATCTCACTCTAATAATTGGGCCATGTTCACAACATCTGAATATAGAGAAAATTTGTGAGAAATGAGGTGTTGACGCATTTCGGGTTTCAAACCTCTCAGAAACATCTGTGTCATACGTTCCTCATTCTCTACCAAATGAGGTGAAAACCTGGATAACTCTGCGAACTTAGCCTCGTACTAGGACACATTCATGTTGTTCAGTTCCAGTCTGATAAACTCTACCTCTTTCATATGGCAAATACTCTCAGGAAAGTACTTGTCATTGAACAGTTTCTAAAATACTTCCCAAGACATATTGAGTGCGATAGGCTGGGTACGCTTCACAGATTTCTACCAGTAATCTGCCTCACCACGGAACATAAAGGTGGCGAATGGAACTTTCTATTTTTCCGTGCATCCCAAGACATCAAATATCTTGGTAATTTGCTTAACCCACATTTTCGCCTTGATCGGATCCAGCTTTCCTAAAAACTCCAGCAGTTCCAAGTCCTTGAATTACTTAGCAGTGACTAGCCGTGAGTTGCCATTATTTCCACCTGCATTTTGAACATGAGTCTCTCTTGTCTGGTTTTGCATGAACTGCAAAAAGTTTCTAAACATCCCATCATTCATCGTTTGATCGGTGGTGTTGTTTACAAGAGGAATATTGCCTTCCTTATGCACATTATCATGGTTGTTGATTGTCGGTGCCTCAATGGTCTCATGTGCTCCATTGCTCATCTCAACATTTTCAGATGTCATTCTCTAATACTGCCATAAAACAAGGGTTAATTAAAGAAATTTACAAGCCACATAATATCCCTATATTCTGACTGACCAACAAATAAGCTTAGGTAGGACACACTAGCTCTCCCCTCCTAGTTCTAATCCCTGATCTCCACCAGAGATCATATCCCTAAGCTCTGCTACCAACTATGACGCCCCCAAAATAGGTCCACACAACTCATTCTGAGTCACCAAATACATGGTACAGAAAATAACTACAACTTCATTATTACAATTGTCATGCAAATTATGACAACACATATGTTGTGAGTTTAAATACAAAAATTATCTTCTAGATAATATCCAAACTCAAATAAGTCATCATTACAATTATTAATACACTATTTTATAAAATAGTGAGGACTGCTAAAACAACTGTCTTGTACCATCACTTCATACCCCGACTAGTTTCCACTATATTCCCGCCTCCTGAGAAGAAAAATGGAACAAAAAGGAAAAGAGTGAGCTCAACTAGCCCAGTAAAGAATATTATGACTAAGATAATGTAGAACAAATTTTCGTTAGCCTTCAATAAATCAGATAAAATATAATAGGCAACAAGTTTTAGATTAATATTCGCAGCGAAAATAACAATTCATTAGAAGAGTTAAGTAGAGAATGAAGTCTACTATCTTTTATGATTTAAAAGTTCATCATCAATATTTTATCCATGTAACATCAATCAATATACATCTTGAATCAAATATTCATCTTTGCACAACGAGCCAAAGATATTCATTCGTATCACCAGTTGGTCATGTTTATCTCAACACCTGTCTATCTTTGCACTACGGACCAGATATATTCATCATGTAATCATTCATCTTTACACTACAGGCCAAAGATATTCAGTTATATCACCATTTAGGACTGAGGATGATAAAAATATTTTCAAGAAAACGAATCCAGAGAGATAAAAGGACAAAGATTAGGGATTCGTACTTTAGTTTATCCAAGTTTAAAAATACTCCATAATAATTAATTGTGGAGCAAAATTCAAGAATGAAGATCAAAACATAGATATAATCAAAGATAATAACCATAATAAACAACTTGGGCAAAGAAAAAAATTTTAATTTTTCTGTGAATAGTGCTGTATACGTGAATAGTAACTCCGACACGAAAAGGCAAAAATTTCACAAAAAAAAATCATACTTCGTAAATAGTACTCGTAAATAGTACCATATTCGTGAATAGTGTCGTATACGTGAATAGTGTCATATACGTGAATAGTAACCTCGACATGAAAAGGTAAAAATTTCATAATGAAATTTTTACCAATATTTCGGTATAATGATATTAAAAGAAATAACATTATTTACGAAAAAAATAACATCTCTTACCTCAAAAGAATAGTACTTCTGGCTGAAATATCAGATATAATGCTGAAGAAAACTTGCACTGAATAGTAACACTCGAAGTATTTAAATAATCACAAAAATACGTTCGATATTATAGAGAGAGAAACTTCAGATTCTGGTGTGATTTTTAATTCTAACCTAAGTACCCTATTTATAGAAAAATATTTAGAACACCAAAGTAGAAAATTTAATAAAATATTAATATTTTTTTAATAAAATTTCCTACACACACCACATCACTCTCATCAGCACACACAAGTGGGTCACACACACATTAAAAATGTTTTTTTTAAAAAATTATTTATTTCCCCAAAAATTAATTATTCATGAACTTCAATAATTCATAATAAATAGCTTTTTTATTAGAAAAATTCGAATCTTATGTCCATTCTATAGGAAATTTAATTCTCTACAATTTTGTTGAAGAAAGTTTTTCCAAATTCTAAACGAAAAATGACCTAAATCCACTTACGGATAATTTTCAACACCTCTATTCCAATAAAATACTGATAAAACACCTCAGCATTAATTTCTTCATTTATATCTACATAAAATAAATATTTCTTTATCATATAAATCAATAACTAATTATTCAAAAATAATATTATAGAATCACAATAATGACAAACATGACCGATAAGGATTTCTCCTTAATGGCGCGCAATTAGGTGACAAAACCCTTTTCCTAGACAGAACTTCCTTATACATTGCTAATAATGCTATCTAATAATATTATTCAAATAATATGAATTATTGATCTGATAATGAAAAATACTGTGCAGTGATAATTATTGAATCAATAATATAAAATATCAACGTAGCAATTATTGAATCAATAAAATAAAATATTGAATAGTAATTACTATAACAATTATTGAGTAGTGACTTTTTACGTAAGAATCAATAATTTGTGCAATATCGGGTGCTACTGTGCAGCACTGCGTATTACTGTATTTTAACCACCGGGTATTCCAACAATTTTAATAGTAACAACTACGCCGTTATTTATAAAAAAACTCATACTTGTCGTTTTCTTCATCCGACAGTTTTCTGTTATGGGGCCCACAAATGGTTGCGTCGTCTACGAATATTCCCCGACAGCAAGAATATTCCACAACCAAACGAATATTCCCCGACAATAATGAGTATTTTATAACCACTTGTTTATTTAAAATATTTGCACATTTTACCCATAATTAATCACATTAATCAAATCAACCCCTTACTATTTCAAAATAATAAATAGAGGAATTTCAATTTTATAAAAAGTTGGGGTCTTACAACCTCCCCTCTTTATGAAATTTCATCTTCAAAATTGACGTACATACCTGGTGTTTCGAAAAGGTGAGGATATCTCGCTTTCATTTTCGATTCCAACTCCCAGGTCATTTTCTCAGTAGCATGGTTCCTCCACAAAATTTTAATTTGTGGTATAACTTTTGTGCATAGGGCATGCTCTTTCCTATCCAGAATCTTGATAGGTACCTCCTCGTAGGTTAAATCTTCGGTTATCTCATCTGGTTCTAACTCAATAATGCGGTTTGGGTCTTTCACATATTTACGAAGCACAGATATGTGAAAAATATTATGAACACGAGACATGCTTGAAGGTAATGTGAGTCTATAGGTTACATTTCTTACTTGGTCAAGAATCTTAAATGGACCAATAAATCATGGATTGAGCTTTCCTCTCTTCCCGAATCTTGTAACTCCCTTCCATAGAGCAACACGTAATAATACATGATCCCCAATATTAAATTCCACGTCTTTTCGATGAAGATTCGCATAACTCTTTTGTCGATCCTATACCGTTTGTATACGTTGTCGGATCATTTGAATCTTTTCTGTGGTCAGGCGTACCAACTCTGGTCCCAACAATGTTACTTCACCCACCTCATCCCAACATATAGGAGAGTGACACTTTCGTCCATACAATGCTTCAAATGGAGCACACCTATACTTGTCTGATAACTATTTTTGTAGGAGAATTCCACCAATGGTAAGTACTTATCCCTACTCTCTTTGAAATCGAGAACACAAAATCTCAAAAGATCTTCAAGAGTTTGAATAGTCCTTTCTGATTGCCCGTCCATTTGAGGATGGTATGCCGAACTGAATTCTAAATCCATGCCCATAGCTTTTTGTAAGCTAACCCAAAATTATGAAGTAAATCTTGGGCCTCAATCAGAAAAAATGGATACTGACATACCATGCAATCTCACAATCTCATTTATATATATACGATCAAGACGTTCAATGGAATAAGTCTCCCGTATTGGCAAGAAATGAGCAGACTTGGTTAACATATCAATAATAACCCAAATTGCATCTATGCCTTGAGAAACCTTGGGAAGACCAGTAATGAAATCCATGTTAATGTGCTCCCACTTCCATCCTGGAATCTCAAGTGGTTGTAATGGACCTTTTGGTACTTGATGCTCCGCCTTGACACGTTTACAAGTTAAACATCTTGAGATAAATTTCGTGATCTCTCTCTTCATATTGCTCCATCAAAATGTATGTCAAAGATCACGATACATTTTGGTACTTCCAGGATGGATTACAAACGGTGTGTTATGTGCCTCCATCATGATTTTGTACTTCAAATCAGAGTCGTTAGGAATACAAAGTCTGGAGTTGACACGAAGTAGTCCTTCTTCATCGATTCTTACTTCTAGAATAGCACCTTCTTGTACTTTCTTCTTCATACATATCAGCTCCGGATTTGTGGCTTGAGCAGCTTTAACTTTATCGATTAAAGTCGGTTCTACACGTATATTTGATATCATTAGTTGGGTACTTGGAGCCTTTAACTCTATCTCTATCATTTGTAAGTCATACAAAATGGGTCTTTGTGTTAACAACATCGCACTCGTACCCTCATACGATCTTCTACTCAATGCGTCAGCTACCAGGGTTGCTTTTCCAAGATGGGATTGAATGGGATGGTCGTAATCTTTCAACAGCTCGAGCCAACGTCGTTTTGAGTTTTTTTGGGTGAAGAAGTATTTAAGGCTTTTATGATCTGAATATATCTTCACTTTCTCCCCATACAGGTAGTGCCTCCAGATTTTTAACGCGAAAATGACTGCTACCAACTCTAGATCATGAGTAGGATAATTCCTCACATATTCTTTGAGTTGTCGCGAGGCATAGGCTATAATTTTCCCATGTTGCATGAGAACACATCCTAAACCTTTGCCTGAAGCATCGCTGTAGATGACAAATCCCTCCGAACATGATGGTATTGTTAGAACAGGTGTCGAAATGAGTCTCCTCTTGAGTTCCTGGAAGCTCTTCTCACATTTCTCGCTCCATTCGAATTTTGTATCTTTTTGAGTCAGCTAAGTTAATGGAGTAGCGATTCGAGAAAATCCTTCAACGAATCTCTGATAATAACCAACTAAGTCCAAAAAGCTACGTACTTCGGTTACTGACTTAAGTTGCTCCAAACTTTGTATTGCTTCAATCTTTGTCAGGTCAACTTATATTCCATACTTCAATACCACATGCCCAAGGAATGCTACTTCCTTAAGCCAGAACTCTCATTTCTTCAACTTGGCATATAGCTTATTTTCACGAAGCTTTTGGAGTATCAGCCTCAAGTGTTGCTCATGATCTTTAAGACTTTTGGAATAGATGAGGATGTCATCAATAAAGACAACCATAAAATGATCCAAATATTCCTTGAATACTCGGTTCATCATATCCATGAAAGCCGCAGGAGCATTTGTCAATCCAAAAGACATGACTAGGAATTCATAATGCTTGTAACGAGTTCTGAAGGTAGTCTTTGGAATATTCTCAGTTTTAATCTTTAACTGATGATATCCAGAACGAAGATCGATCTTTGAGAAGAATTTAGCACCTTGCAACTGGTCAAACATGTCATCAATGCGAGGTAGTGGGTACTTATTTTTGATGGTGACATGGTTCAACTCCCGATAGTTAATGCAAAGTTGCATACTCCCATCTTTCTTCTTTACGAATAAAACAGGAGCACCCCAAGGAGATGTACTAGGACGAATGAAACCAATATCTAACAACTCCTGTAGTTGAGTTTTTAACTCCTGAAGTTCAATAGGAGCCATTCGATATGGGGTTTTGGAAATGGATTTTGTACCGGGTTCAAGGCTAATACAAAATTCGAAATCACGCTCTAGTGGTAGGCCAGGAAGTTCTTCAGGAAATACATCAGGAAATTCACTAACAACATAAATATTATTCAAATCTGACGTATTTTTGTTTAAATCTATGACATTGACTAAGAAATTTAGACATCCATTTTTTAATAAATGAATGACTTTATGGCTTGATATGACAGTGATTGACTTTAGTGGTTTGGTTACTTGAATTCGCATAACAGGTTGGTTAGGAATATGAAAACTAACAACCTTACGAAAATAATCAAATTTAGCATGATGAGTGGTTAACCAATCAATCCCTAAAATCACATCAAATGCAAGTATTTTCAAAGAGATAAGATCAACAGGTAATGTGATGGTCCCAACATGAATCAAGCAAGATTTATAAATAGTGGATGTAATGAAAGTTTCTCCTAGCGGAGTTTCAACAGATAAGTCAAAGTCTAATTTTTCAGGAGTCAAGTTCAAACGTTGAGCACAAGCAGGAGAGATAAAAGAATGGGTAGAACCAGTATATAATAAGGTATAAACTTTGCAAGAGTTTATGATAACTTACCCGTGAACACCTCGTTCGGGTTCTTCGCGTTTTGGGCAGTCACGACAAACGCTCTTCTAGGAACCACCGACTTTGACTTGTCCGGGACAACCTTTGGAGTCATCATCTCCGCTGGACTTGGTTTCGCTACAGGACAATCTCGAGCTATATGACCTTCCTTTCCACAGTTATAACACACCTTGAATTATTGTGGGCAGTTTGGGCTGATGTGTCCCTCTTTCTCGTATTTATAAAATACTACCGGTGGTCGTTCTCCTCCCCTATAAATAGTTGATGTAAGACCCCAACTTATTCATAAATAAAATCAAATTTTCTCTAATTATTATTTTGAATAATAAGGTGTTAATTTGATATAATTCTTTGGTTATGGGTGAAATGTGCAAATTTTGTAAAATAAGCAAGTAGTTATAAAATATTCATTTTTGTCGAGGAATATTCGTTTGGTCGTGAAATATTCTTGCTGTTGGGGAATATTCGTACGATGGCGCAACCATTTGTGGGCCCCATAATGAAAAACGGTCGGATAAAGAAAATTACATGTTTGAGTTTTTACAAATAACGATGCAGTTGTTACCGTTAACACTGTTGGAATACCCGGTGGTTAAAATACAGTAATACGCGTGGGTGCACAGTAGTACACGGTATTGCATAGTATTGTTGAATTATTGATCCTTACGTAAGAAGCTCAATAATTGTTACAGTAATTACTATTCTATATTTTATTTTATTGATTTAATAATTGCTACGTTGATATTTTATATTATTGTTGTTTCAATAATTGTCACTGCACAATATCTCCATTATCAGATCAATAAATTATATTATTTGAATAATATTATTAGATAGCATTATTGGTAATGTCTAAGAAAGTTCTGTCTAAGGAGAGGTTTGGTCACCTAATTGTGCGTCAGTAAGGAGAAATCCTTATCGGAAAGCCCCCTCTTTCCTAGGAACGACCTGGTTGTCATAATTGTGATTCTGTAATATTATTTGTGAATAATTAATTATTGATAAGAAAATATTTATTTTATGTAGAATTAATGTTGAGGTGTTTTATCAGTATTTTGTCAGAATGGAGGTAATAAAAATCGTCCGTATGTGGATTTCGGGTATTTTCTGTTTGGAATTTGAAAAAATTTTCTTTTACAAAGTTGTAGAGAATTAAATTTTCTATGGAATAGACATGAAATTCAATTTTTTTTTTGATAAAATGACTATTTATTATGAATTATTGAAGTTACTGATTATTTAAAATATTTTGGAAATTTCTAAAATAGGTGGGCTCCACTTTTGGTTGATGAGAAATGTGTTAAAAATTTATTTTAAAAGTGGTGGACGAGAATAGTAGCAGGTAAAGCCATCAGGTAGCAGGTTAGTCTGCTTTGGCGTTCTAAGCATTTTTCTATAAATAGGGTGCTTAGGTAGAATTAAAAATCACACCAAAAATAAGTTTTCTCTCTTTCTCTCTCTATATTATCGAGCGTATTTTTGTGAGTATTTAGATACTTTGAGAGTTTCTATTCAGTACAAGTTTCCTTCGGCTTTACATCCAATATTCCGATCAGAAGTACTGTTCGTTTGAGGTAAGGGATGTTATTTTCTTCGTAAATGATATTATCTTCTTCAATATCATTATGCCGAAGTATTTATATGAATTTTATTGTGGAATTTTTACCTTTTTGTGTCGGGATTACTATTCACGTATACGACAATATCCACGTATACGATACTATTCACGAATACGGTACTACTCACAGAAAAAATAAAATAAAATTTCTCTTCTTTGTCCAAGATGTCAATTATGGCTACTATCTTTGATTGTATCCATGTTTTGATATTTATTTTTGAATTATGCTCCACAATTGATTATTATGGAGTATTTTTGAACTTGGATAAACTGTAGTACGAATCCCTAATATTTGTCCTTTTGTCTCACTGGATTCATTTTCTTTAAGATATTTTTCATCATCCTCAGTCCTAAATGATGATATTACTGAATGTCTTTGGCCTGTAGTGCAAAGATGAATGATTAACTAATGATTATCTTTGGCTCATAGTGCAAAGATGAACAGGTGTTTAGATGAACATGACCAACTGGTGATACAAATGAATATCTTTGGCCTGTAGTGCAAATATGAATATTGATTCAAGATGTATATTGATTGATGTTACAGGGATAAAATATTAATGATGGACTTTTAAATCTTAGAAGATAGTAGAATTCATTCTCTACTTGACTCTTCTAATGGATTGCTGTTTTCGCTGCAGTTATTGCTCTAAAACTTGTTGTATATTATATTTTATCAGATTTTTCCCTGTTGAAGACTAATGATAATTTGTTGTATATTATCTTAGTCATAATATTCTTTACTGGGCTAGTTGACCTCACCCTTTTCCTTTTTGTTCCATTTTTCTCAAGAGGCGAGAATATAGCGAGAACTAGTCGGGGTGTGGAGTGATGTTTCCAGTCAGTTGTGTTAGCAGTCCTCACTATTTTGTAAAATAGTATTTCAATAATTGTAATGAGGACTTATTTGAGTGTGGATATTGTCTAGAAGATAATATTTATATTTAAACTCACAGTTTATGTGTTGTCGTATTTTGCACGACAATTGTAGTAATGAAGTTGTATTTGTTTCTATACCATATATTTGGCGACTCAGAATAGGTGATGTATACCTATTTTGGGGGCGTCACAGTTGGTATCAGAGCCATAAGTAAAGAGCCCTGAGCCTCTATCTGGTGACTTCCTGTTGATGAGGTACGCACCGAAGCCAGACTCTCCGTAGGGGACGCCGTTCTGCGGTGGCAAACTGATAGGTATCACTGTGAGGTGCTATTCACGGTTGGGACATGAGTCACAGTTGGTATCAGCGCTTAGGGATATGGTATCTGGTGGAGATCGGGGAATAGGACTAGGAGTGGAGAGAGGAGTAAATCCTTCGCTAGTGTGTCCTACCTAAGCTTATTTGTTGGTCGGTCATAGTATATGGATATTATGTGATATGTTAATTTGTTTAATTAACCCTTATTTTATGGCAGTATTTGAGAATGACAGCTGAGAATATTAACAATAGAGTGGATGAGACCGTGGAGATACCTTTAATCACCAACCAGGGGAACGTGCAACAGGAAGGCAATATTCCTCCTGTAAACAACACTAATGAACAAATGATGAATGATGGGATGTTTAGAAGTTTTTTGCAGTTCATGCAAAATCAGACGAGGGAGACTCGTGTACAAAATACGGGTGGAAATGATAGCAACGCACGGCTTGTCACAGCCAAGCAGTTCAAAGAGTTGGGACCACCAGAATTTACGGGAAAGCCGGATCCGATCAAGGCGGAGACGTGGGTTAAACAAATTACCAAGATATTTGATGTCTTGGGATGCACGGAGGAACAGAAGGTTCCATTCGCCACATTTATGTTCCGTGGTGAGGCAGATTACTGGTGGAAATCTGTGAAGCGTACCCAACCTGCCACACTCAATATGTCTTGGGAAACATTTCAGAAACTATTCAATGATAAGTACTTTCCTAAAAGAATTCGTCATATGAAAGAGGTAGAGTTTATCAGACTAGAACAAAATAACATGACTGTGTCTCAGTACGAGGCAAAGTTCGCAGAGTTATCCAGGTTTGCACCTCATTTGGTAGAGAATGAGGAACGAATGACACGGATGTTTCTGAGAGGTCTAAAACCCGAGATTCAGAAATATCTTATCTCTCATAAATTTTCTTTATATTCAGATGCTATAAATAGGGCTCAATTATTAGAGCGAGATAGTTCAACCGAGGGAACACAACCAGGGTCATACCGGTGGCAGCAGTCATCGGAGCAATGAAAATCAGCAGGGAGGAAAACATTCGGACAAAAGCGGTAACCACTCTGGTGGTAATCGTGGCCATGAAAATAGAAGAAGCGAATCGGGAGGAGATTTCAAGAAGAGAAGGTACAACAATGATAATGTGAAAACGTCAGTACAAACATCAACTGTTTCTAGGGGAGGAGAATGATCACCGGTCGTTTATTATAAATGCGGGAAAGAGGGACACATCAGCTCAAACTGCCCACAACAATCCAAGGTGTGTTATAACTGTGAAAAGGAAGGTCATATAGCTAGAGATTGTCTTGTAGCGAAACCAAGTCCTGCGGGAATGGTGACTCCGAAGGCTGTTCCGGACAAGTCAAAGTCAGCAGTTCCTAGAAGAGCGTTTGTCGTGACTGGCCAAACTGCGAGGAACCCAAACGAGGTAATCACGGGTAAGCTAATCATAAACTCTTGTGAAGTTTATACCTTATTAGATATCTGTTCTACCCATTCTTTTATCTCTTCTGCTTGTGCTCAATATTTGAACTTAACTCTGGATGAACAAGTGAATATCTTTGGCCCGTAGTGCAAAGATGAACAAGTGTTGAGATGAACATGACTGACTGGTGATACAAATGAATATCTTTGGCCTGTAGTGCAAAGATGAATATTTGATTAAAGATGGTTATTGATTGTTGTTACATGGATAAAATATTGATGATGGACTTTTAAATCTTAGAAGATAGTAGAACTCATTCTCTACTTGACTCATCTAATGGTTTGCTGTTTTTGCTGCAGTTGTTGATCTAAAACTTGTTGTCTATTATATTTTATCAGATTTTTCCCTGTTGAAGACTAATGATAAGTTGTTGTATATTATCTTAGTCATAATATTTTTTGTTGGGCTAGTTGAGCTCACCCTTTTTCTTTTTATTCCATTTTTCTCAGGAGGCGAGAATATAGCGGGAACTAGTCGGGGTGTGGAGTGATGTTTCTAGTCAGTGGTGTTAGCAGTCCTCACTATTTTATTAAATAGTATTTTAATAATTGTAATGAGGATTTATTTGAGTGTGGATATTGTCTAGAAGACAATATTTGTATTTAAACTTACAGTATTGTGTTGTCGTATTTTGTGCGACAAGTGTTTTAATAAAGTTGTATTTGTTTCTGTACCATGTATTTGGCGACTCAGAATGGGTGATGTATACCTATTTTGGGGGCGTCACAGTTGGTATCAGAGCTTAGGGATATAGTCTTTGGCGGAGATCGGGGAATAGAACTAGGATGGGAGAGACGAGTAAATCTTTCGCTAGTGTGTTCTACCTAAGCTTATTTGTTGGTTGGTCATAATATAGGGATATTATGTGATATGTTAATTTGTATAATTAACCCTTGTTTTATGGCAGTATTTGAGAATAGCAGTCGAGAACGTTAACAATGGAGTATATGAGACTGTGGAACAACCTTTAGTCACAAACTAGGAGAACGTGCAACAGGAAGGCAATATTCCTCCTGTAAACAACGTTACAGAGCAAACGATGAATGATGGAATGTTTAGGAGCTTTTTGCAGTTCATGCAAAATCAGACGAGGGAGACTCGTGTGCAGAATACGGGTGGAAATGATAACAATGCGCGGTTTGTCACGGCCAAGCAGTTCAAAGAGTTGGGACCACCAGACTTTCAGGGAAAGTCGGATCCGATCAAGGCGGAAACGTGGGTCAAGCAAATAACCAAAATATTCGATGTCTTGGGATGCATGGAGGAACAGAAGGTTCCATTCGCCACCTTTATGTTCCACGGTGAGGCAGACTACTGGTGGGAGTCTGTGAAGCGTACCCAGCCTGATGCACTCAACATGTCCTGGGAAACATTTCAGAAACTGTTTAATGACAAGTACTTTCCTGAAAGTATTCGTCATATGAAGGAGGTAGAGTTTATTAGACTGGAACAAAATAACATGACGGTGTCCCAATATGAGGCGAAGTTTGCAGAGTTATCTAGGTTTGCACCTCATTTGGTCGAGAATGAGGAACGAATGACAAGGATGTTTTTAAGAGGTTTAAAACCCGAGATTCGGCAATATCTTATCTCTCATAAATTTTCTTTATATTCAGATGTTGTAAACAGGGCTCAATTATTAGAGCAAGATAATGAGTATATTCAATCGAGGGAACACAATCAAGGTAATACCGGTGGCAGCGGTCATCGGACTAATGAAAACCAGTAGGGAGGAAAACATTCGGACAAAAGTGGTAACCACTCTGGTGTAAATCGTGGCCGTGATAATAGAAGGAGCGAGTCGGGAGGAAATTTTAAGAAGAGAAGGTACAACAATGATAACTTGAAAACGTCAGCACAAACATCAAATGTTTCTAGGGGAGGAGAACGAGCATCGGTCGTTTGTTACCAATGCGAGAAAGAGGGACATATTAGCCCAAACTGCCCACAACAATCCAAGGTATGTTATAACTGTGGAAAGGAGGGTCATATAGCTCGAGAGTGTTCTATAGCAAAACCAAGTTCAGCGGGGATGGTGACTCCAAAAGCTGTCCCGGATAAGTCGAAATCAGCGGTTCCTGGAAGAGCGTTTATCGTGACTGGCCAAAATATAAGAAACCCAAACGAGGTGATCACGGGTAAGCTAATATTGAATTCTTGCGAAGTTTATACTTTACTAGATACCGGTTCTACCCATTCTTTTATCTCTCCTGCTTGTGCTTAACGTTTAAACTTGACTCCGGAGAAATTAGACTTTGACCTATCTGTGGAGACTCCGTTAGGAGAAACTTTCATTACATCTATAGTTTATAAATCTTGCTTAATCCAAGTTGGCACAATCACATTACCTGTTGACCTTATCTCTTTAAAGATACTTGCTTTTGATGTGATTTTAGGAATTGATTGGTTAACTACTCATCATGTCAAAATTGATTATTTTCGTAAGGTTGTTAGTTTTCATATTCCTCACCAACCTGTTATACGAATACAAGCAACCAAACCATTAAAATCAATCGCTGTCATATCAAGCCATAAAGTCATTCGTTTATTGAAAAACGGATGTCAAGCTTTCTTAGCCTATGTTATGAACTTGAACAAAAACACGTCAGATTTGAATAATATTTCTGTTGTTAGTGAATTTCCTGACGTATTTCTTAAAGAACTTCCTGGTCTACCCCCAGAATGTGAAGTTGAATTCTTTATTGACCTTGAACCCGGTACAAAGCCCATTTCTAAAATCCCATATCGAATGGCTCCTATTGAACTTCAGGAGTTAAAAGTTCAATTACAGAAATTGTTAGACATCGGTTTCATTCGTCCTAGTACGTCTCCTTGGGGTGCTCCTGTTTTATTCGTAAAGAAGAAAGACGGGAGTATGCGACTTTGTATTGACTATCGAGAATTAAACCATGTCACCATCAAGAATAGGTATCCGCTACCTCGTATTGATGACCTGTTCAACCAGTTGCAAGGAGTACAATTCTTTTCAAAGATCGATCTTCGTTCTGGATATCATAAGCTGAAGATTAAAACTGAGGATATTCCGAAGACTGCCTTCAGAACTCGGTACGGGCATTATGAATTCTTAGTCATGTCTTTTGGATTGACTAATGCTCCTGCTGCTTTCAAGGATATGATGAACCGTGTGTTCAAGGAATATTTGGATCAGTTCGTTGTTGTCTTTATTGATGACATCCTCATCTATTCCAAAAATCGTGAAGATCATGAGCACCATTTGAAGCTAGTACTTCAAAGGCTTCGCGATAATAAGCTATATTCCAAGATGAAGAAATGTGAGTTTTGGTTGAGGAAGTAGCATTCCTTGGGCACGTGGTGTCAAAATATGGAGTATCTGTTGACCCAACGAAGATAGAAGTAATAGAAATTTGGGAGCAACTGAAGTCGATGACTGAAGTACGTAGCTTTTTGGGCTTAGCTGGTTATTATCGGAGATTCGTGGAAGGATTTTCTAGAATCGTTACTCCGTTAACTCAGCTGACTCGGAAAGATACAAAATTCATATGGAACGAGAAATGCTAGAAGAGTTTCCAAGAGCTCAAGAGGAGACTTATTTCGGCACCTGTTCTGACAATACCATCTAGTTCGGATAGATTTGTTATCTACAGCGATGCTTCAGGCAAAGGGTTAGGATGTGTTCTCATGTAACATGAGAAAGTCATAGCCTATGCCTCGCGACAACTCAAAGAATATGAGAGGAATTATCCTACTCATGATCTGGAGTTGGCAGCAGTTGTTTTCGTATTGAAGATCTGGAGACAGTAACTGTATTGAGAGAAAGTGGATATTTATACAGATCATAAAAGCCTTAAATATTTCTTCACCCAAAAGGAACTCAACATACGACAACGACGTTGGCTTGAGCTGTTGAAAATTACGATCATACCATCCAATACCATCCTGGAAAAGCAAACGTAGTAGCTAAGGCATTGAGTAGAAGATCATATGCGGGTACGAGTGCAATGTTGTTTACACAAAGGCCCATCTTGTATGACTTACAAATGATGGAGATAGATGTGACACCCCCAAATCCGGGTACTTAAATTCTTACATGATTTGGTGTTCACTAATCAAACATCATATGTCTATCTGCCCATAATAACTGAAAACATAAATAGATAGAAATAAATCCTCTCCTTAAGGAGTTACATCATTTGAAATAAATACATCAATCCCAGGTCATACTAACTTTAAATCTTAAATGCGAAAACATAAACAAATAATTGTCTTACACAACATTAACATAAGTCTAAAACAAGAATACATCATCACATAAAACAACAAGTCTTCATCACTTGTTAATCTTGCCCT
Organism: Panax notoginseng; assembly: GCA_016801055.1. Taxonomy (NCBI): domain Eukaryota; kingdom Viridiplantae; phylum Streptophyta; class Magnoliopsida; order Apiales; family Araliaceae; genus Panax; species Panax notoginseng. The sequence continues at coordinate 53,136,333 of CM029020.1, read as the reverse complement.
TGTCTTTGCTAGTAGAAGGCTCGTCGGACCTTTCGTTCTTAACTGTAATGTTATTATTACGCAAGAGTGAGCACGATTGCCCACAAGTAAAATAATGAAACAACAATATAATAACATGCGAGTGAATCAAAGACTTCTGGAATAAGAACTCAACTTTTGAATTAAGAATGAATAACAAGAATCAAAAGAACTTCTGAGGGTCATAAAGCCTTGAACTATGTCCTAGGTTATCAAGGGTTATACTTGAAACCTTTAACAGTCATAAGACTATGGACTCTTCTACTTGTACTTAGGGGAGATCAGTCCTTAATACCATACTGTGCACAATATCTTAACGCTAACGCATAAGTAATCCCTATACAGGGTTGTTCATCTCAGTTTGATATTAGAGTCCGCACCAAAGGAAGTTTGGTTTGGATAATCCAACAAAGGTTCTGAAATTTAGAACGTTCATCAACTAAGAACTAATCGAATCAATAGGGTTCGCTAGTCTTATAAGGTTCAACAATAACTGATATTCAAATTGAATAATAACTCAAGAGGTATACAATGAAATAAGAATTGTATAACTACAATCATACTTTGAAAAGATATTTAATGAAACATATTGAAATTGATAAATATAGAATATAAGTCTAGAATTTGCTCAGTGTATACGGATTATAAACTTGAATAACGATAACAAGTAGGGTTAGGAAACTTGCCTCATGCGTAGGTTACACGTTAATTATACACGTTTCCCGATTTAATCATACATACCATTAATATTCACAATACCAATCAATTATCATGTAACTAGACATCACAAGTTCATTCTTTTGTCTAACTCTGGTTATGACTATACTTAGTCAAATTATCACGCTTATTTTCACATAATATCACACTACACGAACAATACACTAACTATGCGTTCAAAAATTCAATCAACATGTAAATGCCTTATTGACATATTAAGTACCTATTTTAACATCCCATTATATGTCTAACATATCTTTATGTTCATTAGGCTAGGTTATTATCACATTCCTGGACATAAAAATTTATAAAAAAAATCATTTCTGGAAAATTTACAGAGTGGCGTTGCGGCGCGGCCCGCGCTGCGGCCTGGACATTGGGGCTGCGGCGTGGCTCGCGTTGCGGCGTGGGTGTTATGCCCGCAGTCGGCGCTGCAGCGCGGCATACCAGAATCAGAACTGTACTTCGCAAAAAAATTCAGAACATGGCCAATTTCTACCAATTTCTTTATTCGTTTATGAATTTAACATACCCAAACATTATAATATACACATAACTACTACCCAACCCTTCTAGCATGATTTTAACAAGTTAAAACACGTAATTTAAAATTGGGTTAAAGGGATTACCCAGAGTGTAGAGTATAGATTAATAAGGATGAATCCTTTCTCAGTTACTTCTTCAATCAAACAACTCTCAATTTTCCTCAACAATTTCTAAATTTCTCTATGTAAACTTGCTTTGCCAAGCTTAGAAAATGAAATGACTTAGCAAAATTAAGAGAAGACGTATATAATAATAAAACTGACACAGTTGTGGAGGTCAGTTAACCAATCATGGGTTAACTGCTACTAACTTCTCTTAGGGCCTCGTTTGGCTAGCAATAATAGGCTCCATCTTATTTAATTTAATTAACTTCTTATAATATAGTTTTAATCATGTCACACCTAATCAATTATCTTATTTAATTTAATTTAAATAAAATATAATAATTTCTCATTAATTCACATAATCACATAATGAATTTTCTCATTTATTAATTATGTCAAATTATTAAATTTCTCATTAATTATCAATTTAAATAAAATAATATTAGGCTTATTAAATATTTTTTTTAATTCAATAAGCTCACATAATTACATACTTTGAATAATAAAAATTCTCCACATTAATTTAATAAATATAACACATATAATTAAATTAATCTACCACAATTTCATCAATTAATTATTTAATCCAATAATTAAATCATCGAAAAAAATATTTATTTAATTCAATAAATATTTAAATAAAACTACAAAAATCTTGTTTGTCACATCTTTCCCCCTTTAAAACGATTCTGTCCTCAGAATCACGACTCAATCAATCTGCCCCGTTACATTGCTTACACATAAATTAAGGAAATAAATGAGGGTAATTCTTCATCATATACTCTTCGAGTTCCCACGTTGCTTCTTTAGCGTTGTGGTTCCTCTAAATTACCTTAACAGAAGGTATTATTTTATTTTTGAGAACTTGTTTTTTCCTGTCGACAATCTGAACATGAATTTTTTCATAGGATAAGTCTTTCTCAAAATGAAGGGCTTCGTATTCAATCACATGCTTGTAATCGGATTTGTAGGGTCGTAAAACCGAAACATGGAAAACGTTGTGGACATTCTCGAGTGCTGGAGGTAAGGCTACCTCATACGCAACTTCTCCGATTCTTTGCAGTACTTCGAAGGGTCCAATGAATCTTGGGCTTAATTTCCCTTTCTTTCCGAACCTGATCTTTCCCTTCCAGGGAGAGACTTTCAAAAACACAAAACTTCCCGATTCAAACTCAACAATTTTACAGTGTGGGTCGGCATATTTCTTCTGCCTATCTTGAGTTGTTACCAGTCTTGTTCGGATCACTTTGACTATTTCTGCTGTCTACTGTACTAATTCTGGGCCTAGTAATTGTCTTTCGTCAACTTCATCCCAGTATAGCGGAGGTCTGCACCTTCTATCGTATAACGCTTCATAAGGCGGTATGCCAATACTAGCGTGGTAACTGTTGTTGTAGCCGAACTCTACGAGCAGTAGATGATCATCCCAATTTCCTTTAAAGTCCATTATACAAGCTCTTAACATATCTTCTAATGTCTGAATCGTTCTTTCACTTTGTCCGTCTATCTGAGGATGATAAGCCGTACTCATTCTCAACTGCGTACCCATTCATTCCTGTAGACGTTTCCAGAAGTTCGATGTAAAGCGCGGATCCCTATCAGAAATAATTGACACCGGAACTCCGTGCCTCGAAATAATCTCTTTCACATATAACCTTGCCAACTGATGTAAGTTGAATCTGATTTTGATCGGAGGAAGTGTGCAGATTTCGTCAATCGATCAACGATAACCCATACTGCGTCATAGCCTTTTTGAGTTATCGAAAGGCCAACCACGAAGTCCATCGTAATATATATCCATTTCTATTCTGGGATCTCCAACGGTTGTAGCAACCCACTCAACCTCTGATGTTCTGCTTTCACTTTCTGATAGGTTAGACATTTGGCAACACACTTTGCAACATCTCGTTTCAGATTTGGCCACCAAAAATGTTGTCGAAGATCTTGGTACATCTTGGTACTACCAGGGTGAATCAAATATCGTGAACTATGAGCCTCGCTCAAAATATCTTCCTTAATCTCTGATACTGGCAGTACCCAAATTTTACTCTCAAATCTCAGTATTTCTTCCTTGTCCATCTTGAATCTCGGTTCGGTTCCTTCGAATATCTTCTTTTTCACCTTTTGACATTCTTCATCCTAAAATTGAGCCTCCTTAACTTTATCCAGTAGGGTTGTACCAGATTGCATTTGGAACAAATTCTTGTCAATCTCCATATGATAGTTCACTTCCAACTCCAATTTCTCTATTTCTGAAATTAGCTCCTCCTGAGCGGTCAACGTCACCAATTTCTCCCGACCCTTTCTACTTAAGGCGTCGACAACCACATTTGCCTTACCCGGATGGTATAAAATCTCATAATCATAGTCCTTAATTAACTCCAACCACCTTCTTTGGCGCATATTCAAGTCCTTCTATGTAAAAATATATTTCAGACTCTTGTGGTCTGTATATATTTCACACTTCTCCCCGTAGAGATAGTGCATCCAGATTTTTAAAGCAAAAACCACTGCAGCTAACTCCAAGTCGTGGGTCGGATGCCTTTTCTCATAATCCTTCAATTGTCGTGACGCATACGCAATGACTCTGCCATTTTGCATGAGCACACAGCCAAGTTCTTTATGCGATGCATCACTATAAACAATAAAATTTCCTGTATCATCTGGAAGAGACAACACAGGTGCTGTACTCAACCTTTTCTTTAATTCTTGAAAGCTTTCCTCACACTTCTCCGTCCAAACAAATTTCACATCTTTTCGAGTCAAATTCGTTAATGGAGTTGCGATCTTGGAAAAGTCTTGAATGAATCTTCTGTAATATCCTACCAATCCAAGAATACTTCGTACTTTCGACGGCATTCTCGGCTGATCCCAGTTTATTATGGCTTCGACTTTGGATAGATCTACCAAAATTTCATCTTTATCAATCACATGCCCAAGAAATTGTACCAGCTCGATCCAAAATTCGTATTTCAAAAACTTAGCATACAACTTCTCCCTTCTTAAAGCCTCTAACGTTAACTTCAAATGCTCTTCATGTTCTTCCTTGGTTTTTGAATATACCAAAATGTCATCTATAAATACCACGACGAATTTGTCCAAAAATGGCTTAAAATCTCCATTCATTAAGCCCATGAATGCTGCAGGAGCATTCGTTAGACCAAATGACATTACCAAAAATTCGTAGTGACCATATCGTGTTCTGAATGCTGTCTTCGGTACATCCTCTGGCCTCACCTTTAGTTGATGATAACCACTCCTCAAGTCTATCTTTGAAAATTATCTCGCTCCCTTCAATTGATCAAACAGGTCATCGATCCTCAGTAAAGGATATTTATTCTTAATCATGACCTTATTCAGTTCTCTATAGTCGATGTAAAGTCGCATCGTCCCATCCTTCTTCTTTACAAACAACACTGGCGCTCCTCACGGCGATACACTCGGTTGAATATACTTCTTGTCCAGTAATTCTTGTAGTTGTACCATCAATTCTTTCATCTCTACTGGTGCCATTCGGTATAGTGCCTTCGATATTAGAGCCGTTCCTGGTGCTAAATCGATCATGAATTTAGCCTCTCTATTTGGCGAAAGTCCTGGCAAATCGTCCGAAAATACGTCTGCGAAGTCCCTCACTACTGGTATCTCCTCTACTTTCGGATTCTCTTTACAACTGTCGACTATGTAAGCTAAATATCCTACACAGCCTTACCTTAACAACTTCCTGGCCCGCATCATCGTCAGACAAATCGCTTGTCTAGGCGACTTGCTACCATAAAACACAACCTTTGACGGAGTCATAAGGTTAATACGCTTCTTCTAGCAATCAATTACGACCCTGTAATTAAATAACCAGTTCATACCCAAGATAACGTCAAATTCTCCAAGTCGAATAGGGATAAGATCTACATTCATGATATTACCCTTAATATCCACTCTACAGTTCTTATGTACGTACTTAACAGGGATTATTTCTCTATTCGCAATTTCTATGTTCATGGGGTGTTCTAACTCATCCTTAGGCAATTATAAGTTCTTAGCAAAGTCATCAGATATAAATGAACAAGTAGCACCCGAATCAAATAATACATAAGCATTAACTTTATTGATCGGAATGATACCTGACACCACATCATGAGACTGCACATCATCCTGCACTATCATGTTGAAGGTCCTGGCGGTCGGTCGGTTGGTTGCGATTGGTCCTGTGATAGTCAGAGCGCTTCCACCGTTGTTTCTCCTATTTCCTCCTGATCCTGCCCCTCCAGATCCCTTCTTAGGACAGTCCCTTGCAAGATGTTCTTTTGAGCCACAAGTGAAGCAGGCACCCTTCTTTGGGTTGGGACAGTTAGGTGCTATGTGGCCTTCCTGACAACAATTGTAACACACTCGTTTTCCCTTCATGCAAACTCCCAGATGAGCTTTTTCACAGGTTGGGCATGCTTTGATCCTCTTCTTCTGACCTCCTTGTTGATTTCCAGTTGAATTATCAGACCACCTTCTCTTCTGATTATTACTACCTCCCGTGTTACTTCCACTAGCCTTGTTAATTCCTTCATTTTCACTCTTCTTCTTCTTTTGGTCCTGATTATATTTGGTTACCATATCTCTTCCACCTTTAGCGAGTATGAATTTCTCCAGTATCCCAGCGAACGTCTTCAACTGAAATATCAACACTTTACTATACAACTAAGGCTTCAGTCCTTGTTCAAACCTTCTTGCTTTTCTCTCATCTGTGTGCACTTGATACGTGGCGAACCTAGCCAACTCATTGAATCTTGTCGCGTAGTCTGGTATGGACATATTCCTTTGTTTCAACTCCAAAAACTGGACCTCCATTTGGTTCTGCGAGCTGGTCAAAGAATACATCTCGAAAAACATCTCCTTGAACCTCTCCCAGGTAATCATACCTTCTCCTCCACGGACCTTATTTGCATGCCACCAATAACTGGCTTCGAATTTTAGCATGAACGTTGTGAAAGCGGTCTTCTGGTCCTCTCTAACTCTAGCGACATCAAAAACCTTCTCCATCTCCATAACCCAAGTTTGAGCCTCGATCGGGTTCATGGAACCTTTAAACTCTGGCGGTCCCACCACCTTGAAGTCCTTTAATGTCGTATTCGGTGGAGCTTGAGGTTGATTATTAATTGCTCCAACTAATAAGTTCACCAATTGCTGAATGGGGTTAGCATTGGCATTGTTGTTGTTATTTGTCGATTCTTCTTGAGCTGGTTGACGATTTTGTCTTCTTCTCAGCGACATATTTATGTTAAAATATATGCTTATTAGATCTTTATCCACTTCTCTAAATATTTAAAGCTTAATTCAAACAATTTAACAAAAGCACTTAACACATTTTCTCAAACAACTTGATATATTTATTCAAATCGAAAGTTTTAACATCATACGATAGCATCACTGCTATTTACATCAACTATCCCGAGATAAAGAATCTACAGGATTTAAAATATTAAAATATTTCTTTGTTTATAAACACATCAAAATTTACATCTAAATACCAGATAAGTTTTCACATAATTAAACAAATCCTATCACTTCCTGTTAAGGCGCTGAATAGCCTTGCTACGTTCCTCTTCCATGATGCGGGACATCGTCCTGCGATCTAACATATACGATGGTAGTTCTTCAAACTGGATTGTATATCTCATAACTAGATCCTGAGCCTCATCCATTACATTTTGAAGTGTAGAGTACGTCTCCCCAAGCTTAGCCTTCTTTACACGACAATCCTCTTCTGCAAGATCAGCACGACGTGATTCCCTTACCCAAGCTTCCTCTGCTATAGTCAGCCTTGCTGAGCTTTCTTTCAGTTCATTCTTCAACTTCTTTATTTCCTCGGTCTTCTCCGCGGTTTGACCCTTCTAGTGAACCAAATCCCACTCTACATTTCCTAGACGTGTGTGAAGAGTCACAACCTTTCTATCCCTATGCTCGATGGTAATTTGCTGAATAATCGTCCGATCATTCAGTTCCTGAACAATGTCGTGTAATTCTACATTACGGTCATACAACTCATTGTACATCTCAGCATCAATAGAGTTCGGTGGGAACTCATCTTCTTCCTCTTCTTCCTCAGGATCCTCCTCTGGATCAGTCTCAGGCTCATGCTCTTGACCAACAACAGTGATCAACGGAGATGGCTCTCTCTGTACTAGCTGCTCCCTGACGACATGAATGTCTCGGGGCTCCTCCTCCGTAGGTACTCGGGGTTCCTCCTCCCCAACTCGACTAGCTCATCTTACATCCGACATCCTGACAACACAGTTTCAAGTTTTAGTTATTAAGCCGTACTAGCGAGCACATAATTTAAAACATAAGTACATAAAGTCTTTTATTATCTTCAATGAATTAAGAAATTCATTTCTTACAACTCGATAAGAGTTTTCCATCACTAAGTTCTTCCTATAAGGCTACTACCTAAGGTTGTTCCCCCACCTAAGGTTCATAACCTACAGCTCTGATACCAACTTGTGACACCCCCAAATCCGGGTACTTAAATTCCCACATGACTTGGTGTTCACTAATCAAACATCATATGTCTATCTACCCATAATAACTGAAAACATAAATAGATAGAAATAAATCCTCTCCTTAAGGAGTTACATCATCTGAAATAAATGCATCAATCCCAGGTCATACTAACCTTAAATCTTAACTGCAGAAACATAAACAATTAATCATCTTACACAACATTAACATAAGTCTAAAACAAGAATACATCATCACATAAAACAACAAGTCTTCATCACTTGTTAATCTTGCCCTTGCCTTTGCTAGTAGAAGGCTCGTCAGACCTTTCGTTCTTAACTGCAATGTTATTATTACGTAAGAGTGAGCATGATTGCCCACAAGTAAAATAATGAAACAAAAATATAATAACATGCGAGTGAATCAAAGACTTCTAGAATAAGAACTCAACTTTTGAATCAAGAATGAATAACAAGAATCAAAAGAACTTCTGAGGGTCATAAGACCTTGAACTATGTCCTAGGTTATCAAGGGTTATACTTGAAACCTTTAACAGTTATAAGACTATGGACTCTTCTACTCGTACTTAGGGGGATCAGCCCTTAGTACCATACTGTGCACAATATCTTAACGCTAACGCATAAGTAATCCCCTATACAGGGTTGTTCATCTCAGTTTGACATTAAAGTCCGCACCAAAGTAAGTTTGGTTTGGATAATTCAACAAAAGTTTTGAAATTTAGAACGTTCATCAACTAAGGACTAGTCGAATCAATAGGGTTCGCTAGTCTTACAAGGTTTAACAATAACTGATATTTAAATTGAATAATAACTCAAGAGGTATACAATGAAATAAGAATTGTATAACTACAATCATACTTTGAAAAGATCTTTAATGTAACACATTGAAATTGATCAATATAGAATATAAGTCTAGAATTTGCTCAGTGTAAAGATGTAAGGATTATAAACTTGAATAACGATAACAAGTAGGGTTAGGAAACTTGCCTCGTGCGTATGTTACACATTAATTATACATGTTTCCCGATTTAATCCTACATACCAGTCAATTATCATGTAACTAGACATCACAAGTTCATTCTTTTGTCTAACTCTGGTTATGACTTAGTCAAATTATCACGCTTATTTTTACATAATATTACACTACACGAACAATACACTAACTATGCATTCAAAAATTCAATCAACATGTAAATGCCTTATTGATATGTTAAGTACCTATTTTAACATCCCATTATATGTCTAACATATCTTTATGTTCATTAGGTTAGGTTATTATCACATTCCTGGACATAAAAATTTACAAAAAAAAATTATTTCTGGAAAATCTACATAGTGGCGCTGCGGCCTGGACATTGGCGCTGCGGCATAGCTCGCACTGCGGCGTGGGTGTTATGCCTGCAGCTGGCGCTGCGACGCGGCATACAAGAACCAGAACTATACTTCGCAAAAAATTTCAGAACATGGCAAATTTCTACCAATTTCTTTATTCGTTTATGAATTTAACATATCCAGACATTATAACATACACATAACTACTACCAAACCCTTCTAGCATGATTTTAACAAGTTAAAACACGCAATTTGAAATTGGGTTAAAGGGATTACCCTGAGTTGTAAAACGCCAACTTTTTGAAAAAAGATGAATTTTCTATAAATATTATTTTTGAATATTATGGAGTGAAATTGATATAATGTTATAGTTATGGGTAATATTTATAAATTTTGCAAAGTACGCAAGTTGATATATAATATTCGATTGGTCGGGGAATATTCGTTTTAACAGGAAATATTCGTACAACGACACAATCATTGGTGGACCCCACAACGGAATTATTGTAGGATTGAGAAAACGACAAAAATATTTTATAAAAATAACGGCGAAAGTTTTACCGTTAATACTATTGAACTACTCGGTAGTAAAAGTACAGTAATACGTGTGGTTGCATAGTAGCATACGGTATTGATTATTGAGGCTTACGTGATAAGTCACTCAGTTTTGTTTTATTGGTATTATTAATGTAATAAAACAGAAAAGCTTTTTATATAAAACAAAATACTTTTATAAAGTTAATCGTTTTATTAGGCTAATAGTAAAATCTTTTAATATAAAACAAAATACTTTTGTAAAGTTATCTGTTTTATTAGACAATAATTAGAATATATTATATTTTATTATGCATAGTGTTTGTATAGTGCCTGCATAGTATTTGCATAGTAAAATCTTTTATAAAGTTATTCGTTTTATTAAATTATAAATAGAATATATTATATTTTATTTAAAAGATTTTGCTTTAAATATGGACCGTCTGATTAAAAGTAAATCAATCTGGACCGTTCATGAGTTAGTTACTATGCAGTCTATTTTTCTATAAATAGAAGCTCATTCCTTCATTATTTTCTTACGACTTCACTGAAACTCTAGAGAGAGAAACTATAGATAGAAAGAAGAAAAGTGTTCTGCTACTTCACTACTCCTATATTCAGTACTCTTCCTTTCAAGGTAAGGGATATTATTTGTTGTACTCGTAAGGGGTATTATTTCTTTTGTATTCATGAAGAGAACTTATGTTATTCCATTCCTTATTATTCTGTTGGAATAACCATATCCTGTATATGCGTTTACGCCGGACCTGGCTCTATTATTTATTATTCTGTCAGAATATCCTGTCTGTGCGTTTTACGCCGGACCTGGTTCCATTCTTTATTATTCTGATGGAATATCCTGTCTGTGCATTTTACGCCGGACCTGGTTCCGTTATTTATTATTCTATTGGAATAACCTGCCTGTGCGATCTATCGCATGCATGATGATTTCTTTTGTTATTTCATTCTTTATTATACTCAGTTGGTTAAAACTTTGACTTCTATACTCCATAAAATTTGTGGAATATCCTTGATATTTGCGCTTCATCCAGTATCTTTTCATGTAAATATTCTTCTGAGCATTCTTGAATTGTACTCTACAAAGCAGTACCATGTTGATAATTTAGACGTTTTCAGTTCCTAGATAAATTAATTCTTGAACTTATTTTATTGAATTCTTATATCATTGTCATCATCCTCATGCTTATATTATGTTGAAAGTCATCTGTGGCCTGTAGTGCATAGATGGACTTGGTATGATTATGACCAGGGATTATTCGGTATAATCATAACTGTAATGTTACAAATGATGTGAAAAAAAAAATCATCATTGGCCCGTAGTGCATTGATGGACAGTTTTTGATATGATTATGGCTATGGATTCTCTTTGGCCGTAGTGCAGAGATGAATTATTTTATGGCATGATCAGGACCGTTGATGAAAATATGATTATCTTTAGCCGTAGTGCATGCATAATTCGTGATCGTGATACTAAAGAATATCATTGGCCGTAGTGTAGGGGTGATTCGATTATGTGGATTATTTATTAAGCTGAGTCTCAGCGATAAAAGTCATGAAAAGCCTTTTAAATCATAAAAGATAGTAGATTTTATTCTCTACTTGACTCTTTTAATGGATTGCTGGTTCCGCTGCAGTTAAACTTGATGTCTATTGTATTTTATAAGTTTAACATTGTTGAAGACTAATGATAATTTATTCTGCATTATCTTAGTCATAATATTTCTTACTGGGCTAGTTGAGCTCACCCTTTATTTCACTGTTCTCTTCAGGAAATGAGAATATAGTTGGGACGAGTCGAAAACGGAGTGATGGACCAGATGATAGCATTAGTAGTCTTCACTGTTATATGTAATAGTGTGATAATAATTGTAATGAGGACTCCTTTTGAGTATGGATACTCTCTAGAAGATAATATTTGTATTCAAACTCACAGTTTATGTTTTGTCGTATTGTACACGACAGTTGTATTATTAAGTTGTATTTGAATTCTGTACCATGTATCTGGCGACTCAAGATGGGTGATGTATATCTATATTTTGGGGGCGTCACAGTTGATATCAAAGCTTAGGGATATGATCCCTGGCTGAGATGTGAGATAAAAATTAAGAGGGGAGAGACGGGGAATTCCTTCGCTAGTATGACCTACCTAAGTTTACTTGTTATTTAATTGGTCGGTCAGAGTATAGAGATAATATGTGATATGTTAATTAACCCTTATTTTGTGGCAGTATTTGAAAATGGCATCTGAAAATGTTGAGATAAGCAATGGAGCACAGGAGACCGTTGAGTCTCCACAGATCAATAATCAGGACAATGTGCAACAGGATGGCGATAATTCTCCTGTAAACAACAACACTGATCAATTGACGAACGACGGTACGTTTAGGAGTTTTTTAGAATTCATACAACATCAGGCGAAGGCGGCTCCTGTTCATAATACAGGTAAAAATAATGGCAACCCATGGTTGGTCACCGCTAAGCAATTCAAGGAGTTGGGACCACCGGAGTTTTTGGGAAAGCCATAACCACTTAAGGCAGAGGCGTGGTTAAAGCAGATCACTAAGATATTTGATGTCTTAGGATGCTTCGAGGAGCAAAAGGTTCCCTTTACCACCTTTATGTTGCGTGAAGAGGCAGATCACTGGTGGGAATCTGTAAAACGTACCCAGCCTGACGCACTCAAGATGTCTTGGTAGAAATTCCAGGAGCTGTTCAATTACAAGTATTTTCTCGAAAGCATTCGTCACATGAAGGAGGTGGAATTTATCAAGTTGGAGCAAAACAACATGACCGTGTCGTAGTACGAAGCCAAGTTTGCCGAGTTGTCCCGATTTGCGTCCCACTTGGTTGATAATGAAGAAAGAATGAAGCGGATGTTTTTAAGAGGTTTGAAGCCGGAGATACGTCAATATCCTATTTCTCATAAATTGTGTTTGTATTCAGATGTTGTAAATAGGGCTCAGTTAGTATAGCGTGATAACGAGTCAACGCAACCAAAAGAGAGCAGCCGGCAAAATGATAATACCGGTGATAACAGTCATCAAAGCGGTGACAATAAGCATGGAGGGAATCAACATGCCAGAAATGATAACCACTTCGGCGGTAATCATGGCCAAAATAATAAGAATGGATACTTCAAGAAGAGAATGTTCAACAATGACGTGAAGACGTTGGTACCAGCACCTGTTTCAAAGGAAGAAGAACGACCACTGGTCGTATGTTTCAAATGCAGATAGGAGGGACACATCCGTCCAAACTGTACGCAGCAATCTAAAACGTGTTTTAATTGCGAAAGAGAAGGTCACCTAGCTCGATTTTGTCGTATGGTGAAGTCAAGTCCAGCTAGGATAGTGATGCCAAAGGATGTCCCAGACAAGCCAAAGCCGGTAGTTTAAGAGAGAGCGTTTTTTTTTCGTGACAAGGAACCTGAATAAAATTATCACGGGTATGTTAGTCATAAACTCTTGTGAAGTCTATACCGTGTTAGATACCGATTCTACTCACTCTTTTATTTCACCTAGTTGTGTTCAATGTTTCAACTTAACTCCGGAGAAGTTAGACTTTGATTTATCTGTTGAAATTCCGTTGGGAGAAACCTTCGTTACCTCTACTATTTATAAATCTTATTTGATTCAAATCAACACTTTCACGTTACCTGTCGATCGTATCTCTTTGAAAATACTTGCCTTTGATGTGATTTTAAGAATCGATTGGTTAACTACTCAACATGTTTTTTTTGTAAGGTTGTTAGCTTTCATACTCCTAACCAACCTGTTATGCGAATTCAAATGTTATGCGAATTCAAAGTAACCAAACCACTAAAGTCAATCATTGTCATATCAAGCCATAAGTAAAGAGCCCTGAGCCTTTATCTGGTGACTTCCTTGTGTGAAATGCATCGAAGCCAGACTTTCTGTAGGCGACGTCGTGAATGACGATGACAAGTTAATAGGTATCAATGTGACGTGCTATCCAAGTCTTGGATGGGAGTCACAGTTTTGAACGATATTTCTATTGTTAATAAATTTCTTGACGTATTCTTGAAGACTTCTTAACCTACCCCAGAGCGTGAAATCGAATTTTGTATTGACCCCAATACAAAATCCATTTCTTAAACCCTCAAATATATCTTCAACTAAAACGAATGTATTATGCGCCAAAGACGTTGGCTCGAGCTGTTGAAGATTACGATCGTACCATTCAATATCATCGTTGAAGTGCGAACGTGGTAGCTGACGCGTTGAGTAGAAGATCGTATGCGAGTGAGATGTTGTTAACACAAAAACCCATTTCGTATAACTTACAAATGATGAAGATAGAGTTAAAAACTTTAGGGACCCACGTGAAGATAACAAATATACGATTAGAATCGACTTTAATCAATAAAGTTAAAGCCGCTCAAGCTACATACTCAGAGCTAATGAATGTGAAGAAGAAGGTTCAAGAGGACGTTATTCTAGAAGCAAGAATCGATGAAGAGAGGAAATCTCAACCCTCGATTTAATTGACCCATTTGAAATCCTCGATCGAGTAGGAACTGTGGCTTATAGACTCGTTTTACCGCCAAGTATGTCGCGTGTTCATAACGTTTTTAATGTATCGACGTTACGTAAATATGTGGACGACCCGAACCACATTATTAATTTAGAACCAGACGAGATAGCGGATGATTTAACGTATGAGGAGATACGTGTTAAAATCTTGGATAAGAAGGATTATATTCGACACTCAAAGGTTATACCTTAAGAGTTAGAATCTGAAATGAAGTCAAGGTATCTTCACCTGTTCGGCATACTAGGTACGTACCCTAATTTCGAGGGTAAAATTTCGTAAGAAGGGGAGATTGTAAAACCCCAACTTTTTGAATAAAGATGAATTTTCTATAAATATTATTTTTGAATATTATGGAGTGAAATTGATATAATGTTATAGTTGTGGGTAATATTTATAAATTTTGTAAAGTATGCAAGTTGATATATAATATTCGATTGGTCGGTGAATATTCGTTTTAACAGGGAATATTCGTACAACGACACAATCATTGGTGGACCCCACAACGGAATTATTGTCGGATTGAGAAAACGACAAAAATATTTTATGAAAATAACGGCGGAAGTTTTACCGTTAATACTGTTGAACTACTCGGTAGTAAAAGTATAGAAATACGTGTGGTTGCATAGTAGCATACGGTATTGATTATTGAGGCTTACGTGATAAGTCACTCAATTTTGTTTTATTGGTATTATTAATGTAATAAAACAGAATTTTTTTTTATATAAAACAGAATACTTTTATAAAGTTATTCGTTTTATTAGGCTAATAGTAAAATCTTTTTATATAAAACAAAATACTTTTGTAAAGTTATCTGTTTTATTAGACAATAATTAGAATATATTATATTTTATTATGCATAGTGTTTGCATAGTGCATGCATAGTATTTGCATAGTAAAATCTTTTATAAAGTTATTCGTTTTATTAGATTATAAATAGAATATATTGTATTTTATTTAAAAGATTTTGCTTTAAATATGGACCGTTCGATTAAAAGTAAATCAATCTGGATCGTTCATGAGTTAGTTACTATGCAGTCCATTTTTCTATAAATAGAAGCACATTCCTTCATTATTTTCTTACGAATTCACTGAAACTCTAGAGAGAGAAACTATAGAGAGAAAGAAGAAAAGTGTTCTGCTACTTCACTACTCCTATATCCAGTACTCTTCCTTTCAAGGTAAGGGATATTATTTGTTGTACTTGTAAGGGGTATTATTTCTTTTGTATTCATGAAGAGAACTTCTGTTATTCTATTCCTTATTATTCTGTTGGAATAACCTGTATACGCGGGCTACCCTATACTTGGTGAAATTCTTCTGTTATTCCATTCTTTATTATTCTGTTGGAATATCCTGTCTATACGTTTTACGCTGGACCTGGTTCCATTATTTATTATTCTGTCGGAAAATCATGTCTGTGCGTTTACGCCAGACCTGGTTCTATTATTTATTATTCTGTCGGAATATCCTGTCTGTGCATTTTACGCCGGACCTGGTTCCATTCTTTATTATTCTGTTGGAATATCCAGTCTGTGCGTTTTACGCCGGACCTGGTTCCGTTATTTATTATTATGTTGGAATAACCTGCCTGTGCGATCTATCGCATGCATGGTGATTTCTTTTATTATTTCATTCTTTATTATACTCAGTTGGTTAAAACTTTGACTTCTATAGTCCATGAAATTAGTGGAATATCCTTGATATTTGCGCTTCATCCAGTATCTTTTCATGTAAATATTCTTCTGAGCATTCTTGAATTGTACTCTACAAAGCAGTATCATGTTGACAATTTGGACGTTATCAGTTCCTAGATAAATTAATTCTTGAACTTGTTTTATTGAATTTTTATATCATTGTCATCATCCTCATGCTTATATTATGTTGAAAGTCATCTGTGGCCTGTAGTGCATAGATGGACTTGGTATAATTATGACCAGGGATTATTTGGTATAATCATAATCGTAATGTTACAAATGATGTGAAAAAAAATCCTCATTGGCCCGTAGTGCATTGATGGACAGTTTTTGGTATGATTATGGCTATGAATTCTCTTTGGCTGTAGTACAGAGATAAATTGTTTTGTGGCATGATCAAGACCGTTGATGAAAACATGATTATCTTTAGCCGTAGTGCATGGATAATTCGTGGTCGTGATACTAAAGAATATCATTGGCCGTAGTGCAGGGGTGATTCGATGATGTGGATTATTTATTGAGCTGAGTTTCAGCGATAAAAGTCATGAAAAACCTTTTAAATCATAAAAGATAGTAGATTTTATTTTCTACTTGACTCTTTTAATGGATTGATGGTTTCGCTGCAGTTAAACTTGATGTCTATTGTATTTTATCAGTTTAACATTGTTAAAGACCAGTGATAATTTATTCTGCATTATCTTAGTCATAATATTTCTTACTGGGCTAGTTGAGCTCACCCTTTCTTTCACTGTTCTCTTCAAGAAATGAGAATATAGTTGGGGTGAGTCGGAAACGGAGTGATGGAGCAGATGATAGCATTAGTAGTCTTCACTATTATATGTAATAGTGTGATAATAATTGTAATGAGGACTCCTTTTGAGTTTGGATACTCTCTAGAAGACAATATTTATATTCAAACTCACAGTTTATGTTTTGTCGTATTGTACACGACAGTTGTATTATTAAGTTGTATTTGAATTCTGTACCATGTATCTAGCGACTCAAGATGGGTGATGTATACCTAATTTTAGGGGTGTCACAAGAGTGTAGAGTATAGATTAATAGGGATGAATCATTTCTCAATTACTTCTTCAATCAAACAACTCTCAATTTTCCTCAACAATTTCTAAATTTCTCTATGTAAACTTGCTTTGCCAGACTTAGAAAATGAAATGACTTAGCAAAATTAAGAGAAGACGTATATAATAATAAAACTGACGTAGTTGTGGAGGTCAGTTAACCAATAATGGCTTAACTGCTACTAACTTCTCTTAGGGCCTCGTTTGGCTAGCAGAAATAGGCTCCATCTTGTTTAATTTAATTAACTTCTTATAATATAGTTTTAATCATGTCACACCTAATCAATTATCTTATTTAATTTAATTTAAATATAATATAATAATTTCTCATTAATTCACATAGTCACATAATGAATTTTCTCATTTATTAATTATGTCAAATTATTAAATTTTTCATTAATTATCAATTTAAATAAAAAAAATTAGGCTTATTAAATATTTCTTTTAATTCAATATGCTCACATAACTACATACTTTGAATAATAAAAGTTGTCCACATTAATTTAATAAATATAACACATATAATTAAAT
The DNA here is from genome assembly GCA_016801055.1 of Panax notoginseng. NCBI lineage: Eukaryota > Viridiplantae > Streptophyta > Magnoliopsida > Apiales > Araliaceae > Panax > Panax notoginseng. The sequence continues at coordinate 53,118,697 of CM029020.1, read as the reverse complement.
TAATCTACCACAATTTTATCAATTAATTATTTAATCCAATAATTAAATAATCGAAAAAAATATTTATTTAATTCAATAAATATTCAAATAAAACTACAAAAATCTTGTTTGTCATAATAGAGGTAAATGCTCCAAGTACCCACGTGATGATATCAAACATACGAGTAGAACCGACGTTAATTGATAAAGTTAAAGCTGTTCAAGTTACGACCTAGAGCTGATGCGTATGAAGAAGAAAGTGCAAGAAGGTGTTATTCTAGAAGTAAGAATCGATGAAGAAGGAATACTTCGAGTCAACTCCAGACTTTGTGTTCCAAACGATTCTGACTTGAAGCATAGAATCATGATGGAGTCACCCAACACACCATTTGCAATCCATCTTAGGAGTACCAAAATGTATCATGATCTTCGACATACATTTTGGTGGAGCAATATGAAGAGAGAGATCGCGGAGTTTATATCGTGGTGTTTAACTTGTCAACGTGTAAAGGTGAAGCATCAAGTGCCAAAGGGTCCATTGCAACCACTTGAGATTCTGAAATAGAAGTGGGAACACATTACTATGGATTTTGTTACGGGTCTTCCTAAGGTTTCTCAAGGCATAGATGCGATTTGGGTTATTGTTGATATATTAACCAAGTCTGCTCATTTCTTGCCTATATGGGAGACTTATTCCCTTGAACGTCTTGCTCGTATGTATGTGAATGAGATTGCATGGCATGCCAGTATACATAGTTTCGGATCGTGACCCAAGATTTGCTTCACGATTTTGGGTTAGCTTGCAGAAAGCTATAGGCACGGATTTACGATTCAGTTCGGCGTACCATCCTCAAACGGACGGGCAATAAGAAAGGATTATTCAAACTCTTAAAGATCTATTAAGACTCTGTGTCCTAGATTTCAAAGGAAGTTGGGATAAGTACTTGTCATTGGTGGAATTCTCCTACAACAACAGTTATCAAGCAAGTATAGGCATGAATCCATTCGAGGCGTTGTATGAAAGAAAATATCATTCTCTAGTATGTTGAGACGAGGTGGGTGAAGCAATGTTGTTGGGACCAGAATTGGTACGTATAACTACAGAGAAAATCCAAATGATCCGACAACGTATACAAACGACACAGGATCGACAAAAGAGTTATGCAGATCTTCATCGAAAGGACGTGGAATTTAATATTGGGGATCATATATTATTACGTATTGCTCTATGGAAGGGAATAACAAAATTTGGGAAGAGAACAAAGCTCAATCCAAGATTTATTGGTCCATTTGAGATTCTTGACCGAATAGGAAATGTGGCCTATAAACTCGCATTACCTCCAAGCATGTCTCGTGTTCATAATGTTTTTCACATATCTATGCTTCGTAAATATGTGAAAGACCCGAACCACATAATTGTGTTAGAACCAAACGAGATAGCCAAAGATTTAACGTACGGGGAGGTACCTGTTAAGATCTTGGATAGGAAAGAGCATGTTCTACGCACCAAGGTTATACCACAAGTTAAGATTTTGTGGAGGAACCATGCTATTGAAGAAATGACCTGGGAGTTGGAATTAGAAATGAAAACGAGGTATCCTCACCTTTTTGAAACACCAGGTACGTACGTCAATTTCGAGGACGAAATTTCATAAAGAGGGGAGGATGTAAGACCCCAACTTATTCATAAATAAAATCAAATTTTCTCTAATTATTATTTTGAATAATAAGGTGTTAATTTGATATAATGCTTTGGTTATGGGTGAAATGTGTAAATTTTGCAAAATAAGCAAGTGGTTATAAAATATTCATTTTTGTCGAGAAATATTCGTTTGGTCGTGAAATATTCTTGTTGTCGGGGAATATTCGTACTATGGCGCAACCATTTGTGGCCCCATAACAGAAAACGGTCGTATGAAGAAAACGACAAGTTTGAGTTTTTCCAAATAACGATGCAGTTGTTACCGTTAACACTGTTGGAATACCCGGTGGTTAAAATACAGTAATATGCGTGGGTGCGCAGTAGCACACGGTATTGTATAGTATTGTTAAATTATTGATCCTTACGTAAAAAGCTCAATAATTGTTACAGTAAATATTGTTCTATATTTTATTTTATTAATTCAATAATTGTTACGCTGATATTTTATATTATTGTTGTTTCAGTAATTGTCACTACACAGTATCTCCATTATCAGATCAATAATTCATATTATTTGAATAATATTATTAGTTAGCATTATTGACAATGTCTAAGGAAGTGTTGTTTAAGGAGAGGTTTGGTCACCTAATTGCACGCTAGTAAGGAGAAATCCTTATTGAAAAGCCATCTTTTTCTTGGGAACGAACTGGTTGTCATAATTGTGATTCTGTAATATTATTTGTGAATAATTAATTATTGATAAGGAAATATTTATTTTATGTGAAATTAATGCTGAGGTGTTTAATCAGTATTTTGTCAGAATGGAGGTATTAAAAATCGTCCATATGTGAATTTTGGGTATTTTTTATTTAGAATTTGGAAAAATTTTCTTCTACAAAGTTGTAGAGAATTAAATTTTTTATTGGATTGGCATGAGATTTGAATTTTTCTGATAAAATGACTATTTATTATGAATTATTGAAGTTACTAATTATTTAAAATATTTTGAAAATTTCTAGAATGGGTGGGCCCCACTTTTGGTTGATGAGAAATATACTAAAATTTTATTTTAAAAGTGGTGGATGGGAATAGTAGCAGGTAAAGTTATCAGGTAGCATGTTAGTCTGCTTTGGCGTTCTAAGTATTTTCCTATAAATAGGATGCTTAGTTAGAATTGAAAATCACACCAAAAATAAGTTTTCTCCCTTTCTCTCTCTATATTATTGAGCCTATTTTTATGAGTATTTAGATACTTTGAAAGTTTCTATTCAGTACAAGTTTTCTTCGGCTTTACATCCGATATTCCGATCAGAAGTACTGTTCTTTTGAGGTAAGGGATGTTATTTTCTTCGTAAATGATATTATCTTATTCAATATCATTATGCTGAAATATTTATATGAATTTTATTGTGGAATTTCTACATTTTTGTGTCGGGATTACTATTCACGTATACGACACTATACACGAATACGGCAATATTCACAGAAAAAAAGTATAAAATTTTCTCTTCTTTGTAAAAGATGTCTATTATGGTTACTATCTTTGATTGTATCCATGTTTTGATCTTTATTTTTAAATTTTGCTCCACAATTAATTATTATGGAGTATTTTTGAACTTAGATAAACTGTAGTACGAATCCCTAATATTTATCCTTTTGTCTCACTGGATTCGTTTTCTTTAAGATATTTTTCATCATCCTCAGTCCTAAATGATGATATTACTGAATATCTTTGGCCTGTAGTGCAAAGATAAATGATTAACTAATGAATATCTTTGGCCCGTAGTGCAAAGATGAACATGTGTTTAGATGAACATGACCAACTGGTGATACAAATGAATATCTTTGGCCTGTAGTGCAAAGATGAATATTGATTCAAGATGTATATTGATTGATGTTACAGGGATAAAATATTAATGATGGACTTTTAAATCTTAGAAGATAGTAGAATTCATTCTCTACTTTACTCTTCTAATGGATTGCTGTTTCCGCTGCAGTTGTTGCTCTAAAACTTGTTGTATAATATATTTTATCAGATTTTTCCCTGTTGAAGACTAATGATAATTTATTGTATATTATCTTAGTCATAATATTTTTTACTGGGCTAGTTGAGCTCATCCTTTTCCTTTTTGTTCTATTTTTCTCAAGAGGCGAGAATATAGCGGGAACTAGTCGGGGTGTGGAGTGATGTTTCCAGTCAGTTGTGTTAGCAGTCCTCACTATTTTGTAAAATAGTATTTCAATAATTGTAATGAGGACTTATTTGAGTGTGGATATTGTCTAGAAGATAATATTTATATTTAAACTCACAGTTTATGTGTTGTCGTATTTTGCACGACAATTGTAGTAATGAATTTGTATTTGTTTCTATACCATGTATTTGGCGACTCAGAATGGGTGATGTATACCTATTTTGGGGGCGTCACAGTTGATGCTAGTGCTGACGTCTTCACGTTGTCATTGTTTTACCTTCTCTTTTTGAAATCTCCCCCCGACTCGCTTCTTTTACTATCATGGCCACGATTACCACTAGAGTGGTTACTACTTCTGTTCGGGTATTTTTCTCCTCGCTGGTTGTCATTGCTCCGATGACTGCTGCCACCGATACGACCCTGGTTGTGGTTCCCCAGTTGAACTGACTCATTATTTCACTCTAATAATTGAGTCATGTTCACAACATCTGAATATAGAGAAAATTTCTGAGAAATAAGGTATTGACGTATTTCGGATTTCAAACCTCTCAAAAATATCTGCGTCACACGTTCCTCATTCTCTACTAAATGAGGTGCAAACCTGGATAACTCCGCGAACTTAGCCTCGTACTAGGACACAACCATGTTGTTCTGTTGTAGTCTGATAAACTCTACCTCCTTCATATGACGAATACTTTCAGGAAAGTACTTGTCATTGAACAGTTTTTGAAACGCTTCCCAAGACATATTGAGTGCGACAGGCTGGGTACGCTTCATAGATTCCCACCAGTAATCTGCCTCACCACAAAATATAAATATGGCGAATGGAACCTTTTGTTCCTCCGTTCATACCAAGACATCAAATATCTTGGTAATTTGCTTAACCCACGTTTACGCCTTGATCAGATCCGGCTTTCCCAAAAACTCCGGCGGTCCTAAGTTCTTAAATTGCTTAAAAGTGACTAGCCGTGAGTTGCCATTGTTTCCACCTATATTTTGAACAGAAGTCTCTCTCGTCTGGTTTCGCATGAATTGCAAAAAGCTTCTAAACATCCCATCATTCATCATTTGATCGGTGGCTTTGTTTACAGGAGGAATATTACCTTCCTGATGCACATTATCCTAGTTGTTGATTGTCGGTGTCTTAATGGTCTCATGTGCTCCATTGCTCATCTCAACATTTTTAGATATCATTCTCAAATACTTCCATAAAACAAGGGTTAATTAAAGAAATTGACATGCCACATAATATCCTTATATTTTGACCGACCAACAAATAAGCTTAGGTAGGACACACTAGCTAAGGATTTACTCGTCTCTCCCCTCCTAGTTCTAATCCCAGATCTCCATCAGAGATCATATCCCTAAGCTCTGATACCAACTGTGACGCCCCCAAAATAGGTCCACATAACTCATTCAGAGTCGCCAAATACATGGTACAGAAAATAACTACAACTTCATTATTATAATTGTCATGCAAATTACAACAACACATATGCTATAAGTTTAAATACAAATATTATCTTATAGACAATATCCAAACTCAAATAAGTCATCATTACAATTATTGATACACTATTTTACAAAATAGTGAGGACTGCTAAAACAACTTTCTTGTACCATCACTCCACACCCCGACTAGTTCCCGCTATATTCTCGACTCCTGAGAAGAAAAATGGAACAAAAAAGAAAATAGTGAGCTCAACTAGCCCAGTAAAAAATATTATAACTAAGATAATGAAAAAAAAATTATCGTTAGCCTTCAATAAATCAGATAAAATATAATGGACAACAAGTTTTAGATCAATATTCGCAGTGAAAATAACAATTCATTAGAAGAGTTAAGTAGAGAATGAAGTCTACTATCTTCTATGATTTAAAAGTCCATCATCAATATTTTATCCCTGTAACATCAATCAATATACATCTTGAATCAAATATTCATCTTTGCACTACGGGCCAAAGATATTCATTCGTACCACCAGTTGGTCATGTTCATCTCAACACCTATCCATCTTTGCACTACTGGCCAAAGATATTCATCAGGTAATCATTCATCTTTGCACTACAGGCCAAAGATATTCAGTTACATCACCATTTAGGACTGAGTATGATAAAAATATTTTTAAGAAAATGAATCTAGAGAGAATAAAGGACAAAGATTAGGAATTCGTACTTTAGTTTATCCAAGTTCAAAAATACTCCATAATAATCAATTGTGGAGCAAAACTGAAGAATGAAGATCAAAACATAGATACAATCAAAGATAGTAACCATAATAGACAACTTGGACAAAGAAAATTTTTTTTAATTTTTTTTGTTAATAGTGCCATATACGTGAATAGTAATCCCGACACGAAAAGGCAAAAATTTCACAAAAAAATCATACTTCGTGAATAGTACTCGTAAATAGTATCATATACGTGATTAGTGTCGTATATATGAATAGTAACCTTTACATGAAAAGGTAAAAATTTCATAATAAAATTGTTACCAATATTTCGGTATAATGATATTGAAAGAAATAACATCATTTACGAAAAAAAAACATCCATTACCTCAAAAGAATAATATTGCTGGCTGAAATATCGGATATAATATTGAAGAAAACTTATACTGAATAGTAACACTTAAAGTATTTAAATAATCACAAAAATACGCTCGATATTATAGAGAGAAACTTCCGATTCTGGTGTGATTTTCAATTCTAACCTAAGAACCCTATTTATAGGAAAATGCTTAGAATGCCAAAGTAGAAAATTTAATAAAATATTAATATTCTTTTAAAAAAATTTCCTACGCACACCACATCACTCTCATCAGCACACACAAGTGGGTCCCACCCACATTAAAAATGTTTTTTGTAAAATAATTATTTATAATATGAATTATTGATCTGATAATGAAAAATATTGTGCAGTGACAATTATTGAATCAATAATATAAAATATCAACGTAGAAATTATTGAATCAGTAAAATAAAATATTGAACAGTAATTACTGTAATAATTATTGAGTAGTGACTTCTTACGTAAGAATCAATAATTTGTGCAATACCGTGTGCTACTGTGCAACACCGCGTATTGCTGTATTTTAACCACCGGGTATTCCAACAGTTTTAACAGTAACAACTACGCCTTTATTTATAAAAAAACTCATACTTGTCGTTTTCTTCATCCGACAGTTTTTCGTTATGGGGCCCACAAATGGCTGCGCCGTCGTACGAATATTCCACGACCAAACAAATATTCCCCGACAATAATGAGTATTTTCTAACCACTTGTTTATTTAAAATATTTGCTTATTTTACCCATAACTAACCACATTAATCAAATCAACCATTTACTATTTCAAAATAATAAATAGAGAAATTTTAATTTTATAAAAAGTCGGGGTCTTACACATAGGCTATGACTTTCCCATGTTGCATGAGAATACATCCTAAACCTTTGCCTGAAGCATCGTTGTAGATGACAAATCCCTCCAAACCTGATGGTATTGTCAGAATAGGTGCCGAAATGAGTCTCCTATTGATTTCTTGGAAGCTCTTCTCACATTCCTCGCTTTATACGAATTTTATATCTTTTTGAGTCAGCTGAGTTAATGGAGTAGCGATTCGAGAAAATCCTTCCACGAATCTCCGATAATAACTAGCTAAGCCCAGAAAGCTACGTACTTCGGTTACTGACTTTGGTTGCTCCCAACTTTGTATTGCTTCAATCTTTGTCGGGTCAACTGATATTTCATACTTTGATACTACGTGCCCAAGGAATGCTACTTCTTCAAGTCAAAACTCACATTTCTTGAACTTGGCATATAGCTTATTTTTACGAAGCTTTTGGAGTATTAGCCTCAAGTGTTACTCATGATCTTCACGACTTTTAGAATAGATGAGGATGTCATCAATAAAGACAACCACAAAATGATCTAAATATTCTTTGAATACTTGGTTCATCATATCCATGAAAGCCGCAGGAGCACTAGTCAATCCGAAAGACATGACTAGGAATTTATAATGCCTGTACCGAGTCCTGAAAGCAATCTTTGGAATGTCATCAGTTTTAATCTTTAACTGATAATATCCGGGACGAAGATCAATTTTTGAGAAGAATTTAACACCTTGCAACTAGTCAAACAGGTCATCAATGCGAGGTAGTGGGTACCTATTTTTTATGGTGACATGGTTCAACTCCCGATAGTCAATACAAAGTCGCATACTCCCCAAGGAGATGTACTAGGACGAATGAAACCAATATCCAACAACTCCTATAGTTAGGTTTTTAACTTTTGAAGTTCAATAAGAGCTATTCGATATGGGGTTTTGAAAAGGGGTTTTGTACCGGGTTCAAGGTCAATAGAAAATTCGATATCATGCTTTGGGGGTAGGCCAGGAAGTTCCTCAGGAAATACGTTAAAAAATTAACTAACAACAGAAATATTATTCAAATCTGACGTATTTTTGTTTAACTCCATGACATGACCTAAGAAAGCTTGACATCTATTTTTTAATAAACGATTGGCTTTATGGCTTGATATGACAGTGATTGACTTTAGTGGTTTGGTTGCTTGAATTCGCGTAACAGGTTGGTTAGAAATATAAAAACTAACGACCTTACGAAAGTAATCGACTTTAGCATGATAAGTGGTTAACCAATCAATCCCTAAAATCACATCAAATGCAAGTATTTTCAAAGAGATGAGATCAACAGGTAATATAATGGTCCCAACTTGAATCAAGCAAGATTTATAAACAGTGGATGTAATGAAAGTTTCTCCTAACGGAGTTTCAACAGATAAGTCAAAGTCTAATTTCTCCGGAGTCAAGTTCAAACATTGAGCACAAGCAGGAGAGATAAAAGAATGGGTAGAACCAGTATCTAATAAGGTATAAACTTCGCAAAAGTTTATGATTAGCTTACCCGTGATCACCTCGTTCGGGTTCCTTGCGTTTTGGGCAGTCACGACAAACTCTCTTCTAAGAACCACCGACTTTGACTTGTCTGGGACAGCCTTTGGAGTCACCATCCCCGCTGGACTTAGTTTCGCTATAGGACAATCTCGAGCTATATGACCTTCCTTTCCACAGTTATAACACACCTTAAATTATTGTGGGCAGTCTCGGCTGATGTGTCCCTCTTTCCCGCATTTATAACATACGACCGGTGGTCGTTCTCCTCCCCTAGAAACAGTTGATGCTGGTGCTGACATCATCACGTTGTCATTGTTGTACCTTCTCTTTTTGACATCTCCCCCCGACTCGTTGCTTCTACTATCATGGCCACGATTATCACCAGAGTGGTTGTAAGACCCCAACTTTTTATAAAATTAAAATTCCTCTATTTATTATTTTGAAATAGTAAGGGGTTGATTAGATTAATGTGGTTAGCTATGGGTAAAATGTGCAAATATTTTAAATAAGAAAATGGTTATAAAATACTCATTGTTATTGGGGAATATTCGTTTGGTCGTGAAATATTCTTGCTGTTGGGGAATATTTGTACGACGGTGCAGCCATTTGTGGGCCTAAAAATGGAAAACTGTCAGATGAAGAAAACGATAAGTATGAGTTTTTTTTATAAATAACGGCGTAACGGTTACCGTTAAAACTGTTGGAATGCCCGGTGGGTAAAGTAAAGTAATACGCGTTGTTGCACATTAGCACACGGTATTGCACAATAATTCTAATTATTGATTCTTACGTAAGAAGTCACTACTTAATAATTGTTATAGTAATTACTGTTCAATATTTTACTTTATTGATTCAATAATTGCTACGCTGATATTTTATAGTATTGATTCAATAATTGTCACTGCACAGTATTTTCCATTATCAAATCAGTAATTCATATTATTTGAATAATATTATTATATAGCATTATTGGCAATATCTAAGGAAGTTCTGTCTAGGAAAGGGATTTGGTCACCTAATTACGCGTTAGTAAGGAGAAATCCTTATCAGAAAGCCCCTCTTTCCTAGGAACGACATGATTGTCATTATTATGATTCTATGATATTATTTGTGAATAATTAATTATTGATTTATATGAAAAGGAAATATTTATTAAGGAATTAATGCTGAGGTGTTTTATCAATATTTAGTCGCAATAGAGGTGTTAAAAATCATCCGTATATGGATTTCGGTCATTTTTCAATTAGAATTTAGAAAAACTTTCTTCTACAAAATTATAGAGTTTTAAATTTCCTATGAAATGGACATAAGATTTGAATTTTTCTGATAAAAGAGCTATTTATTATGAATTATTGAAGTTTCGAAATAATTAATTTTTGGTGTTATAAATGATTTTTAAAAGAAAAATGTTTTTAATGTGGGTGGGACCCACTTGTGTGTGTGCTGATGAGAGTGATGTGGTGTGAATAGGAAATTTTTTTCAAAAATTTTAATATTTTATTAATTTTTTACTTTGGTGATCTAAGCATTTTCCTATAAATAGGTTGCTTAATTTAGAATTGAAAATCACACCAGAATCAGAAGTTTTCTTTCTCTATAATATTGAACGTATTTTTGTGAGTATTTAGATACTTCGAGTGTTACTATTCAGTGCAAGTTTCCTTCAGCATTATATTCGATATTTCAACCAGAAGTACTATTCTTTTGGGGTAAGGGATGTTTTTTTTGTAAATGATGTTATTTCTTTCAATATCATTATACCAAAATATTGGTAACAATTTTATTATGAAATTTTTACCTTTTCATGTCAAGATTACTATTCACGTATACGATACTATTCACGTATACGACAATATTCAAAATACAGTACTATTTATGAGTACTATTCATGAAGAATGATTTTTCTTGTGAAATTTTTGCCTTTTCGTGTCGGGGTTACTATTCACGTATACGATACTATTCACGTATATGACACTATTCACAGAAAAATTAAATTTTATTTTGTTTGTCTAAGTTGTCCATTATGGTTACTATCTTTGATTGTATCCATGTTTTGATCTTCATTCTTGAATTTTGCTCCATAATTGATTATTATGGAGTATTTTTGAACTTGGATAAACTAAAGTACGAATCCCTAATCTTTGTCCTTTTATCTCTCTGAATTCATTTTGTTGAAAGTACTTTTATCATCCTCAGTCCTAAATGGTGATATAACTGAATATCTTTGGCCTGTAGTGCAAAGATGAATGAATACCTGATGAATATCTTTGGCCCGTAGTGCAAAGATGGACAGGTGTTGAGATGAACATGACCAACTGGTGATACGAATGAATATTTTTGGCTCGTAGTGCGAAGATAAATATTTTATTCAAGATGTATATTGATTGATGTTACAGGGATAAAATATTGATGATGAACTTTTAAATTATAGAAGATAGTAGCCTTCATTATCTACTTAACTCTTCTAATGAATTGTTATTTTGGCTACGAATATTAATCTAAAACTTGTTGTCCATTATATTTTATCTAATTTATTGAAGGCTAACGATAATTTATTTTACATTATCTTAGTCATAATATTCTTTGCTGGGCTAGTTGAGCTCATTCTTTTCCTATTTGTTCTATTTTTCTTCTTAGGATGCAAGAATATAGCGGAAACTAGTCAGGGTGTGGAGTGATGGTTTGAGACAATTGCTTTAGCAGTCCTCACTATTTTATAAAATAGTGTATCAATAATTGTAATGGGGACTTATTTGAGTTTGAATATTGTCTAGAAGACAATATTTATGTTTAAACTCACAGCATATGTGTTGTCGTATTTTACACGACAATTGTAATAATGAAGTTGTAGTTATTTTCTGTACCATGTATTTGGCGACTCAGAATGGGTTGTGTGGATGTCACAGTGGTTACTGCTTCTGTCCGGATATTTTCCTCCCCGCCGGTTGTCATTGCTCCGATGACTGCTGTCACCGGTATGACCCTGGTTGTGGTCCCCCGGTTGAACAGACTCATTATCTCGCTCTAATAATTAAGCCATGTTCACAACATCTGAATATATAGAAAATTTGTGAGAAATGAGGTATTGACGAATTTTGGGTTTCAAACCTCTCAGAAACATCCGCGTCATACATTCCTCATTCTCTACTAAATGAGGTGCAAACCTGGATAACTCCGCGAACTTAGCCTCGTACTGGGACATAGTCATGTTCTTCTGTTCCAGTCTGATAAACTCTACCTCCTTCATATGACGAATACTGAAGTACTTGTCATTGAACAGTTTTTAAAACGCTTCCCAAGACATTTTAAGTGCGGCAGGCTGGGTACACTTCACAGATTTCCACCAGTAATCTGCCTCACCACAGAACATAAATGTGGCGAATGGAAACTTTTGTTCCTTCGTGCATCCTAAGACATCAAATGTCTTGGTAATTTGCTTAACCCACTTTTTTGCCTTGATCGGATCCGACTTTCCCCAAAAATCTGGCGGTCCTAACTCCTTGAATTGCTTAGCAGTGACCAGCCGTGAGTTTCATTGTTTCCCCCCTACATTTTGAACATGAGTCTCTCTCGTCTGGTTTTGCATGAACTGCAAAAAGCTTCTAAACATCCCATTATTCATCGTTTGTTCGGTAGTGTTGTTTACAGGAGGAATATTGTCTTTCGTTGCACGTTCCCCTGGTTGGTGATTAAAGTTATCTCAACGGTCTCATTCACTCCATTGTTAACATTTCCAGCTGTCATTCTCAAATACTGCCACAAAATAAGGGTTAATTAAACAAATTAACATATCACATATTAACCATATGCTCCGACTGACCAACCAAATAAGCTTAGGTAGGACAAACTAGCGAAGGATTTACTCGTCTCTCCCCTCCTAGTTCTATTCCCCGATCTCTGCCAGAGACCATATCCCTAAGCTCTGATATCAACTGTGACGCTCCCAAAATTGGTCCACACAACCCATTTTGAGTCGTCAAATACATGGTACAGAAAATAACTACAACTTCATTATTACAATTGTCGTGCAAAATACGACAACACATGTGTTGTGAGTTTTAATACAAATATTATCTTCTAGACAATATCCAAACTTAAATAAAGTCCTCATTACAATTATTGATATACTATTTTACAAAATAGTGAGGACTGCTAAAACAACTATCTTAAACCATCTCTCCACACCCCGACTAGTTTTCGTTATATTCTCACCTCCTGATAAGAAAAATGGAAAAAAAAGGAAAAGGGTGAGCTCAACTAGCCTAGTAAAGAATATTATGACTAAGATAATGCACAACAAATTATCCTTAGTCTTCAACAAAAAAAAATCTGATAGAATATAATAGACAACAAGTTTTAGATCAATAACTGCAGCGGAAATAAGAATCCATTAGAAGAGTCAAGTAGAACATGAAATCTACTATCTTCTACGATTTAAAAGTCCATCATCAATATTTATCCCTGTAGCATCATTCAATAAATATTTCAATTCAATGAATTATCCATGCACTACAGCCAAGGGTATTCGTTAGTATCACCAGTGGTCATGTTCATCTCAACACCTGTCCATCTTTGTATTACGGGCCAAATATATCCATACGGTAATCATTCATCTTTGCACTACAGGCTAAAAATATTCAGTTAAATCACCATTTAGGACTGAGGATGATGAAAATATTTTAAAGAAAACGAATCCATTGAGATAAAAGGACAAGGATTAAGGATTCATACTTTAGTTTATCCAAGTTCAAAAATACTCCATAATAAATAATTGTGGATCAAAATTCAAGAATGAAGATCAAAACATGGATACAATCAAAGATAGTAACCATAATAGACAACTTGGACAAAGAAAAGAAAATTTAATTTTTCTGTAAATAGTATCGTATTCGTGAATAGTGCCGTATACGTGAATAGTAACCCCAACACGAAAAGGTAAAAGTTTTACAATAAAATTCATATCAATATTTCGGTATAATGATATTAAAAGAAATAACATCATTTATGAAAAAAAAAAATAACATCCCTTACCTCAAAAAAATAGTACATCTGACTGAAATATCGAATATAATGTTGAAAAAAACTTACAATGTATAGCAACACTCAAGATATCTAAATACTCACAAAAATACGCTCGATATTATAGAGAGAAACTTCTGATTCTAGTGTGATTTTCAATTCTAACCTAAGCACCCTATTTATAGGAAAATGCCAGAACGCCAAAACAGACTAACCTGCTACCAGTGGCTTTACTTTTTGCCATTCACGCACACCACACTAACTTCAACATTTTTCATCAAAAAAAACAAAAGTGGGGCCCACCCATGTTTTTAACAAAAAAATATTTATTTTTTAAACTTCAATAATTCATAATAAATAGCCCTTTTATCATAAAAATACGAATTCTATGTCCTTTTCATAAGAAATTTAATTCTCTACAACTTTGTAGAAGAAAGTTTTTCCAAATTTCAAACAAAAAATGACAAATTTACATACGGATGATTTTTCCACACTTTCATTTCGACAAAATACATATACTGATAAAAACAACCATCAGCACTAATTCCATTATTTATAACAAATTAAACAAATATTTATTTATCATATTCATCAATTATTTATAATTCCTCAATAATTATTACTAATTAATATTATAGATTCACAATACTGATAACCAAATCGTTCCTAAGAAAGAAGGGGCTTTCCTATAAGAATTTCTTCTTATTGGCGCGCAATTAAATAACCTAACCCCTTTCCTCGACAGAACTTTCTAGACATTATCAATAATGCTATCCAATAATATTAATTCAATAATATGAGTTACTATGTCGTGATGATTATTGAATCAATAATGCAAAATACTATTCAATTATCACTATAGCAATTATTGCACTAATAATATGAAAGACTGCAATTTTACTGTATCAATTTTTGAGTGAATTCTTACATAAGAATCAATAATCAGAAATATTGTGCAATACCGTGTACCACTGTGTAACCACGCATATTACTGTACTTTTATCACCGGGTATTTTAACAGTTTTTTAACGGTAAAAGTTTTGTCGTTATTTTTATAAAAAGGTTATTCCTATCGCTTTCTATATCCGACAGTTATTCCGTTATGGGGCCCACAAGTGGCTGCGATGTCGTACGAATATTTCTCGATAACAAGAATATTCCACGACCAAACAAATATTCTCCGACAACAATGAGTATTTTATAACCACTTGCGTATTTAAAATATTTGCGCATTTTACCCAAAACTAACCACATTAATCAAATCAACCCCTTACTATTTCAAAATAATAAATAGAGGAAATTCTATTTTATAAAAAAAAAAAATTGGGGTCTTATAGATATGACTTAAACATGCCTGAAAATAAGTATAACAAGTGGTACAAAGCTTCTTTATGAGTTATGAAGTGTCTAACATGATTTTAGTAGGAGATTTTTAGCAAAACTTAAATTTTTGCAAACAAACTTTGATGGAACTTATGTCTGCAAGTTATGAACTTGATGATATATATACATGACTAATTTCAAACATAAATGAGTATGATATAGTGTTTATAGTTCCTTTGTTCATAACAAAACTTGACCTTGTGTTAGAGAAATTTTCAAGAAAAGCTTGATATAACAAAGCTAATATGCATGAATACTTCATGATATACATTCTGATCTTACGAAGGTGTTAACATAACTTGACTACATATGATAAGAGCTTTAAAGTTACCTTGTATGTGTTAAATTGCATTGTTCAAGTTTAAAATGATTTCAAAAGCAAACTTGGATATGTTTTCAAACCAAGTGCATGAGGTATGAGTAGTTAAGTTCTAGGAATCTAAAATAGCATGTTTACGTTCATTATGTCTCTAAGCATGACTCTTATGTGTTTGATATAACGGTAGTAAACCAAGGATGAGTATAAGTTTGTTTTTAAAGCAATATTAATGCTAGTTTTGAATAAATGATACGAACACTATGAGTATGTGTATTAATAGATTATGTAATCTCTACGTGAACATATGGCCATATTATAAAGCATGGTGACTACATGACCTTGTTATGCTTTAATGCCATGCAAATTGTAAACTAAAACTTGTAAAAGTGAACTCAAGAATAAGCTTATGTGAGAACCTCTAGCATGTATGAATGATAAGTGTAAGTGTATAGGTATATTAAAGTTGGAGTGAAATCATGAGAGCAGAAGCTCAACTCTGGCCAGGCTAGAGAACAGCGCAGCTGCGCCATCCCTAAGCCTAGCCAGGGCACAGCTGCGTCATCCTGCAGTTAGTTATGGTTTCTATTTGTAATCTGATGTTCAAAACATGCTTATATGGTTACTTTAACTTGTGTTATGTGACTAGTATACTATCCAATGTGGTAAGAAGCATGCTAGGTAATAGAATCAAATGAGTTAATGAGAAATTATAACTTTCAAATGAAAAGTTCAAAAAGGTATTTGCAAACTAGAAAGCAATGGTTTAAAAATTGATCGTTTGATTTTGTTATGTCTTACAAACTGATTTTGTGCTAGGAGGATGTAGAATATGTATGTATAGATTATACAACTAAGTTAGATGTTTGTGGTTAAAGTTATGTATCATGTATATGTATGCGTAGCTAATGAATATCCTATACGCGTAACTATATTATGTTAGGATTCGAAATAGTAGTGATAAGATATATTTTGGCAAATTACGCTTGAGGCAAGTACTCGAACCTTACTCTTTATTGAGCATTACTTGAACTTGTGCTATTATTGATCGTACAAGTAGAACTTTGATAGTTTAATACTTCATAATCAAGAAATGAAATGGTTTACAAATATTGATTCGAACGAAAATAGTTTATATATACATTGTGAAAGAAAACTGTCTAAGCCATTGCTTCGACTAGACTAATAATATCTGATCAAAAGCTATCTAAACCAAATTAACTTGGTGCGGACTCTTATAACTAAGATGAACAACCCTCTTTGTAGGGGAATTATATATTGTCGGGGAACTGACGTGCACACATGAGAAAGATTAAATGTTATGCATGATATAGGGTACTTTAGGCTGATCACCTGTTGTACTCGTTTTATAGAATTATTAGTTTATTACTGTTAATTCTAAGAGAAGTTCATAGTCCTTGGTGACTGCTTAGTATTCATTACTTTGAAATCTTGAATTGATTAATTGTTGAATATTACTGCTATTTTCTGTCCATAGCGACTATTGTTGATAATCATTGATATTTCTTGCTATCCTGAACTATCATTATTGTTATACCCTAGAGAAATCTAAAACTACATTGAATACCCTTATTACTATATTACTTACTGGGAAAATTTGTTACTCATCCTTGATTTCCTTAAAATTTTCAGTTAAGGCAGAACGTGGTGAACCCTCTAGCAAGGACAAGGTTAAAGAGAAAGCTTTGGTGTAGTAGTTTTATAGTACTAGGAATGTACTATTATCCTGTTGTAGAAGTACTTATTTATATTAAGCTATGTTTAATTTAAGTTGTATTGTAAGAGATGTTTAAGTTACGAACCCTTGGGACGAGAATACTTATATTATAACAATATAATTTATTCTATTATTTTGCTGTGATGATTTTAGTATGTTATTAGAGTTAGTATGTGACAACCAAATTTGAGACAAGTATGGTCTGAATTTGGGGGCGTTACAGGTTGGTATCAGAGCTGTAGTTATAAACCTTAGGAGCAAGAGTCCTTAGATTATAACTTAGGAGAACTTAGAAGATAGGAAGAGAGGAAACTCATGTAGTGTTTTCCTAGAGTGAGACATAGTGTGTTATGGAATATAACTTCATTATATACAATGAACTTATGCTTATTTAACATTCTAATGGAGTTGCTGTTTATTTATCTTATGTTGGTGGTTGTAGGATGACTGACATGGGAGGACCTAGCCGAGTAGTAGAGGAGGAGCCGCGTGACATACACGTGGTATTTGAGGCACCATTGATAGCAAAGCCTATATCAGCAGTGGCCCCTATCGATGATGATGACGACGAGGAGGAGGAGATTGAGCCATTACCCGAATAGTCTGATCCGGAGGAGGAGCCTATGGAGGAGGAGCTTATGGGGGATGAGCCCATAGAGGACTCCGACGAGACAACTTTTGAGGATCGGATGTTCAGGGAATATGAGGATTAGATTTTGCAGTTAAGATGTAGAGTGGAAAAGTTAGAGGCTGAGGCTAGAGAGAGGGAGTCCAAGTTCCATAAACTGAGGGACGAGGACCACCAGAGAAAATTAGTGATGTAGGAGTTGGAGGTAGAGATTGCTCACAAAAAGGAGGCACGAATCCAGATGGGAACTTTGTTCCACAGATCGGTGGCCAGGAATGTAGAGAGCTGGCAGGGAAGCTGGAAGAGATGGAGCAGAGAGTGATGAGCGAGAGGACGGAGAAGGAAGCTCTCCTAACTCAGTTAGAGATGGAAGTGATGGATAGGATCCATTTCGAGGAGAAGTGGGAAGAAGCCAATGATAGGGCTAGTGACTTGGAGGATGAGGTGAGATGCAAGAAGAGGAAGATGAACAGGATTGGTTACGTTGTGCACACGACCATGGAAAGATTGATTGACGGGGTGAATCACTACCCGACAGAGCAGGGATAGACTCGGCACACCATAAACAAAGATATGGTGGTGCACATCACTCATAGGGAGTACCAGAGCGCTGTGAAGCGCGTAATGATAGATTAAGTCTAGGCGTTAGAAGTTAGTAGTTGTAGTATTTTATTTATATGTTGTATAATCTGTTGTAATGAAATCTCAGTCTTTTGTGTAAGATATGAGATAGTTGTAAACCCCAAACTTTTGAAAAATATTAGAGGGGTAGTATGTTAGTGATTGTCCCCATCTTTTGTGATATTAGGGGATAGGTTGTGTCATTTATAGAAGTATGCTAGAGATAATCATGATGTAACAATTTAGCATATGAATATAAATGATCTTATTTCAAAAACGTGTAATAAAATTGTATTCCTTTTCATTGAGAAATGCTTAAGTAATATATTTAGATAATAATAAAAATGAAAATTTTGTGATGCAGAAAAATGTCGCCCAGACGTAGACTAGTTGCACCAGAAGGGTCAATTAATGATGAGAGAGGACAAGTTAACCCTATACAAAGGCTAGTAGATCTGTTAGGGGAAGAAATGAACCAGTAACACCCAATCCCCAGGATGTACCAGTTACAAACTTTAAAGATTTTAGGAGTGTAGGACCTCCGGAATTCGTGGGTACTACCGATCCGATCGTGGCGCAGACGTGGATCAAGGAGATGGAGAAAGCTTTCATCATCGCTCATGTGGGTGAAGACCAAAAGACGGCATTTGCAACCTACATGATGAGAGGCGAAGAAAACTACTTGTGGGAGGCGAATCAACAGAGAGCAAGAGAAGGGATAGTGACTTAGGAGAGATTCAAGAATCTATTCTTTGAGAATTACTTCCCGAAGAGCATGAAAAATAGGATGGAGATGAAGTTCTTAGAACTTAAGTAGGGGGATATGACGGTGGCGCAATACATGATAAAGTTCAATGAGCTAGCCCATTTTACGGAACACCAAGTAGTAGATGAAGAGAGAAAAGTGAGGCGTTTCCAGCAAGGACTGAAGCCTTAGTTGTTCAACAAGGTATCGGTTCTTCAAATTAATTCTTTTGCAACATTGTTGGAGAAGGCTATTATTACAAAGGGAGGAAGTGAAGCTTTAAGTTTGTATAACAAACAGAAGAAGAGTAAGAATATAAGCAGAGATAGTCGTGGAGTAAGTAGTAGCAGAGGGAGTAATTTAGGAAAGAGAAAATGGGAAAACAACAACAACAATAATTTCAATAATCAAGTAGGGAAGTTTCGAGGAGAGATTAAGAAGAAGGCGGATGGATGCCCAAAATGTGGAAGGTATCACCAGGGCGAGTGTTGGAAGGGGAGCAGTGTTTATTACAAATGTGGCCAAGAGGGACATATTCCGTCGAACTGCCCGAAGTCGAAGAAGATCAAAGGTTGCCTCGCTTGTGGCTCGGCGGACCACCTGATCAAAGATTGTCCGAAGAAAGGAAGCGGCGGAGGAAGTAGCCAGCAAGGTGGGAATAGCAAGCTGATGATTGGCAGACCAATGCCATCCAACCATCCCACTACCCGAATGTTTAATATGGTTGTCCAAGACGTAGTAGCTGTGAAGGACGTGGTGTCAGGTATTATCCCAATCAATAATATAAATGCCTATATATTATTTGATTCGGGTGCCATCTATTTTTTTGTATCTGAGGAATTTGCTAGTCAACTTAATTTACCCCAAGAACGATTAGGAAATCCTTTGAACATAGAAGTTGCGAATAAAAAAGTAATCCCTGTAGAATATTTTTACCGAAATTGTCACGTGACATTAGAGATCATGAATTAACTGTAGATTTGATCCCGATAAGATTGGGAGAGTTTGACGTAATATTGGGAATGGATTGGTTGTATAACCATGCTACGATAATTGATTGTCAGAATAAGAGTATAAACCTTCAAACTCTGAATAAGTCTAAGGTAATGTTTTATGGTAGCTCATCGCTTAAGCAATCATGTTGTCTTACGATGATGCATGTCAAGAAATTGTTAATGAAAGGATGTGTGGGTTACTTAACGTACATTGTTGATACTCAAAAGAAGGAAGTAGAAATTAAGGATATACCTGTAGTGAGGGAATTTCAAGATGTATTTCCAAACGATCTTCCTGGTCTTCTGCCAGATAGAGAAATCGAATTCGTCATAGATTTAGCACCGGAAACTGCACCGATTTTGAAAGCCCCATAACGTATGACGCCAGTAAAAATGAAGGAATTGATGATACAATTGCAAGAGTTACTAGATAAGGGTTATATTCGACCGAGTGTGTCTCCTTGGGGAGCACCAGTGCTGTTTGTTAAGAAGAAGGATGAATCGATGAGGCTCTGTATCGATTATCGAGAATTGAACAGAGTAACGATTAAGAATAGATATTCGTTACCAAGGATAGACGACCTTTTCGATCAACTGAAGGGAGCGAAATGTTTCTTGAAGATAGATCTACGGACGGGTTATCACCAGCTGAAGGTACGGGAGGAGGACATATCGAAGATAGCGTTCCAAACTCGTTACGGACATTTCGAATGTCTAGTAATGTCATTCGGGTTGACAAATGCTCCGACAGCATTTATGGACTTGATGAACTGAGTTTTCAAGCCATTCTTAAATAAATTTGTAATAGTTTTCATCAACGATATCTTAATCCACTCGAAGACGGAGGAGGAACACGTCGAACATTTGAAGATGGTTTTGGAGGCGCTAAGGAAGGAAAAGTTGTATGCGAAGTTTTCTAATTGTGAATTTTGGATGGAAAAAGTTCAATTCTTAGGACACGTGGTGGATAAGGATGGAATTTCAGTAGACCCTGCGAAAGTAGAAGCAGTGAGTAATTAGGAACAACCAAAGACGCCAATCGAAGTAAGAAGTTTCTTAGGGTTAGTTGGGTACTATCGAAGATTTATTCAGGATTTTTCTAAGATAGCAACCCCGTTGACCAATCTAATGAGAAAGACGGTGAAGTTCGTGTGGACAGACAAGTGTGAGGAAAGTTTTTAGGAGCTGAAGAAGAGATTGAGTGAGGAACCTATATTATCATTACCAGATGATACGGGGGGATTTGTGGTGTATAGTGATGCATCACATAGAGGACTTGGTTATGTGCTAATGCAGCATGGCAAAGTCATTGCGTATGCGTCACAACAACTGAACGATTACAATAAACGATACCCTACTCATAACTTAGAGTTAGCGATAGTAGTTTTTGCGTTAAAGATTTGGAGGCATTATTTGTACGGGGAGAAGTGTGAGATATACACGGACCACAAGAGTCTGAAATATATCTTCACACAGAAGGAGTTGAACATGCGTCAAAGGAGGTGGTTAGAATTAATCAAGAATTATAACTGCGAGATTCTTTATCACCTGTGAAAAGCAAATGTAATGGCTAACGCGCTAAGTAGGAAAGGAAGGGAGAGGTTATTTCGATTTAAAACTCAAGAGGGGTTGATAAGGGATATAGAAAAATTGGAGATAGAAGTAAAGGGACCAGAAAGGTCTGAAGAAAGACTGTTTGTAGTAGAAGCTCGTCCAACCTTGTTGGACAGAGTAAAGGAATCACAGGAGAATGATGAAGAGTGCGAGAAAATCAGGAAGGGGATCACAGAAAATGAGGAAGAGAAATTTAAAATAGATAAAGATGGTATTTTGAGATTCGAAGGAGAGTGTGGGTGTCAGCGATAAACGAGTTGTGGGAAGAGATTTTACATGAGGCACACAATACGATGTATTCTTTTCATCTAGGAGGCATGAAGATGTACCGGGATTTGAGGAAACAGTTTTGGTGGCCCAATCTAAAACGAGAAATCACGGAGTGCGTTAGTAGATGTCTTACGTGTCCACGGGTCAAAGTAGAGCACCAGAGGCTGAGCGGTCTACTCCAACTATTGGAAATACCAGAGTGGAAATGGGAGCACATTATAATAGACTTCTTGGTGGGACTTCCAATCACACAGAAAGGTTTTGATGCCATTTGGGTTATCGTAGATCAACTAACGAAGACGGCTCATTTTCTACTGATCAAGATCCGATATAGTTTGAATCAGCTAGCGAATCTGTACATAATGGGAATTATTTCGTGACATGGAGTGCCAGTATAGATTGTCTCTGATCAAGATCTGTGCTTCACGTTAAAATTCTGGAAGAGTTTACAAGAGAGGACGGGAACACAGCTGAGATTGAGTACCGCTTATCATCTGCAGACATACGGACAAAGTGAGCGAACGATACAAACGCTGGAGGACATGCTTAGGACTTGCGTAATGGACTTCAAAGGAAGTTGGTACGATCACCTACCTCTAGTAGAATTTGCTTATAACAATAGTTACCATGCGAGTATCGGCATGCCACCGTATGAATCTCTTTACAGGATAAAGTGTAGAACATCGTTGTGTTGGGATGAAGTCGGAGAACAAAAGATGCTAGGACCAGAGTTAGTGCAATAAACTGCAGATGTGGTGACATTGATAAGAGCTAGATTAGTAGTTGCACAAGATCACCAGAAGAAATACGTAGACTTACATCAACAGGACCGCGACTTTTAAGTCAGAAGTCACATTTTCTTAAAAGAATCTCCTTGGAAGGGAAAAATACGATTCGGTAAGAAGGGAAAGTTGAGACCAAGATTCATAGGACCATTCGAAGTATTGAAGCGAGTGGGCGAAGTGGCGCACAAAGTTACATTACCACCTGTGTTGGAGCACATCCATAACGTGTTTCATATCTCTATGTTGCGTCCATACAAGCCTGACTACAAACACGTGATTTCTTACGATCCCATTCAAGCGAAGAAAAAAATTAGTATATGAAAAAATTCATGTTCAAATATTGGATAGGAAAGAGCATATATTAAGAAATAAAATTATAACTTCTGTAAAAGTACTTTGGCGGAACCACGATGCTGAGGAGGCCACATGGGAATTAGAAGATAAGATGCGCAAGGATTATCCCCATTTATTCGTGTAACCTTGTACCAATTCTGAGGACGAAATTTTTATAAGAGGGGGGGAGGATGTAAGAACCGTGAATTTCATGAATGAATAATTATTTTAATATAATAAGAAAAGGAATATTTATTTGAATATAAATATTGATGTGTTTTAAGATGAGTAATTCAATTAGTGTAAATTGAATTTATAAGAATTGAGAAGTGTGGAATTGATGATGAGAATTATGAAATGCCTTGTGTGGCATAATGAGAAACGAGAAAATTCAGTAAGTGAATTAAAAGAGAAATAGTTCATTAAGAGGAAGATTAGTTATGAGCGATTATATGATTTCACATAAGGAATGAATAAACTTTTAAACTAGTAATATCACCAATATGGAAGTTAATTCATATCATGTCATACTAGTATGATGATAGAGGTCGGAACTAGCTTAGAGCTAAACCAATTTTAGCACTACCAGGGACCGGCGCAGCTGCGCCCTCCCAGCAGTACAAACTGGCGCAGCTGTGCCCTCCCAGCAGTACAAACTGGCGCAGCTGCGCCAATGGCCAGAACTGGATAAATTGATTATTATTGTAGAAAATTTAATGGAACAATAATGAAATGTGTGACATAAACAAAATCATGTGATAAGAATACATATTAATGATATAAGGTACCAAGTAGTACAATGAAATCATATGTGATATTTTAATAAAGAATTAATGAACTAACTGTGTATTCCAAAAATTCAGAATAAGATTAAATGTTTAGAATGGACATTTAATATTGAATAATGTCATAATGTGGTTATGTGACTAATAAAAACATTTATGGGGAATACCCGGACAGTAATACTTATCTGCGTTATTTTATCTGCACTAAATATTAAATTGTGTATACTCAATGTACATGGATTATATGATATGAGTACATAAATAATCCCTAATTTTCCTAATATAGTAACAATTGTACATTCAAATTACATTTTTGGGAAGTAAAGTAACTGAACTAAACAAGTTAATTACGTTGCTGGAAATTTAGCTCATCAGTTGCTCCAACAGTGTATGAACAGTAACCTATGGCCTAATTACGTAACTTCCAAGCTGTGATCATTGGCTAGAAGGATGGCTGAGGGTGGGTAGTTAAACCACTCTTCATTAACCATTGTTTCCTTCTAATACACCATGGATTCCAACTTCAGTGTAAAGCCAATGCCCAGTCCATCAATTCTCTATATAAAGCAATTACATTTTCAGTTTTACATTGTTAAAATTTGTCTGAGGAACTCTGATAATTTAAAATTGAGTGTTTGTTGTTCAAAGAAGAGGCTAGCAATCTCAGAAGAAAGAAACTAAGTTTACTAAGCTTCAAGAGGTATAAAAATCCTAACTTTGGCACTTAGTTGGGTTTTGCCAAATTCTTAGGATTACTTGAAATTCTCTGTTAATCAATGTGAATTTACATGTTATTATGTGTTTAGGAAGTATGTGTTCATATATGGAACCTTGAATGATGGAATTAAATATGTTTTAACCAATTAAAATCATTATTGGTTGAGGCTCTACAAAATAGAGCAAGTTACTGCTTCTGTTCAGGTAGGGCGTAGCTGCGCCCAGTTTATACTAGGGTGCAGCGCAGTTGCGCCATACCCAATATGTGAATGGATTCTATTTTTCAATCTGGTAAAATCTAATCTACTGATATGACTTAAACATGCATGAAAATAAGTATAAAAAGTGGTACAAAGCTTCTTTATGAGTTATGAAATGTCTAACATGATTTTAGTAGGAGATTTTTTAACAAAACTTAAATTTTTGCAAACAAACTTTGATGGAACTTATGTCTGCAAGTTCTGAACTAGATGATATATATGCATGACTAATTTCAAACATAAATGACTATGATATAGTGTTTATAGTCCCTTTATTCATAACCAAACTTGTTAGACCTTGTGTTAGACAAATTTTCAAAAAAAGCTTAATATAACAAAGCTAATATGCAAGAATACTACATGATATACATTCTGTTCTTACGAAGGTGTTAACATAACTTGACTACATATGATAAGAGCTTTAAAGTTGCCTTGTATGTGTTAAATTGTATTGTTCAAGTTTAAAATGATTTCAAAAGAAAACTTGGATATGTTTTCAAACCAAGTGCATAAGGTATGAGTAGTTAAGTTCTGGGAATCTAAAATAACATGTTTACGTTCATTATGTCTCTAAGCATGACTCTTATGTGTTTAATATAACGGTAGTAAACCAAGCATGAGTATAGGTATGTTTTTAAAGCAATATCAATGCTAGCTTTGAATAAATGATACTAACACTATGAGCATGTGTATTAACAGATTATGTTATCTCTATGTGAACATATGGTCAAGTTATAAAGCATGGTGACTACATGACCTTGCTATGCTTTAATGTCATGTAAATTGTAAACTAAAACTTGTAAAAGTGAACTCAAGAATATGCTTATGTGATAACATCTAGCGTGTATGAATGATAAGTGTAAGTGTATAGGTATATTAAAGTTGGACTAAAATCAAGAGAGCAGAAGCTCAACTCTGGCTAGGCTAGAGGACAGCGCAGCTGTGCCGTCCCTAAGCCTGGCCAGGGCGCAGCCGCGCCATCCTGCAGTTGGTTCTGGTTTCTGTTTGTAATCTGATGTTTAAAGTATGCTTATACGGTTACTTTAACTTGTGTTATGTGACTAGTATACTCTCCAATGTGGTAAGAAGCATGCTAGGTAATAGAATCGAATGAGTTAATGAGAAATTATAACTTTCAAATGCGAAGTTTAAAAAGGTATTTATAAACTTGAAAGCAATGATTTGAAAATTGATCGTTTGGTTTTGTGATGTCTTACAAACTGATTTTGTGCTAGGAGGATGTAGGATATGTATGTATAGATTATACAACTAAGTTAGATGTTTGTGGTTAAAGTTATGTATCATGTATATGTATGCGTAGCTAATGAATATCCTATACGCATGACTATATTATGTTAGAATTCGAAATAGTGGTGATAAGATATATTTTGGTAAATTACGCTTGAGGCAAGTACTCGAACCTTACTCTTTATTGAGCATTACTTGAACTTGTGTTATTATTGATCGTACAAGTAGAACTTTGATAGTTTAATACTTCGTAATCTAGAAATGAAATGGTTTACAAATATTGATTCGAACGAAAATTGTTCATATATACACTGTGAAAGAAAACTGTCTAAGCCATTGCTTCGGCTAGACTAATAATATCTGATCGAAAGCTATCCAAACCAAATTAACTTGGTGCGGACTCTTATAACTGAGATGAACAACCCTCTTAGTAGGGGAATTATATATTGTCGGGAAACTGACGTACACGCATGAGAAAGACTAAATGTTATACATGACATTGGGTACTTTAGGATGATCACATGTTGTATTCGTTTTGTAGAATTATCCGTTTATTACAGTTAATTCTAGGAGAAGTTCTTAGTCCTTGGTGACTGCTCAGTATTTATTACTTTAAAATCTTGAATTGATTAATCGTTGAATATTACTACTATTTTCTGTCCGTAGCGACTATTGTTGATAATCATTGATATTTCTTGTTATCCTGAACTTTCATTATTGTTATACCCTAGAGAAATCTAAAACTACATTGAATACCCTTATTGTTATATTACTTTTTGGGAAAATTTGTTGCTCATCCTTGCTTTCTTTAAAACTTTCAGTTAAGGCAGAACGTGGTGAACCCTCTGGCAAGGACAAGGGTAAAGAGAAAGCTTTGGAGTAGTAGTTTCATATTTCTAGGAATGTACTATTATTCTGTTGTAGAAGAACTTATTTATATTAAGCTATGTTTAATTTAAGTTGTATTGTAAGAGATGTTTAAGTTACGAACCCTTGGGACAAGAATAATTACATTATAACAATGTAATTTATTCTATTATTCTGATGTGATGGTTTTAGTATGTTATTAGAGTTAGTACGTGACAACCAAATTTGAGACAAGTATGGTCTGAATTTGGGGGCGTCACAGGTTGGTATCAGAACTGTAGTTATAAACCTTAGGAACAAGAATCCTTAGATTATAACTTAGGAGAACTTAGAAGATAGGAAGGGAGGAAACTCATGTAGAGTTTTCCTAGAGTGAGACTTAGTGTGTTATAGAATATAACTTCATTATATACAATGAACTTATGTTTATTTAATATTCTAATGGAGTTGTTGTTTGTTTGTCTTATATTGGTGGTTGTAGGATAACTGACATGGAAGGACGTAGCTGAGTAGTAGAGGAGGAGCCGCGTGACATACACGTGGTATTTGGGGGACCATTGATAGCAGAGCCTATATCATCAGTGGCCCCTATCGATGATGATGACGACGAGGAGAAGGAGATGGAGCCAATACCCGAGGAGTCTGATCCGGAGGAGGAGCCTATGGAGGAGGAGCCTATGGGGGATGAGCCCATGGAGGACCATAAGCGTCCATTCGCTGAGGGGTTTAAAACATACCATATTATTATGTGTCACGAACTTACCATATGCATTAGTTTTAAAAACTTGCACCTAACCCTAATAATATCTAACTAATCTTAATAGTTTCTAACTATCAAATATACATATGAGAAAAGAATCACCTTTTAGCCACATATACATTGATAGCGCGACACCAAATTCCAATGATTATCAATGTGATAAACTGAGTGCAAGCACAAAACCCTCGCCCATACAAAGGTTTGTACAACTCAGCCACCACATGAGTCCTCAATTAAAATCCCACCTAACTCTATCTTGCTTATAACTTGCTCTTTGCTTGATACAAATTCCTCGTATCACATTATCTATAACTCCTAATGATTTTATCTCGTACTATATCATAGTACATTATCTTCATAGCATTAAGCTATAATTATTCAAACATTACAGACCATCTTTCTTTTATAACTTAAACAGATCACATCGTGATCTTATTTTATAATCATCTAACTTAAAATTCTTTTCTTAACTCGTGATCGTTTTGTTTTACGATCATCTTTCTTTCCTTTTTCATCATTTATGATTTCATTTATGTTTTTAATCTTACAGACTTTGTCTATTCATCATTATTCGTTATCTTGGCTATTGGAGTTAGGTAACTCCCATTTATTATCTTTATATCTCTTCAAGATTCTTCTTTGAATTTTCTTGTTTATATAACAATTCTTCCTTTAAGAATTTCTAACTTCATTTACATTGCTCAACATTTCATTCAAGTTCTACATTTTCATCATACGTATCCATTTTCTATACTTGGTACACACCGAGTCTCTAATAGTTTCAATATAGTACGCTGAGTGGTTTCCCACAAACAACCAACAAACTAGGTTCTGAGTTGCTAGTTCGTATATACCTCCGCTCTATGAAGGAATCGTTTAACCCAGATACCATACGTCAACTATTAAAGAGTACAATCGTACCATACTTAAATATAACTTTCTATTCTTAACTTCTTTATCATTCTCTTCTTATAGACATTATCTATTTATTATCACCTTACATACCCAAAATAACGTCAAATTCCCCAAGCCGAATAGGGATAAGATCTACGTTCATGATATTACCCTTGATGTCCACCCTACAGTTCTTAAACACGTACTTAACAGGAATTATCTCTCTATTCACAATTTCTATATTCATGGGATATTCCAACTCATCCATAAGCAAATCTAAACTATTAGCAAAGTCTTCGGATATAAAGGAACAAGTAGCACCCGAATCAAATAAAACATAAGCATTAATTTCATTGATCGGAATGATACCTGACACCACCTCACGAGACTGGATTGCGTCCTGCACTGTCATATTAAAAGTTCTAGCGGTCGGTCGGTTTGTTGCAGGTGGTCCAGTAATGGTTAAGGTATTTCCACTGCTATTTCCACGGTTAGCTCCTTGCACTGCTCCTCCTGATCCCTTCTTGGGGCAATCTCTTGCTAGATGATCCTTAAAACCATAGTTAAAATAAGCACCCTTCTTTGGGTTTGGACAGTTTGGTGCTATTTGGCCTTCCTAACCACAATTGTAGCACACTCGCTTCCCTTTCATGCAAACTCCCAGATGAGCTTTTCCACAGTTTGAGCACGCTTCAATTTTCTTCTTCTGCCCACCTTGTTAACTTCCAGCTGACGAATTATCCGTCCATTTCCTCTTCTGATTATGAGTACCCCCAATGTTACTCCCACCAGTCTTGTTATTTCCTTCACCTTCACTCTTCTTCTTCTTCTGCTCTTGATTGTACTTGGTCACCGCATCGCTCCCACCTTCAGCGAGGATGGCCTTTTCCAGTACTCCGGCAAATGTGTTTATCTGAAATATTGACACCTTACTGTAAACCCAAGGCTTTAGTCCTTGTTCAAATCTTCTGGCCTTTCTTTCGTCAGTGTGTACTTGGTACGGGGCAAACCTTGCCAACTCATCGAATTTAGCTGCGTATTCAGGTACGCTCATGTTTCCTTGCTTCAGTTCCAGAAATTGAATTTTCATCTGATTCTGAGAACTAGTTGGGAAGTACATTTCGAAAAAAAATTCTTTAAATCTCTCCCACATAATTACACATTCACCTCCTCGCACTTTGTTTGCTTGCCACCAATAGCTAGCCTCAGACTTTAGCATAAACGTTGCGAAAGCGGTCTTCTGGTCTTCTCTAACCCTAGCAACGTCGAATACTTTCTCCATTTCCATGACCCACATTTGAGCCTCGATTGGGTTCCTGGAACCTTTGAACTCTGGCGGTCCCACCGCCTTGAAGTCTTTAAATGTTGTGTTTGGTGGAGCTTGAGGTTGATTGTTCATTGCTCCCGTCAGTAAGTTCACCAACTGCTGAACAGGATTAGCGTTGGCATTATTGTTATTATTGGTCGACTCTTCCTGAGCCGGTTGACGTTGTTATCTTCTCCTTGGCTGCATTTTTTGTTAAATACACGCTTATTAGAACTTTATTTATTCCTCTAAATAGTCAAGACATTACTTAACAATCTAACATACTCATTTAACACATCATCTCAAACAACTTAATATATTTGCATTCAAATAAAAAGTTTTAACATTAAACGATAGCATAACTGCTATTTACATCAGCTATCCTGGAATAAAGAATCCACAGGATTTAAAATATTAACATATTCCTTCGTTCATAAACACATCGGAATTTATATATAAAAACTAATTAAGTCTTTCACATAATTAAACAGATTCTAATCATGTCTATCAAGGTGTTGAATAGCCTTGCCACGCCCCTCATCCAAGATACGAGACATCGTCCTGCGATCCAGCATATACGACGGAAGTCCTTCGAACTGGATAGGGTATCTCAAAACTCGTTTCTGAGCCTCATCCATTGCATGATTAAGTGTGGAGTATGTCTCTTCAAACTTTGCCTTCTTTGCACGACTATCATCTTCTGCACGATCAGCTCGACGTGATTCTCTTACCCATCCTTCCTCTGCTATTTTCAGTCTTCCGGAGGTTTCTTTCAGTTCCTTTTTCAGCTTCTCTATCTCCTCGGTCTTATCTTCGGTTTGACCCTTCTCATGGACCAAATCCCATTCTACATTTCCCAATCGTGAGTGAAGAGTCGAAATCTCCCTCTCCTTCTCCTCTAAAGTAGACTGCTGAACAGTCGCTCGCTCAGTCAATTCCTGAACCTCGTCTTGTAATTCCACGTTACGGTCGTATAACGTGTCATACATTTCTGCATTAACGGTGTACCGTGGTAACTCCTCTTCTTCCTCTTCCTCATCAAACTCCTCCTCAGGATCAGTCTCAGGTTCATGCTCCTGACCAACAACGGTGATCAATGGAGATGACTCCCTCTGAACTAACTGTTCCCTAATAACATGTATGTCTCGGGGCTCCTCCTCTGTAGGTACTATAGGTAATCGGGGTTCTTCCTCCCCAGCTTGACTAGCTTCTCCAACATTCGTCATCCTGACAACAAAATTTTAAGTTTTAGTTACTAAGTCGTACTAACGAGCACATAAATTAACACATAGACACATAATGTATTTTATTATCTTCAATGAATTACCAAAAATTCATTTCTTAAAACTCGATAAGAGTTTTCCTTTACTATCTTCTTTCTATAAGGTTACTACCTAAGGTTGTTCCCCCACCTAAGGTTCATAACCTACAGCTTTGATACCAACCTGTATATATAAAACACATATATTCACATAAGCCTTACAAATTCCCATCATAAAACTTTACAGTACTTGAAAACCATATGTATAAAAACTTAAATACGTAAAAGTAGAAATTGAGTTTGGGAGAAAATTACCCAGAGTATAAAGCGTAGATTTAGAATTCCTCACTCTCAAATCCGGTACTTCCAGTTCCACAGGATTTGGTGTTCACGATACAAATATCATCTATCTATCTACCCATAATAATGCAAACCATGCAATAATAGAAATAAAATCTTTCCCTTAAGGGTTACAACATCTGAATAATAATACAATCCCAGGTTAAACTAACCTTAAACATCTGAGCGGAATCATAAACAAATAAGTCTTAAACAATAACATTAACTCAAGTCTTAACAAATACATCATCGTATAAAACAAAGGGTCTTCGTCACTTGCTAACTTTGCCCTTGCCTTTACTAGTGGAAGGTTCATCAGTTCTTTCGTTCTTAACTGTAATGTTATTATTAAGCAAGAGTGAGCACAAATGCCCACAAGTATAAAAATGAAATAACAGTATAATAACATGCGAATAAATCAAAGACATCTGAATAAAAGCTCAACTTTTGAATCAAGAGTGAATAACAAGAATCAAAAGAATTCTGAGGGTCATATGACCTTGAACTATGTCCTAGGTTAACAAGGGTTATACTTGAAACCTTTAGCAATCATAAGACTATGGACCTTCTTCTCGTACTTAGGGGGATCAGCCCTTAGTACCATACTGTACACAATATCTTAACGCTAAGCGTAAATAATCCCATATACAGGGTTGTTCATCTCAGTTTGACATTCGAGTCCGCACCAAAGGAAGTTTGGTTTGGATAATTCTTCAAGGGTTCTGAAATTTAGAACGCTCATCAACTATGGACTAGTTGAATCATTAAGGTTTCACTAGTCTAATAAGGTTCCACAATAATTGATATTCGAATTGAATAATAATCTCAAAAGTATACAATAGGACAATTATTGTATAACTGAATCATGCTCTGGAAAGATAATAAATCTTTAATATCATGTTTGAACTAGAATAATAACAATGATAATTTGTTCAAGGTAAATAATAAACTTGAACAATAATGACAAATAGGGTTAGAAAACTTGCTCAAATTTAAGAGTTTAAGTTTAGGAAACTTGCCTCGCGCGTAGATTATACTTTAACTAAGCACGTTCTTTGAATTAAATCCTACATACCATTCATATACACAATACCAGTTAATTATAACTTAATTAATCATCATAAACTCTTTCTTTTTGTCTAATTTAATTATTGACTATACTTAATCAATTTATCACATTAACTGTCACATAATATCACTTCATAAATAATCAAGCTAATTATGTATTCAATAATTCAATTCACATGTAATTATGTTATTTACATGTTAAACAACTATTTTTATCATCACATTATTCTTCTATCATATTTGCATGTTCATTACATCAATTCACTAACACTTGTTAGACTTTAATATTTTAAAAATCTCATTTCTAAATTTTCTGGGGAGTGGCGCTGCGGCGCCACGTTTGTACTGGCTCTTGGCGCTGCGGCGCCGTGGCGCTGCGGTCTGATACTTGGCGCTGTGGCGCGGTGGCGCGGTGGCACTGCGACGCGGGACTTCAGTTCTGGAGTTGGCGCCGCGGCGCGAGACTCCAAAATTTGATTCCCAGTTAGCGAAGAACACAGAGTTCAGCGAAAAGGACACCAAATAATCATTAATTTAAGTAATTTAACATACCCACATGTTAATATTCACATATAATCATTACCCAACATCTGTAAAGTAATTTTAACCCATTAAAACACATAATCACAGAATTAAAACATAAAAATTTCCACTGTTCTTGATGTTCTTGAAGTATTGAACATAAATTCCTAAAATTCAACGCCACGAATTCGTTATAAAGCCAAATCCGTTCATTTAAAGCTTGGTCTCTTCGTATTAACATGCATAACAACATACAAGTGTAAAATTTAGGGATACTATATGATCAATACATAAAATATCACGTATAAGGCCATATGGCCAAAACCCAAACTCTGTAATTTTGCAGCAATCATATACGACGTAAAATTATGAATTGATTATAAGGAATTATATACAATATATATTAAAACACATTAAAATGACATCGTAACATATATATGCACATAACTCTCACAATTTCAATTACAGAGACATAACAAAGGTTTTGAAAGCCATTTTCTAGAAAACTTAAAAGACGTAACTTGAAATTTGTGAAGGAGGAGATTACCCTGAAGAGTATAAGGTATAATATAGGAGATGAATTGAAACTCTTTCTCAGACTTTTCTCAAACACCAAGCAAACTTTCTCACAATTCTTCTCAAACTCTCTCTGGTATTTTTATCAGACTTAGAAAGATAATGAAAGAAAAGAAAAATACGTCGTATTCAAATAGGAAGGATCAGACGCGCGTTGGTGGTCAGTTACCCAGTCATGGGTTAACTGACCTTAACCCCTCTTAGTGCCATGTTTGGCTAGCAACTAAGTTAAAAACTCCTTATTTTAATAAAACCTTTTATCATATAGTTTAATTAATGTCACACTTCTTATAAAATAAATCTCATATTTTATTTAATTTACTTTAAATAAAATATAATAATTTCTCATAAATTCACATAGTCACATAATTAAATATCTCATTAATAAATGATGACAATTTATTAAATCTCTAATTAATAATTAAATTATTTAAAGTAACATCATGTTTAATTAAATAATTCATTTAATTCATTAAGCTCACATAATTACATATTTGAATAATAATTATTCTCCACATTAATTTAATAAATGTAACATATATAATTAAATTAATCTACCATAATTACATCAATTAATTATTAAATCTAATAATTAAATCATCGAAAATATTTATTTAATTCAATAAATATTAAAATTAATTTACAAAATTCTCGTTCGTCACATCTTTCTCCCCTTAAAAGGATTCTGTCCCCAGAATCACGACTCAATAAATTTGACCCGTTACATTCTCCCCCTTACAAAGATTCTGTCTCCAGAATCGCATACACATAATTAAGTAAATAAATGAGGGTAATTCTTCATCATATTCTCTTCGAGTTCCCACGTAGTTTCTTCAGCGTTGTGGTTCCTCCAAATTACCTTAACAGAAGGTATCACTTTATTTCTGAGAACTTGTTCTTTTCGGTCGATAATTTGAACAGGAATTTCTTCGTAAGATAAGTCTTTCTCAAAATGTAGGGGTTCATATTCGATTACATGCTTGTAATCAGGCTTGTAGGGTCGTAACACAGAAACATGAAAGACATTATGGATATTCTCGAGTGTTGGAGGTAAGGCTACCTCATACGCAACTTCTCTGATTCTTCTCAGTACTTCAAAGGGTCCAATGAATCTTGGGCTCAATTTCCCTTTCTTTCCAAATTTGATCTTTCCTTTCCAGGGAGAGACCTTCAAGAAAACATAACTACCTAATTCAAACTCGATATTTTTACGATGTGGGTCAGCGTATTTCTTCTGTCGATCTTGAGTCGCTACCAGTCGTGCTCGGATCACTTTGACTATTTTTGCTGTCTGCTGTACCAATTCTGGCCCTAGCAATTGTCTCTCACCAACTTCATCCCAGTAAAGCGGAGTTCTGTACTTTCTGCCGTATAAATCTTCATAAGGCGGCATGCCAATACTAGCGTGGTAATTGTTGTTGTAGCCGAACTCTACTAATGGTAGGTGATCATCCCAATTTCCTTTAAAGTCCATCACACAGGCTCTTAGCATATCTTCTAATGTCTGAATCGTTCTCTCACTCTGTCCGTCTGTTTGAGGGTGATAAGCTGTACTCATTCGCAATTGCGCACCCATGCATTCCTGTTGACTTTTCTAGAAATTTGATGTGAAGCGCGGATCCTTATCTGAAATAATTGATATCGGAACTCCGTACCTCGAAACAATCTCTTTTACGTATAGCCTGGCCAACTGATCTAAGTTGAATCTTATTTTGATCGGAAGGAAGTGTGCAGATTTTGTCAGTTGGTCAACGATAACCCATACTGCGTCGTAGCCTTTCTAAGTCGTCGGAAGGCCAACCACGAAATTCATTGTAATATGTTCCCATTTCCATTCTGGGATTTCCAACGGTTGAAGTAATCCACTTGGTCTCTGATGTTCTGCTTTTACCTTCTGACAGGTCAGACACTTGACAACACATTCTGCAACATCACGTTTCAAATTCGGCCACCAAAAATGTTGTCGAAGATCTTGGTACATTTTGGTACTACCAGGACGAATCGAATATCGTGAACTATGAGTCTCGCTTAAAATATCCTCCTTAATCTCTTGTACTGGCGGTACCCAAATTCTACTCTCAAATCTCAGTATTCCTTCCTTATCCATCTTAAATCTCGGTTCGGTCCCTTCGGATATCTTCTTTGGCACCTTTTCGCATTCATCATCCTGAAGCTGAGCCTCCTTCACTTTATCTAGTAGAGTTGTACCAGATTGCATCTGAAATAGCTTCTCATCAATCTCCATTGGATACTTCACTTTCAATTCCAGTTTCTCCATTTCTGTGATTTGCTCCTCCTGAGCAGTCAACATCATCAATTTCTCACGACCCTTTCTACTTAAGGCATCGGCAACCACATTCGCCTTACCTGGATGGTATAAAATCTCACAGTCGTAATCCTTGATTAATTCCAACCATCTCCTTTGACGCATATTCAAATCCTTCTGTGTGAAAATATATTTCAAACTCTTGTGGTCCGTATATATCTCACACTTCTCCCCGTAGAGATAGTGCTTCCAAATTTTTAAAGCAAAAACAACTGCAGCTAGCTCCAAATCATGGGTCGGATACCCCTTCTCGTAATCCTTCAACTGTCGTGATGCATACACAATGACTTTATCGTTTTGCATTAGCACACAGCCAAGTCCTTTATGCGACGCATCACTAAAAATAACAAAATTGTCTGTATCATCCGGAAGAGATAACACATGTGCTGTACTCAACCTCTTCTTTAATTCTTGGAAGCTCTCCTCACATTTCTCCGTCCAAACAAATTTCACAGCTTTTCGAGTTAAATTCGTTAACGGAGTTGCGATCTTGGAAAAATCTTGAATGAATCTTCTATAATATCCCGCCAATCCAAGAAAACTTCTTACGGCGTTCTCAGCTGATCCCAGTTAATCACGGCTTCGACTTTAGATGGATCTACCGAAATTCCATTTTTATCGATCACGTGACCAAGAAATTGTACTCGCTCGATCCAAAATTCGTATTTCGAAAATTTAGCATACAACTTCTCCCTTCTCAATACTTCCAACGTTAACCTCAAATGTTCTTCGTGTTCTTCTTTGGTTTTGGAATATACCAGAATGTCGTCTATAAATACCACCACGAATTTGTCCAAAAATGGTTTGAACACACCATTCATTAGTCCCATAAATGTTGCAGGAGCATTCGTTAGACCAAACGACATTACTAAAAATTCATAGTGACCGTATCACGTTCTAAACGCTGTCTTCGGTACATCCTCTGGCCTCACCTTCAGTTGGTGATAACCACTCCTCAAGTCTATCTTGAAAAAGTATCTTGCTCCCTTTAATTGATCAAACAGATCGTCGATTCTTGGTAATGGATATCTATTCTTAATCGTGACCTTGTTCAGTTCTCTGTAGTCAATGCAGAGCCGCATCGATCCGTCCTTCTTTTTCACAAATAACGCCGGCGCTCCCCACGGCGATACGCTAGGTTGAATGTACTTTTTGTCTAGCAATTCTTGTAGTTGGACCATCAGTTCTTTCATCTCTACTGGTGCCATTCGGTATGGTGCCTTCGATATTGGAGCGGTTCCGGGCGCCAAATCGATCATGAAATCTACCTCTCTATCTGGTGGAAGTCCTGGTAAATCGTCTGGAAATACGTCGACAAAATCCCTTACAATCGGTATTTCTTCTACCTTCGGATTCTCTTTTTGACTGTCGACTATGTAAGCTAAGTATCCTACACAGCCTTGTCTTACCAACCTCTTGGCCTGCATCATCATCAGACAACTCGCTTGTCTAGGCGACTTGCTACCACAAAACACAACCTTTGACGGAGTCATAAGGTTAATACGCTTCTTCTAGCAGTTAATTACCGCCCCACAATTGGATAACCAATCCATACCCAAAATAACGTCAAATTCCCCAAGCCGAATAGGGATAAGATCTACGTTCATGATATTACCCTTAATGTCCACCCTACAGTTCTTAAACACGTACTTAACAGGAATTATCTCTCTATTCGCAATTTCTATATTCATGGGATATTCCAACTCATCCATAAGTAAATCTAAACTATTAGCAAAGTCTTCGGATATAAAAGAACAAGTAGCACCCGAATCAAATAAAACATAAGCATTAATTTCATTGATCGGAATGATACCTGACACCATCTCACGAGACTGGATTGCGTACTGCACTTGAATTATGAATTTAATTATAATCTGTGATGGTTCAGGTGAAGACAGGTGATGAAAGTTCTCTTTGTCTTAGGTATAACAAAAAAATATTGATGAGTATTACAGGAATGAAATATTAACAATGGACTTTTAATCTAGAGGAGATAGTAGACATTATGTTCTGCTTGACTCTTCTAATGGATTGTTGAGTCCGCTGCTATTATGGTTGGAAACTTTTATCTTCTACCATATGTTCTAAATATCTGAATTATTATTGATGTAGGCTATTGATTATTTATTTATCTTAAGTCATGATATTCTTTACTGGGCTATTTGTACTCACTCTTTTACTTCACCAACCCTTTCAGGTAATAAAAGTGTAGCTGGGACTAGCAGAGAGAACATGGGTATAAAGTGGTGATACAAATTAGTCACAAGCCTAATCAAATTATGAAACGGTGTGGCATAATAATTGTACTGAGAACTTAAAATGTGTGTGACATATTTTATACATTATTTAATATTTAATTTTGGTGAATAATAATAGGGTGAGGCGAACTCGAATTTGGAAGCGGCAAAAATGCACTCCATTAGAATGAGAAGGACAGAAATCTTCTCATGTTCCTTTGGGGACTTGAAATATTTGTTGATGTACTTTATACGGCATTGTAATAATTTGAGTATGAATATTATCGTATTATATATGTTACAATATTTATATTAAAACTTACAATATATGTGTCGTCGTATTCTGCATGACAGTTGTATAAATGGAGTTGTCAGTAGTGTTATTTATGGCGACCCAAGATGGGTGATATATACCTATTTTTGGGGCGTCACATTTGGTATCAAATCTTAGAGATATGATATCTGGCTAAGATGTGAGACTAGAACTAGAAGGGGAGAGACGGGTAAATCCTTCGCTAGTATGACCTACCTAAGCTTAATTGTTATTTAATTGGTCGGTCAAAATATAGAGATAATATGTGGCATGTCAATTAACCCTTGTTTTGAAACTGTATTCTAGAATGATATCTAAAATACAGGAGATGAGCAATGAATGAACTATGAGACAGAGGAAGTAGCCTGGGTGCTAGAATTTGAAATTCTTATCTCTTCGGAATTTCAGGTACGTTCGTCAATTTCGGGGACGAAATTTCATAAGGTTGGGTGTTTGTAAGACCCCGAATTTTATGAAATAAAAGTTTAATTTAATTTATGATTATTATTTTGAAACTGTAAAATGTTAAATTGATAAATAGTCAAATAAGCAATTAATCGGATAAATGAGTAAATAAAAGAGGAGGAAATAAATTATTAAAATGGTGGGCCATTGGAAGCGGTTGAATGCTTGAGAAATGGGGGGACAAGATAGTGGGAGGAAGAAAAAAGAAAATAAAGGAAGAAAAAGAGGAAAGGACGGAAGAAAAAGGAGGAAAGAAAGGAAGAAAAAGAGAAAGAAAGATAAATAAAAGAAGGAAAAAGGATACTCCCTTCTCACCCATTACAACTCACGGGAGTTATCAGAAAAATAGAGAAGAGAGAGAGAGAGAGAAAGAGAGAATCAAAAGAAGATGAAGAAGAAGAAAGGAAGGATGAAAGAAAAAGGAATTTGATAAAGAGGTATTTTTTAAAATTCATAATTTATTTTCTGATTTAAGTTTTCATGGATTTTATAT
This sequence comes from Panax notoginseng, assembly GCA_016801055.1. Lineage (NCBI taxonomy): Eukaryota > Viridiplantae > Streptophyta > Magnoliopsida > Apiales > Araliaceae > Panax > Panax notoginseng. The sequence continues at coordinate 53,079,091 of CM029020.1, read as the reverse complement.
GAGAGATTTTGTTTATACTTGATTTAGATGATTTAAACTTGTATAAACAAGGATCAAACGAGAGAAATCCAGAAATTAAAAGAAAATCAAAATCTGGAAATTTTCAGAAAAATAAGTTTATTTTTTTGATTTTGTAAAATTCACAACTCTTTGTGTATAATGAGTAAGGAGATAAGCCATATATCAAAAGAAAGCCCTAGAAGTAAGCTAAACACTGAAATTGGAATCGCCCAAAAATTCTTTATGAATTTTTTGTGGTGATTGTTTGAGTGAAACTGGTCCGAAGGACTTATAGTCTGAAGGACTTATAGTCCGAAAAATCTGTTTTATTAAGCTCTATTGCGTGAGTTATAATTTTTAATCCGATCGTTAGATCGTTGTAATTTTTGGATATGTTATACATATATAAGTTGAGTATATGTCCACAAATTTTGAACTGTTAAAGATTAACGTATGATTTGTTATGAATTTAAGGAGGTGATTGATCCAGAAATTTTGTAGCAGAATTTTCGGTAAGCCTTTCTCTCTATGTTAGAGTCAGAATTTGGAAAAACTTTCTTTTATAAAGTTGTAGAGAATTAAATTTTACTTGAAAAGGACATAAGATCTGTATTTTTCTGATAAAAGTGCTAATTATTATGAATTATTAAAATTTTTGAATATTGGAGTTTATAATTAATTTATCAAAAAAATTATTTGGGCTGATATATTTTTACAGGAAGCTTATTATATTATCTTAGAATTTTTGTAAAATTTTAATGAATTATTGAAAAGCAGAAGTAATTATTATATTTTTAAACTATTTATAGTTAGTTTGAAAATAGAAGAAATTCATAGAATATTCTATGAATGATGAAAAATTATGAAAGTTGGTAAAAAAATCTTTTAATATTATTTTATAATTTTTTGGGCAATTTTTGTGACACCCCAAATTCGGGTATCTTCCAACCCTATAGATGGTGCTACACGGTACTCATATCTGTACATTCATTCTATTAAAACAACATCAAAATGTGTATATCAACGACATTCTTATTACATTAATAATATTACATCCCTTTCCCAGGTTCTGAGACCATTACATTCTTTGTTCATCATAATATACTTCATACCAACATACTAGTCTATTACAGAATAAACTAATCATTCATCTTCGCCTTGCCTTTATCTCTACTGAAACCTTCGGTTCGCTCGACCTTAGCTGCAATCATATGATTCAAGCAAGAAGTGAGCATAACTAGCTCAACAAGTCTAACAATATATAATATAAATACCACGTCGAGAATCATATGATTATTCTTCAATAATTGAACAAGTAGTTATGAAGTACTATGAAACTTTGAATAACACTTCTATTTTCATAAAACCATTTTGAAGTACATATAGTGACTTAGAAATTCTGAGTAGGTCGAAAGACCATGAACATTCTCTTTAGCTTTTATTCATGAAAAGGACAACCCGGCACTAAGTCCATAAGTCCGACATATCTTCCGAGTACATCTAGGTGATCAGCCTATAATACCCTATGTTGATCAAGACTACATCCTTTAAATGTATGTACGTTTAAGTTTTGACAACCTCGCGTGCCCATCGAATAATCGATAAAAAATACATTTATTAATTCATACTCAGGTTTACCTTGAATCCGTACCAAACAATTGGCGTAGGATAGCGTTATCAATTCTATATTAAAAAACTTGTAAATAAATCAATCAATCTTTCAAGATTAGTCTAGCCGAGTTAAAACTGGCATCGACCCTTTCATAAAATAATTCATGCATCTCGTAACATACAACTCCTCATGAGTTCACATCGTACCATTTCATAGTACATTCTCTTATAGCATCAAGCTATACACACTTAGTCGTTACAGACTATTTATCACTTCACAGCTCAATCCGATCACGTCGTGATCATTGCTTAACTTAGGGTTCTTTCCCATTATCAACTAAACTCCACTCGAGTTCATCCTTATTATCTTTGTCATATTTATCTTATAGACATCATATTATCATTGTTATTACCAGAGTTAGGAAACGCCTGAATCCTCATTCTCTAGATACTTCAAGATTCTTTTTTGAATCTTCACTTATATATATTTTAATCTTTATCTTTCTCTCTCTCAGGTTATAGCCTAAGGTACACTTACCTAAAGTTTATAATCTGCAGCTTTGATACCAACCTGTGACGCCCCCGAATCCAGGTTCCTTCAAACCTCGGACTCGGTCCGCCACGATACTACTATCGTCAACTATTTATATTTTTCATTCATAAATTAATGAATATAACTTTACTTATTACAATTTAGAATATAAATTCATTCCATTTCCAGGATCTGCATAATGACCCCCAAACTTTTATAAGTTTCTAATCTTGGTCATTTACTATTCCTGTATTACATCACATTCGATGTTATATAAATATGCGGAATAATTTAAACTTTTTCAATCTCCTTTGAAAATAAATCTTTTATTGATATCTTAACTTGAATCAATTATATTTCCTTGAATCAAATTATATTATGATTCAGTCTATTAGAATTACTGTATAAATATTTACATCTCAATTCGAATTTCTCTATGTATCACATGGTATAACTTTACAACTGAACATGTATTACACGTCGTAAACTACTGTCATGTACATTTACTAGAACCTAAACATGGTTCAAGAGTATCTATTTAAATAAACAAATCAATCTCTTTTGATGTGATTGAACTTTATCAATCAAGTAGCATGTAACCTTTACCGTGTGTCCTTAACCTGCAAAAGTGGTTATTTGCAAGGGTGAGCTCGGCAGCCCTGCAATTCTTACAGTTTTCATGCAACACATAGCATATAATAGCATATTCAGTTCATGCATTCATAATCAATTAATATTTACTACGCATGTTACTTCACACATAACAGGCATAGAGATTTACTAACATAAGCATATCATCAAAGATTAACTTTCACATTTCATACATATCTCATATGCATTTCATATATATACATCAATATTTGCATAGCATAATATAGCTCAACTAACAGTTATCGAATTCATATAACAAATAGGAACTGAAAGACTTGTCTGATTCGTAGTTTATCAACTACGACTTAAATGCTTAAAGCTTATCTGCACTGCGTGTATTCCTACACAGTTATATAATCATGGATTCATATCCATCAGTAACATATTTCATGCATTCTCAATGTAATAACAATGTTACATTGCTTCCTAACTAGGTTCGTAAAACCTACACTTCACTTTCTCATCATACTCTTAGAATAGCTAGGTATGTATAGTACACCTTAGCTACACATGTTCAATATCAACATTCATAAATCTATTACACACGTGACTCGCTATGTGTTCGTTACAAATTTTAAACTCATAGATGAATGTTTCATATAGTTCTTGCATTTTTCAAACCTTAATAACTTCTAACAAATTTGGGTTTTATATAACCATTACATGCTCTTAGGCTTAAAACATCATCCATGTCGAGTACTATAGCTTAGGATAGTACTATAAGTAAGTTGCCAAAATCAGAAAGCAAAGAAAATGTCCAGACCAAACTGTCCTGCAGTGCAGCAACGCTGCAGTTTGGCCTAGGATGGGCGCAGCTGCGCCGTCCCCTGGCCAGACCAAAGTTGGATATTTATTTTCTGGTTTCATCTGAGTCCTTAGCATACATGACTGTTAACACATAACTAACCCACAAGTTAAGAGGTCTTAGCCCAAGCTTGGTGCCTCTTGCTTTTACCTTAAGTTATTTTACACTTTATAGCTTTATTGCCATTTATTTCATGGCTAAGTAAGCTCATGCAACAAGGGTCTAACTATATGACCACTAACGAGGTTAAACAGCTTTCAATATACATGTTTACATGTAATCACATGACTAGCATGGTTTATGACTTGAAATCCTACTTTCAGTCATGTATAGTTCATAGTATGTCTATCTAGTAGGGTGCACATACTTACCATGCCTAAAGGCATAAAGTCCTATCATGTTGCACATAAGGTCATGTTTAAAGACCCAAAAGTTACTAGTTATGTCATCCTACAAGTTAGAAGTTTAGACAACACAATGCTCATGAATAATATTTTCAAAACGTCTAAGTTTCTTTTCTTCAAATCCATGTCATGACAACCTAATCATGCAAGGCAACTTCGAATCATAGGTCATATTTTTACATGTTTCTCTCTACGTCAAAATATAACCACTTCATGTTTTAATACTTAGTTTACAAAAGATAATGGAATTTGCCTTTGAAATCTTTTTATCATGAATGATGTAGTATAGCCCATATAAGACAACTTTTAAAACTCTTATCATAAGTAACCAAGTCATGTCAACATCTTTTCAAGTTCAAAAACTATATCTTATAGCATTCATGTCCATTAGCTTATTATACTAAGCTTTTCTTGAAAACTTCTCTAACACAAGGTCCAACAAGTTTGATCATGAACAACGACACTATAAACACCATATCATGCTCATTTATATTTTAACTCAATCATGTATATAAACCACTAAGTTCAGAACTTATAGAACGTAAGTTTTCATAAGGTTTGTTTTCAAAATCTTTAAGTTTCTTTTCAAAACACATACTAAGTCATGCTAATGTTTTCTATTATGAGCAAGGAAAGTTTTATATGTCAAGTATAATATCATGCATTTTCATGTTACATCACTTAGAATAACATATTCCATCGTCGGGAGCACTATAATTGCATATGTGCTCGTTTGACATCCTCCGATCGCCTCTGAATATGTAACAGTCACAAAGATAATTATTTTGATCCTTCCTAATGACCTTAAATTGAAACACTTAAAGAATAAAAGTTGTAGGTATATTCGTCCTCGTTCCGGATCATCTTGAATCACCTCAAGCGGAGTTCGTATGAAAAAGTTATGCCTAATTTATTACAGCAGGTCACAGCAATGCACCAGACACTGATGTCTGGCGCAGCAGCGCCCTAAATGGCCTTAGGGGCACTGCAGCTGTGCCCCAGTTCGCAGAACAGCCCCTCAGGCTCTGCTCCTCGTGATTTCACAGACCAAAACTCCTTCCAATCATCATAATATGAGTTATACTCATCCAATTTAGCTCATTTTCGATTCTATGGGTTCGTAACTCATAAAACTACAACATACCTACTACCCAATAATTAACATAAATATTAACTAACTCAAATATGAATCTATAACTCATGTTCATGCAAATGTTCATGTTTTCACAATTTACTGAATTCATCCACCCCGAATTCGTTTCTCAACCAAATTGGTTCGTTTAACTTCCGTTGATTTCGTATTTGACTATCTTAACAATACCTAGCATCAATTCATGGATTATAAAAATCCTTAGGCATCAATTTTGTGACTCAAAAGCTACTTTTTCTTATCATTACTAAGAATTTACAAAACTTAGAACTCAAGAGCATTAAGGTTAGAATCATTACCTCTTGGTTGCTCCAATTTGCTATCTATAGCTCTCCAAACCTCTGATTGCTCTCAATTCTAACAATCTCTCATAACCCAATTCTCAGACTATTTACCCAACGGGAAAGGAGAAGAAGAAGGCTCTATTAATAGAGAAGTTGTTGCCCAGATTCTAGCTTTGCACCAAGGTTTGAATCAGTGGAGAATGGAAGTAAACATCAGATATGAATGAGTTGGCCAACTACCAACTTTATAGCCATCATCACCATGGATTATAGCTGCTAGAGTTTACACAATAGAGGAGTAGGCCAACTATTCCAATACACGGCTGATACAACTATGGGACAAAGAAATTGGGACAAGCTACATTACTCTCTCATGTATCAATAGAATGGACCTTAATTACTAAGGTTAATTCCTTTTTGGGCCTATTAAGTCAACTATAATGATTTAACATTACTACATTAATTTAAGCTATGGTCACATATATACCCATATATATGTATCTACCCACATATAGGAAATATACTTATATTTTAAATATACACCAATACATAATATCATGTACTTTATGTACATTGGTTTAATTCAATTAATATTTTAATAAAATTCAGTTGGGTACTCTCAACCCATTATTTTCTATCACACTTTAATATCACAATGATTATTATCAATCATCTATTATCTTTTCATTTATTATCTTTTAATAATTTCAGTTAAACCTTCAGTCTAGTTTAACTTTAATACTCAGGTCACACAAGGCATATTTCACAAGCTCGATCTTAAGCTTCTCTCATTCTCCACACTTATTATTCTTTCAATATAATATTTGTGTAACTCAAGCATTTAAATGCTAAACTACCTAAATTAATTATAAGTATAACCTTTATGCTTATAATAATTAATATATACTCTATTGATTATGATAACATCGCGATAAAATAATAACTTAAGTTATTTAATATATTAAAATAACTTAGTTTTCTTTCATTAATTAACTCCCTTGAAAATACATTAGAAATTATGTATTTTATCATAACATAAATATTATATTTTCTCCGAATAAAGACATTTACAATTAGAAATTAATTTGCTTATTGTCTCAAGATATTATTCTTAATATAATATCAATTAACTATATGTACGACACATGTACATATATTATATATAGAAAATAGATAATAAGTTTATTTTCTATTATAATAAATTGTTTCCATCAATTTATTTACATATAACAAATAAATTTTAATATATTTATTATATTATTAATCATACCTCATACAAAAATATATAAGGTAATATTATTATTTAAAAATAATATTTTTTCCTTTTATTAAAATAACTCAATATTAGAAATTATTTTAATATCCTTTATTAGAAATATATAATTATTATTTCTCTCTCCCTCTATAAATTGTTCCCAAAACAATTTCTTCAATTATTAAATATCCATTTAAAGATATAATGATTTATGTCTCCCTTTAATAACGTATATATTTTTAACGTTATTCATACATTAGACTTTCTCACATATTACCATTCTGAGTAACATATATAAAGTATCACATTTTCAACACACATATTAATTCACTCCTTTACTTAAGTAAATTAAACCTTGTACTATATTACCATAGTTATTTAAGGTTTAACATACACATTATATTATTCCATAACATAACTCTCAACTATCAATTAACCAATATTTATTCTTATTAGTTAATTCTCTCAACTAACTCATGTTTCACTATCCAAACTCATTCGCGGATAACTTACGTACTATCAATAACCTATATTATAATCATACCAATTATTAGTACACATACACAAGAAAATGACAATTATACATTAATGTCATCCACTTACTATGATAAAATAATCCTATAAACTATTTAATATCGATAGAAAATTTTATCCACTTCTTTTATCTCAACTGAATTATCTCTGCGATCAATAACAATATATAAAAATAATATATTTATTAATCACAAAAATCACATATTACATGGCTCATATTACCCTATGTAACACATTCCTACATACCTCGTATCACATAAATATTTTTATTCGAACCCATTTCACGCCTTAAGAATTTTATTTACTAAATTCTTAGTTTAATAATTTTTGAATATTTGGGTTCTTACAGCTAGCACCTCTTCTATTTATAGGAATCTCAAAGTGAGGGTATAATGGTTATAAAGCCACTCCACCTCCTTACTATTTCTAACTTAAGCACTAAGCTAACTTGGCCTCCACAACTTATATCTCTTGCTTGCTCCCCATATTTACTTAGCCATTAAGTTTATTTGCTTATCACATAGCTTAGTCTTTAAGCTTACTTGGTCACTACTTAACTTATCTTTTGCTTGCTCATCACACATAAGCACTTTACTTGCTTATCACATTAATTACTTGGCCATCACAACACATAGCCATTAAGTTACTTACTCATTACTTTGGATCACCCATGGGTTGCCGCATGGGTTTTAACCATCCAATAACCTATTGGTTCTTACATTGGCCTTTTACCTTAACTAATCTTAACTTATACATTGAGCTTGTTCATTAATCCCTATTGGACTTACACTTCCTACACAATTCAACAATTCTAATTCATTTGGCTTAAAGCCTTATAACGTATAATTTACGTATTAATCTCGTATTCCAACTTGTATACCTTTTCATATACGACATACCCTCATCCATACATACTCATATAATACCTCGTATCATACTCGTATTCATTACCTCGTATAATACCTACGTATTATACGATCATTGCTTAATTCATTATACGCATTTAAATTCCTTCTCAGAAACCACTTTCCCTCACCATTAGGTTTTAAGTCCGCAGGCAAAAAACTGTGTTTGTCATAACTGAAATATTATTGGATATTCCATCTTACCTCGATATTCTATCGTTACGTATTTTTCGGAAGTTCAAAAATAATTCCCGAGTAAAAATGCGTGAATAGTATTTTTTAAAAAATTTCTCGAAAAGCTTTTATTTTCGTCCTGAAAATTCAAACATTTTAATTCCTTCATGTAGCCAAAATACTACGACGTTCCGACAATATAGTTAGGTTATAGAACAACATTCATCTCATTAACACATAATAATAACATATAATATAATTTTATTCATTATTAATCAAATAAAATTATTTTACAAATTATTCAATTTTCTGGGTCGTTACAGTTTTGAAAAATTATTAAATAACAGAAACATTTATTATATTTTTAAGTTATTTATGGTTAGTTTAAAAATAGAGAAAATTCATAGAAAATTCTATGAATGGTGGAAAATTATGAATTCTGCTGAAAAATATTATAATAATGTAAGATTAATATTGATAATGTTTTAAAAATATAAAAATATATGGAGTTAGTATTTCTATTTTGAAGCTATTAAATGATAGTTTTTATAAATAGAAATAATTATAAAAAATTGTTGGATAATCTGAAAAATGTGAAAATTGTTTAGAAAGTTCAGAATACTATTTTAAATATTTTAGAAGTGTTAATAAGCTCATAAGGTGTCGGGATGTAAACACACAAGTAACAAATGAGTTATGATAAAAACAAAAATAATATTTTTGTTAAAGTAAAAATGGTGATAGTATCATAATAGTGGATTGTCATATATGAGGTTTTAGATTTTTCAAGTTTTATTATTCACTTCTAAAGTTTTGGATTATGAATAATGATTTTATACGATAAATAAAAATAACTTGAATAAATTATGAATTATTAGTTGGGTTATATGTTATTCGAGGTAAATATATTTTGGTGTTGAACCCGACTTTTAATAGAATTAGTAAGGTATTAATTTGATTCTTACGTAAGAAGTTACTATATATTTCATTCAATAATTGTCACAGTAGTTATTGCACAGTGACTCCTATTATTTGATATGATATAATTATACCAGTTGGCAGTATTGTGAGTCTATGTTAATAATTATAAATAATTATTGAAAATATGTAAATAATTGATGAATATATAAAAGGTGTTGATTAAATATAAGTATGATATGCAGATGTTGTTCAATTATTATTTTTTTACAAAAGTAAGTTTGGCAGGACTTGCCGATACTCTACTTTTCTTAAAGTAATATGGACCACAACTCTATTATTGAACAAATATTTTTAAAATGTGTACAAGTTGGTTTTCTCTGTGGGACCATAAATTCTACTACCATTATTATATACCTCATTTGATTATTTTGTCAAAGCAGGTGTGCTAGTTGTCTACTAAATTTTAAATATAAATAGGTTGCCCAGTTGAGCAACTAAACACACACTATCACTACACTAAAAAATATAAAATTCTTTTGCTGTAATATTGTGAGTATTTCTATTGAGTGTAATGTTACTCCAAGTGTAGATAAGGAATGCAAGCATTGTTTAAGTTAATCAATTTCACAAAAAGCAGAATTAAGTCACATGCTAAGGTAAGAGATGTCATTATTGTGGTAAGGGGGTATCATTTTTATGGTAGAAGAAATATCTTTTTCTTTCATACGCTATATTATGGTAATATATTATTATTTGTTTATTCAGTTTATCATTAAATGGTGAAAAGTCCTGAAAGGATTAGAATATCCTTAATAGTTTGTGCTTCATCTAATATTATGTTAGCAATTTAGACTCTGAATAATTAAGTTAAAAATCACTAAGATCTATGTTATCTTATTATTCTGATTATTTGTGTTTATTCATTGTATATATCATTGTCATCATTCTCATGCTTATATTGTGTTGAAAGTCATCTTTGGCCAGTTGTGCATAGATGGACTGTTGATTGATATGATTATGACCAGGGATTATTCGGTATAATCATGATCATTGGTGAAAACACGAATATCCTTAGCCCGTAGTGCATGGATAATTCGTGGTTGTGATACTAATGAATATCATTGGCCGAAGTGCATGGATAATTCAGTGATGTGGATTATTTATTGATCAGAGTCTCAGCGATGAAATATTAATTCATGGATGTGATAATAACGAATATCCTTGACCGTAGTGTATGGATAATTCGGGGATATGGATTATTTATTGAGCAGAGTCTCAGCGATAAAATATTAATTCATGGATGTGATAATAACGAATATCCTTAGCCCGTAGTGCATGGATAATTCGTGGATGTGATAATAATGAATATCATTGGCTCGTAGTGCATGGATAATTCATGGATGTGATACTAACGAATATCCTTGGTCGTAGTGCATGGATAATTCGGTAATGTGGATTATTTATTTAGCTGAGTCTCAGCGATAAAATTGATGATAAACAAAATTCTCTTTGGCTTACGTGCAAAGATGGACAGTTGATTGGTATGATTATGACCAGAGATTATTCGGTATAATCATGACATGTATTGCTACAAATGATGTGAATTATTTATTGAGCTGAGTCTCAGCATTATTGATTTTACAGTTGTATGTCTTAGGCTCGTATTGCAAAGATGGACTGTTGATTTACTTGATTATAAATATGAATTGTGAATTTAATTATAATCTGTGGTGATTCAAGTGAAGACAGGTGATGAAAGTTCTCTTTGTCTTAGGTATAACAAGAAATATTGATGAGTATTACAGGAATGAAATATTAACAATGAACTTTTAATCTAGAGGAGATAGTAGACATTATGTTTTGCTCGACTCTTTTAATGAATTGTTCATTCCGCTGCTATTATGGTTGGAAACTTTTATCTTCTACCATATATTCTAAATATCTGAATTATTATTGATGAAGGCTATTGATAATTTATTTATCTTAAGTCATGATATTCTTTATTGTGCTATTTGTGCTCACATTTTTACTTCACCACCCCTTTCAGGTAATAAAAGTGTAGCTGGGACTAGCAAAGAGAACATGGGTATAAAGTGGTGATACAAATTAGTCACAAGCCTAATCAAATTATGAAACGGTGTGGCATAATAATTGTACTGAGAACTTAAAATGTGTGTGACATATTTTATACATCATTTAATATTTAATTTTGGTGAACAATAATAGGGTCAGGCAAACTCGAATTTTGAAGCGTCAAAAATGCACTCCATTAGATTAAGAAGGACAGAAATCTTCTCGTGTTCCTTTGGGGACTTGAAATATTTGTTATTGTACTTTAGATGGCATTGTAATAATTTGAGCACGAATATTGTCGTATTATATACGTTACAACATTTGTATTGAAACTCACAGTATATGTGTCGTCGTATTCTGCACGACAGTTGTATAAATAGAGTTGTCAGTATTGTTATTTCTAGCGACCCAAGATGGGTGATGTATACCTATTTTGGGGGCGTCACACGTATAGTAACCTTAATCATTATACATAGTCATTTAATTCCCGAACTTTACTTTTCCTAACCCTTAGGTTTTACGTCTGCAAGCGAAAACTTTGTTTGCCATAATTGAAATATTATTGAATATTCCATTTCGTCTTAGAATTCTATCATTACACGTTTCTCAGAAATTCAAAATTAATTCTCGAGCAGAAACAGATGAATAGTGTTTTTACGAAAATTTCTCGAAAAACTTTTATTTTCGTCTTAAAAATTCAAAACAATTAATCTTAGCACATAGCCAGAATCATAACCACATCTACACATTCTAGGTCATAGAACGACCTTCAAATAGCTTACTCACATAAATAAATAATTAAATTTATTTAATTTAAATAATTAAATAAAATTTAATTAACATAAAAATCTGATTTTCTCGGATGTTACATAACTCAATGGTTATGATTTTTAACGTCATATGTCCTAATGTAACCAATTTTTTGATAGTCAACTTTTGAATGGATAGTAAGAAATGTTTGGTCAACCTATGAAGCACAGCACATATACGTACAGATGGAATTGATGAGGATAATAATTGATAGTAGTAGTATTGCCTGCATTACTAAAAAATTATTCTTTAAAGTTTTTGTACACAGATTAAAAAAATTATATAATATTATTATTTAATAATTAAAATTTATTTGAAATTTTATCACTATTCTTTTATCAGAAGTTAAAAATTATTAATACAAGAGAGATAATTTCTTAGGACGATGAGAGAAGATAAGGGTGATATAGGAAAGTAAATAATTTATTTTTCAAAAAAGTTATAAACGATAAATAAATTGAAACAAATTTTTTCTTCTAAAACGATAATTTTTTAGAACTGAGAGAGTAGATAGTACGAAGAAAGTTTTTGATAAGTATGTTAAAGTGTCTGGTTTCATAGTTTGAGTTCTCTCAAGTTGTCCTCATTTAGGCTTTAGCACTCCAAAATAAATGAGATGAATGCATTAATTTTTCTTGGTGCATTAAATGATATTTGATAACCAACCATATTTTGATAAATGCTCACAATAAGTGATGCTTGGAAGTCAATGATTTCTTCTTCTTCTTCTTCTTTTTTATATGGAGACGACGTAGACAAAAATAAATAAATAAATAAACTAATTTTCAATTTGTGTGTAATTATCTGCTTTAGGGAATGCTAATATCTTATCTATATCAGAAAATAATAAATACATTATGTGTTTGATTTAATTTGATATAATCGACTTTCTCTCTCTCTCTCTCTTTTAGTGTTATTTATTAGAAAAATTAAGAGCTTATAAAGAGAGGAGGGAAAAAAAAAAGTTCAAATATTACACAACTTTTTTTTCTTTTTTCATATATGGAGACGACGCAGACAATAAATAAACAAAAAAACTATTACTCAATTTGTTTGTGATTATCTTTAGTCGTAATTTGTTTATGAAAATCTTATGTTTTGAAGTCGGTTTTTGTTTCAGAATATAGGATTCAGATTTACTTAAACAAGATCGAAGACTTTTAAATTTTGTTTTTTGTTCTTAAAATAGTTTTTTTTAACCTTTTGCTATAAAAAAAACTTTTTGTAGGGAATGCTAATCTTATCTATCGGAAAAAAATAAATATATTATGTGTTTCATATATAAAAGATGTTAGCAAGTCATGAATTTAACAAAAAATAATTAATAATCAGGAGTTGGGTTGCAAAACCATATTGGTTTTTAACCATGATAAAATGATAGTATTTATATAAGATCAGTCATGTTATGTATTGTGATAAATTTGTATCGAATTATAATTACGAAACATATTAGTACATAAACATAAGATTTTACTCCCTTCATCCCATTATATCTGACGTTTTAGGGTATTTTTTTCTTCCCAAAATATTTGACGTTCTATAATTTCAAGAATATTTTGCCATTTGTTTTCCTTCTCTACCACTATTAATGCCTATTTTCCCTGGAACAGAGTATCAATAAGCGGATTCAGGAGGAAAATAATTCTTATGCTCCCATCTTAAATTCGGCGTACGATTGGCGAGCACGAAGAGGATGAAGAGCGTGCAGCAACAGAGCCACTCACAACATGCTTCCCTCTTTAATTACTTTAATTAACAAAGGTGTGTGAGATATTTGTCACCGCCAATTCAGCGACAAGTCGACTCAGTCACCGTTACTCAGTCCATTCTTCACACCTCAAAAAAATCCACACAGAGAGAGAGAGAGAGAGAGCTAGGGTTCACTTTCTTCTTCAAGGTTTTTGAGATCCGTCAACAACAATGGATGAGGGTAACGGTACCAGACAAAAGGGGTCAGTGAAGTGGTTCAATGACACCAAAGGGTTTGGATTCATCACGCCCGACGATGGCTCTGAAGATCTATTCGTTCACCAGTCAACTATTAGATCTGAAGGATTCCGTAGCCTAGGTGATGGTGAATCCGTTGAGTACCTGATTGAGAACAGTTCCGATGGCCGTACGAAGGCTGTTGATGTCACCGGACCTGAAGAGGGTCAGATCCGCGCAGGCTGAATAGATGAAGAAGAAGACAGAGCACAGTATTAATTAAGGGTAAAATAGTAAAATTACATCTATTCTTAATCTATTTGAAAATTTGTAGAAGGTCAGATATAATGGGATGGAGGGAGTATATAATTATAAAAATGTCTTACTTATTACACATCTTTCAAAAAAAGTGTCACTAATATTTATTCATATAATCGACAATCGAAAAATCAACATAAAATTTTGCAATATATATCATTGAACTCCGAAACTTTTTCTTTGCATTATAAGATAGTAGTATTATTGGATGATCGTAAAGCATTTTTTTCTCAAAATATAAAATACTAAATAATTAAATGGGGAAAAGTAAAGAAAAAAAATTTATTCTCACTTTGACGTACGTTTTGTTTTGACTTATTGAGGAATGAGTCAAAAGTACGATTTGTTGAAATTAGCAAGTAAAATGCACCCATCACCAAACATCATCCTCATCACCTTCACGTACACTAATTAGCTCAAACTAATTAAAAGGGTTCGTGGTTGTCTCTAGGTAGTAACAAATTAATGCTTATTTCCAAAGGAAAAAACAAAAACTACTTAGTACTAGTGTACAAATTTGGAATTATTTACAATTAAAAAGCAAAGTGTTGGGGCATGATTAAATGGACCTGGATGATTCGGTGGACCCCAAGCCACGTGAAAGAATCTTTCCCACGTATGAATATATTATGAACAATAAGTAGAGTTTTAAAGAATCTATGATTTCTAGTTTCATTTAATTTCTAATTTATAAGAAAAAAATTAGGATTAAATTCGACTTCTTTTCTTTAAGGAGATTGACTCTTATCCCAGTACGGTAGTTACTATAATAAGAAATATTATTCCTATTCAGGGACAGGGTGTTAAAGGTGGTGTGATCAACTATAAATACAAGATTGTACCATATTTTATAGGTAACGACTTTATTTTGAGCACTAAGACATTAAACCTCCATTGTTAATTAATACTTATTCTCACACCGGAGCTATCACCCATTGGCCCCGACCGTTAAGTTTCTACGTGTGATTTTATTTCTGTACAGGATTGGGCGTTATTGGTGATTGAACTCGTGGACAAATATTTATGTTAACATTGGAACTAGAAAAAGGATTGTGGTGCTAATGTATACTTTCAACCGCCTAGAATCTTAACAAGAGTTATGGCAACAAGCAAGGCAAATACAGTTTCTAAATGGGAGAAATCCTCTAACAACCCTTTTGCTCAACCGATGGGTTCGTGAAACATATTAGTACATAAGATTTTATATAATTATAAGAAAGTCTTATTTATTATACATCTCTCGAAATTAATGTCACTAATATTTGTCCATTTAATTAATAATTGAAAATTTGACATAAAGTTTGTAATATATATATTCCATCATTTTCCTTTACATAATCATTACAATGATTGAACTCCGCAACTTTTTCTTTGCATTATGAGTTTGTAGTACTATTGGATGATCGTAAAGCATTTTTTCTCAAAATATTAAATAATTAAATGGGGAAAAGTAAAAAAAAAACGTTTTGTTTTGACTTATTGACGAATGAGTCAAAAGTAAGATTTGTTGAAATAAACAAGTAAAATGCTCACATCACCAACCATCATCCTCATCACCTTCACGTACACTAATAAGCTCAAACTAATTAAAAGGTTTTGTGGTTGACTCTAGGTAGTAGACAAATTAATGCTTATTTCCCAAAGGAAAAAACAAGAACTAATTAATACTAGTGTACAAATTTGAAATTATTTACAATTAAAAAATAATTAAAAGCCAAAGAAAAATGAAGTAATATCTACCCTCATTTAAGGTTCCACCTAGAAAAAATATTTTAGGTCATCAAATGAGTGATTAATTTATAATCAACAGCACTTAGGCCAATGAAAACAATGACACCACAAATAAATAATCGATTATCATTATTCTTACCAAAGTGCACATAAATGACATAAAAATATGGTTGTGAGAGTCATTACTGCAATTTTAAAATCTTGATGAATCCGTGGGGAATTATTTTTTCGTTTATGAAGAAAATTTAATTTGATAAGCAAAGGTTCTTGTTATAATATATCATGAATTCATAATAGTGAAATGTGAAAGGATGAGAAATGAGTAAGGCTAACACAATTAAACACTAGAATATAGAAAATGAGACCTACTATTGTTGATATTTTGGAGGGTGTATCCAATTAAGATTTTTAAAGACTTTTTTTAAGTGACAGACTTTTGTAAAATTTGTGGGATTTTAATGACTTTCATATACTTTAAGGACTTTTTTAAAATGACTTTTATAAACTCCATGAAATAAGTAACAGATTTTTATAAACTTTTTATCAAGACTGATAGATTTTTGTATACTTCTAATATATCTTACAATTTATATTAATTGTTAATTAGCCTATGTGTACAACCTCTACCTCTTTTTTCATGAACTAGAGTAAATCTCATTATATTATTGTGGCATGAGATTTTATATATGTTGAAAGAGTTCACATTATTCTACTCATTTCATGATACATTTGGATACTCGGATACCAATAAAACTTTAGAAACTACAGACGCAATACAAAAATTAAGCTCACTTTTCATTGAGCTATATATACTTTATGCATATGCGTACGCTTTTTACTAATAATTGTTTGTTTTTTATTATTGATTGCTTTACTAATATATATATATATATATATATATATATATATATATATATATATATATATATATTGATTGTGTGATTGTGTGATTGTGTGATCCTGTCAATCCAATTTTCCATCTTAACTGCTGCTAATTTTGTTTGATTGTGTGGACCTTTTTTATATGCCTAACATATATCAAAGCAGTGCGTATTTTCTTTTTTTATAAGGGAAATATAATGATTCTGTCAATTTGTCATGCAGGAATACAACCACATGTTACATTATTTCACTATGATACACCAAAGACATTTGAAGACGAATATGGAGGCTGTCTAAAAAATTAACAGTGATTTCCTTCGTTTAAAATGTTAGAAAACTAAAAAAAATATACAAATACACATCATATATTTTCTATTTTCATATATTATACTCCCTCCGTACCTAAAAGATTGTCGTTTTAGAATAAAAAATTTATTTCAAAAAGTTTGTCGTTTACAACTTTCGAGGAGAATAAATTATTTATTTTCCTATATTACCCCTACTTTCTCTCATTTTCCCAAGAAATTCTTTCCCTTGTATTAATAGTTTTCAACTTCCTATAAAGGGGTAGTGATGAAATTTCAAATAAATTTTACTTGGTAAATGATACTTTCTTAATCCACGTGTCAAAACCTTAAACGACAATCTTTTAGGAACGAATGTAGTAATACATAATCTTTACAATTGATATGAGAGTTTTATGATTTTATCTCATCTTTATTGAACAAATCTCTTTCCTCTTTTTATTGGAAGCTTTCGAACGATTGCTTTTTTCCTCACCAATTCAGATTATGTCTAGTTATTTATTTACTTATTAATATATCTTGTTAATTCTCTTATAATAAAATTATAATAAATCCAATTATTTTTATGGCCCAAATTTTACCAAATTATTTATCCATCACATATTAATATTTTATTAGCCCATATAAAAAAAAACTAATTTGACCCAATAAAAGACAAAGTCCAATTAATAACTAGTTTTATCCACCTTTGTGTGTATTTGGAAGTCTTTAAAAATCTTTAGAGATGAAGTAAGACTTTGGATATAGATTGATAGTTATAATTCTTCTTCCAAAGTCTGTCAAACTTTACCATTTGATAAAAATCTTTAAAATCTATGACTTTTTGAATACCAAGATACTTTTATAGACTTTATAAAAATCTTAATTCAATACTACCTAACTTTTAAAGAAATTAAAAAAGTTATAATTGAATACCACTAAATTTTTATAAACTCTTTAAATGTCTTGATTGAATACAACCAAACTTTTAAAGTCTTTAAAAGTCTTTAAAAATATTAATTGAATACACCCCCCCCCCTTTATGTATTTTTATTGATAAGCAACACATGAATTTTTTTTATTGATGTATAACTTTTTTTTCTTATAGTTTATGCAATTAATATTATTAATAACGAATTGGTCCAACGTTGTGTTGGTCATCAATCGCTCATGCTTTTGGGTAAAGGTTCAAATCCTCCCCTCCCCACTCCTCCCCCTCCCCTCCCCACATATAGGGTTGAGTAAGGAATTGAAATTGGCTTCAAAACTGTATCAAAAATCGACCAAATCGCACCGATTGAAAAAACTACGTATGCAATTTTAGAATTGGTAGAAATTAAACCACATGCGGTTTGGGTGCGGTTTTGGAAGGCTCCCGCACCGCTCTTGCATATATATAGAAGTTATATAGACAAATTCCTAAAAATATAATACAATTTTAATTATGTTTTACACTTTTAAACTTTTTGTTTGTGGATAGAAATATTTCTAGTTGAATTGCAATGGTTTGAGCAATGTTGAAATATTCATGAATAACATATTTCAAACTTAAAACGTGTTGCTTGATGTTATTATGTTAATGTTATATATGATTTCTTATATATAAAGATGAATTTTATGTATTGAATATTATTGTTAACTATGTCAATTGGTTTTAGATATAGAAAATGAGACCTAATATTATTGGATATTTCTAAAACCAATTGACATAGTTATAACATTTGCATCAGTAGTATTTAGTGCGTTAGGCCACCACAACAAAAATAGTATATGTAAAATTTGTAAGAAAAATAAGTTGCGTTTAGAATAAGATATTTATAGATGAATATAATTTTCATACATTGCATTTGTGAGTTAAATAAGTTGCGTTTATAATAAAATACTTATAGACGAAATAAGATTCTCAAATACAGTCGAAACTCCAAACGCATCAAAAACTCAATAAGCCAGTAGATAAACAATTAAGCACTATATAATATCTATCAACTATCTTAACAAATCGAGCAAATGGTGTTTATAAACTATTCAATGAGCACCCAATCTTGTATTGTCCACTCTTTTACACTGTGTTGCGGAATAATTTAACTACCGCAACATAATTTTATGGAAAAACTTAACGATCACGTAATACAACATTATAGAGGAGAAAAATTTATAGTTTTAAATTAATGGAACAATATTGTAGTACTTAGGTCACAATACTGTACTCAGAGGGTACATTGCAAGATCAGTTGGTCAGAAGTATTAGGAAATTTCTCTATTTGTGTGTTCTTTCATTAAAGAAGTTTGCCTTTTATAGGCAAAGAAAAAGGGAACATACATTCAACCAAGAACCAAAAAATCATAGGTTAGATCTTAGCGTCTAGCTTGTAGCTTATGACTTTTGAGGAAATCATAATATTATAACACTCCCCCTTGATTTCCTAAGATAGGAGATTATATCTCATTAAAAACCTTGCTAAGAAAATCCAGTGGGAAAAAACTTAGCGAAAGGAAAAAGAGTATATATCTCCCCCTCAAAAGAAATTCATTATTCTTTGAAATGTTGTGACAAGTCTTTCATTCGACGCATTCCGATCTTATTCTGAAGTTTTGTAAACGTTACATTTAGTAGTGACTTTGTGAATAAGTCGGCTAAATTATCACATGATTGAATTTGATGCACATCTATATCACCCTTCTTTTGCAGCTCATGTGTGTAGAAGAATTTAGGTGAAATGTGTTTTGTTCTATCTTCCTTGATGTACCATCCTCTAAGTTGAGCAATGCATGCAGCGTTATCCTCATAAATAATTGTAGGAATATATTTGATTGATGGTAATCCGTATGACTCTTGGATATGCTGAATAATTGACCTCAGCCAAACACACTCTCTACTTGCTTCATGTATTGCGAGAATATCTAAGTGATTTGTAGATGTATTTGTCATGATTTACTTTGTGGATTTCCAGGATATAGTTGTGTCACAATATGTAAATACATAACATGTTTGTGATCTCCTATTGTGTGGATCTGATAAATATCATGCATCAGCATATCCAACTAATTGCAAGGTTGAATCTCTTGGATAAAATAATTCAAGATCTACACTTTCACGGAGGTATCTCAAAATGTATTTGATCTCATCCTAATGCCTTATAGTCGGAGAAGAAATGTATCTTGCCAACAGGTTGACAGCAAAAGTAATATCGGGTCGTGTATAGTTTAAAAGATACATAAGAGCACCTATTGTACTTTGGTATGGAACTTTAGGTCCATGATGAGTGAGTTTTATACCTACGAATTAGGTGTTGTTGAGGTTAATTATTGCTATCCCTAAGTGTTTTTAGTTTCATTTTATTTTTTTTATGTTTATTTCTTGTAGGATGGAGCTGGAGGGTCAAATTGGTCATTTAGGAGAAGAAAAGAATTAAAAATTATTAAAATTCAAGCTGGATGGTATTTTTGTAAGTCTTTGGTCCTAGTCAAGCGCTTGGAATTGTACTAGGTTGAGCGCCTAGGCGCTCATGCACGCCCACAGTTGATTTTTTTGTTGCTGAGTTAGATTTTGAAGTCAAATAGAAATCTTAATGAGTTTTTTTGGACCAATACAAATAGGAGAAAACTTCAAAAAAGACGGATCACTTAATTTTTCAAGAGAATTATAGAGATAACAATGAAGGAAAAACACGAAGGAGGACTACAAAGGCTGAAGATTAAAGAGAGAGTCTAGGAGAAAATTCAGAGTTTCTTCTTCTCTTCTTTAATTTTTATTCTTTGTAATTATCTGGGATGTTTGTATTATTAACTTGGATTATGCTTTCCTTCATCATTATGAACTGAATTTTTATTAAGATTGCAACGGAACTTGGTATGTAGTTTAAATTAAACCTTCTCATTGAATGAAAGTTGATTTTTATTGAATTATTTATTATATCTTGCCTTTATTGATTAATTATTTGGCTAACAATTACTATGATAATCTATATAAAATTGGAAAATGGAGTATAAATTTAGATCTGGATATAATAAGATCTACTCATATAATCTTAATAGGGTTAATATGATTAACATGTAGGATAGGAATATACCTATGTGTCTTTTGTATCCATTAAAAGAATTTGTGCGTAAAATCCTAATTAACTTGATTCACATAGGAATATAGTGAGTTGATTAACTAGGGTGTTCCTCGTAATTCTGATTCGTAGAGAACGGATTTAGGGGGATTTGTTCACGTGTCTTTCGGAAGAAATGAGTGACTACTAATAAGTATTCTTGGATAAAAATTCGTATTAATTAGCTGAATTAAATGGGAAGTAAACTGATTTAAATGAAATACCAAAGGAAGTTGTAATCTTAACCTATTCAATCTATATTAATCTTGTGAACCTTGATCTTAGACTTTAGCTTTGTTAATTTTGATTTTCAAACCACAAACAATATTTCGTAGTTTAAAATATGATTAATTAAATTAAAATTGGTAATTGATAAAGATTAATCAATTTTCTCATGGGAACGATATCCTTACTTGCTGAATATTACGATTGAATGCGTATACTTGCGTGTTAAGTGCTAGTAAGAAAATTAGGCAACAAGTTTTTGGCGTCGTTGCCGAGAAAATTAGTTTAATATTTTGTCATTATTGATTTTGGTAAAGTTAATCTTAATTTAAACTTTTTATTTTCTGTTCTTTTTAGGTCTTCTTTACTAGTGTATGCAAACGCGATCAAAGAAACCAGATTTATTACCTTAGGAGGACGACATCGAAAAACGGTTTCAATGGTTGCGTAAGTGGGTTAAAGAAAAAAAAAGGCATTTGATAAAGAAGATAAAATGGCTGAAGAAGAGCAAAAACACTACGGGGTTATGCTACACTGCGGATTACTGAAATTCAGTCAAGTATTACAAGGCCTACTATTACTGCTACGAGTTTTGAGATAAAACTTGGAACAATACAAATGATTCAGAACTCATGTCAGTTTGGAGGGTTACCGAATGATCATATAGTCAGCTTCATAGAAATTTGAGATACTTTCAAATACAATGGAGTGACAAAGGATGCAATAAGGCTTAGGTTATTTCCATTTACTCTCAAAGATAAGGCTAAGAGTTGGCTCCATTCACTACCACCAAACTCGATTACTACATGGAACGACCTATCCAAGAAATTTCTTACAAAGTTTTTCCATCCGCGAAAATAACAAATTTGTGGAACGATATCTTCTCTTTCATTCAGCATGACTTAGAATCATTATATGAAGCATGGGAGAGATTCAAAGACTCATTGAGAAAATGCCCACACCATGGGATTCCTAAATGGCTTCAGGTGCAGACTTTTTATAGCGGATTATTCAACACAGTGAGATCGAGTATAAATGGTGCAATAGGTGGGGCTATTATGGCCAAGAACTGTGATGAGGGGTATTAGTTGCTTGAAACCATGGCAGCTAATAATTATCAGTGGCCAACAACAAGAACGACTTAGCCAAGGACAACCGAGGTTTATGAAGTGGATGCGATGACAACATTATCAGCTCAAGTGACAGCTAAGATTTCTGCTCTTACAAAGAAGATAGATGCACTTAGGGTACAACCGGTTCAAAAAGTGGAAATAATTTATGAAATATGTACGGGTAGCCACTCAAGTGATCAATACGCAATAAATTCTAAGTCAATCCAGTTTGTTTCCAATTATAACATGCAGCAGGGCAATTATTCAAACAGCTATAATCCAGGAATGAGAAACCACCCGAATTTTTCTTAGAGCAATAATCAGTCACAGGCTTAAACATAAGCTTCAAGTAAATCATTTCCACCTAGATTTCAGCCTCATCAACAATCACAACAACACCCACAACCTCAACAACCTGATAAGTTATCGTAGATGGAAGAATTGTTAGCAATATTGGCAACTCAATTTGAAGCAACAACTAAAAACCAATCAGTTGTAATAAAGAATCTTGAGAGCCAAATTGGGCAGATAGCTAGTGCTTTGAATACTAGACCTCAAGGTTCTTTGTGACGCCCCCAAAATAGGTTTACACAACTCATTCTGAGTCGCCAAATACATGGTACAGAATCCAAATACAAACTTCATATATACAACTATTAACTGTCGTGTAAAATATGACAAAGCATAAGCTATGAGTTTCAATACAAATATTTTCTCGTAGACAATATCCAAACTCAAATAAAGTCCTCATTATAATTATTGTCACATTATTTTATAGAATAGTGAGGACTACTATAGTAACTATCTTGGACCATTACTCCATTTCTCGACTAGTCCCAGCTATATTCTCATTTCTGAAAAAGAACAATGAAAGAAAAGGGTGAGCTCAACTAGCCCAGTAAAGAATATTATGACTAAGATAATGTAGAACAAATTATCCTTAGTCCTCAACAAGAAAAAATCTGATATAATACAATAGACAACAAGTTTTAGATCAACAATTGCAGCGGAAATAGCAACCCGTTAGAAGAGTCAAGTAAAGCATGATGTCTACTATCTTCTATGATATAAAAGTCCATCATCAATATTTTATCCCTATAACACCAATCAGTAATTATTTTCAATCAACGAATTATCTATGCACTACAAGCCAAAAATAATCGTTTGTATCACCAGTGGTCATGATCATGCCAAACACCTGTCCATCTATGCACTACGGGCCAAAGAGAACTTTCATCACAAACCTTTATCTGCATCATTAAAGGTCATGATTATACCAATACACAATTCATGTTCATAATCATACCAATCAACAGTCAATCTTTGCACTACGGGCCAAATATGACTTTCACCACAATATAAGCATGAGAATGATGACAATGATATAAAAAAAATGAATCAAGTGAGATCAGAGATAAATATTAGAGATTTATAATTTAATTTATTCAGAGTTCAAGAATGTCCAAATTGTCAACATGATCTCTAATTGTGGAGTAAAATTCAAGAATGATATTTAAGATTAATATTTCAAAAATAATTTGGACAAGAAAAGAAAATTAAATTTTGTCGTGAAAAGTACTCCGGTGTGAATAGTATCCCGGATGAATAGTATCCCAGATGAATAGTATCCCGACATGAATAGTACTCCGACATGAAAAGATTAAAATTTAATAAGAAAGTTCTGACCAATATTACAGTGAAATGATATTAGATGAAGCGCAAACCTCAAGGATTAATTTCTAATCATTTCAGGAATTATAGAAGCAATACTTACAATAATAAGTTTAGATTTAGGAATATGAAATAAAATAATATCACTTGCATAGTATGGAGTATGAAAGAATATAAAAAACTGTAAATAAATTTTCACCCGTCATGCGATAATCTGCGTAGACAGATCATTTCCACACCTTAATAAAGAATGAATACGAAGGGTTATTCATCAGGCATGCGGTAATCCACGCAGACAAATTATTCCCACAGTTTAATAAGGAATAGAATGACAACTCTTATGAGTATGAAGAAAATATCATCCTTTACCTTAATAAAAGACTAGATACTACACTAGTATAGTAGCATAACTTTGTATTGGTGGTGTGTGCTTACTTCTTGAATACTCTTCTTCTTTCTCTCTTATTCTCTCTCTATAAATTTCTCTTATGAGTCTTAGTGAATTGGTAAGAAAGATGGAAGAAATGAGCTTCTATTTATAGAAGAATTATAGCGTAGCCCTTGCAATGTGAAGAGGTAAGAGGATTGACGCTTGTAATGTGAAAAGGTAAGTGGTTTGACGCCTGTAATGTGAAAATATAAGTGGTTTGATGCCTGGTAAAGGCAAGTACTATTGGCAAAAGTGACACTTAGATGATGACCTATGGGTCCCATAGAATAAACCAAACTTACAAAATGCCACATATCACCATTATTTCCTTCAAGTGTCAACAACTTCTTACTAATGGTTATGCTACGCATCACACAATTAATTAACACCTTTTTAATCCTAGCCTTCAATAATTATTCATCATTAAAATTATAACTCACAATATTGACAACCAGATCATTCCTAGGAAAGAGGGGGCTTTTCGATAAGGATTTCTCCTTACTGGCGCGCAATTAAAAAACCTAATCCCTTTCCTCGACAGAACTTTCTAGACATTGTCAATAATGCTAATAATAATATGAGTAACTGTGTAATGTCAATTATTGATTTAAGAATATAAAATATTGTGCAGATGTTACTATAACAATTATTTAATCAATAATATGAGATACTATACAGCAACTATTGTGTCAATTATTGAATGAAATACTGAGTGACTTCTTACGTAAGAATCAATAATCAGAGATACTGTGTAATACCGCGTACCACTGTGGAACAACGCGTATCACTGTACTTTTATCACTAGATATTTTAACATTTTAACGGTAAAAGTCTTGCCGTTATTTTATAAAAATATTATTTTTGTCGCTTTCTATATCCGACAGTTATTCCGTTATGGGTCCACCAATGATTGCGCCGTCGTACGAATATTCCCTGACGAAAAGAATAATCTTCGACTAAACGAATATTGTATAACAACTTGCTTACTTTGTAAAATTTTCACATATCACTCATAACTATAATATTTATTAAATTATCACCTTACTATTTATAATAATATTTAGAGAAAATTAAATCTTTATTCATAAATAGTTGGGGTCTTACATTCTTTTCCAAGTGATACAGAGAAAAACCCGAGGAACGAGGGAAATGAACAATGTAAGGTAGTTACACTCAGAAGTGGGAAGGAGTTGACTACAGATTCAGAAGGACAAAAGAAAATAATTTTTGCTAAGGATGGTGAAAAAGAGAGTGAAAATTCAGAAAGTAAATATGGGGAAAAATTTGTGAAAAAATAGCAAGAAGATAAGAAAACAGCAGTCGTACCACTTGTGTCGTTTCCTCAAAGATTGCAAAAGCAGAAATTAGATAGATAGTTTTTAAAAAATTTAGAAGTGCTCAAAAAGCTGCAAATCAACATTCCATTCGCAAATGCTTTAGAACAAATTCCTAGCTATACAAAATTTATGAAAGATATTTTAACAAGGAAGAGGAATCTAGGGGATTTTAAAACTTTAGCGTTGACAGAAGAATGTAGCGCAATTCTACAAAGGAAGTTACCACTGAAGTTGAAGGATCCGATTAGCTTCACCATACCGTGCACGATTGGACCCAAGTTCTTTAACAGATGTTTGTGTGATTTGGGTGCGAGTATTAAATTGATGCCACTTTCGATCTACACTCAGTTGGGATTACCAGCACCAAAGCCAACAAATATCTCTTTACAGCTCGCCGATAGATTAGTGACATACCCTAGGGGCATTATGGAATACAAATTAGTGAAGGTGGACAAATTCATATTTCCAGCCGACTTCATTGTGTTGGACTACGAAGAGGATAAAGACATACCCATTATCCTTGGAAGACCATTTTTAGCCACGGGAAGGACATTAATTGATGTACAAAAGGGAGAGTTAACGATGAGAGTTCAAGAAGAAGAGGTAACTTTTAATGTTTTTAAGGCTATGAAATTATCGAAGAAAGAGGAAGAGTGTTTTAGAGTTGATCTGATTGAGGAAGCAACTAGGGAGGTATTTATTGAATCTGTGAATGAAGACCCTCTTGAAACTGCATTGGTAAGTGAAAATATATCTGATGACTTAATTGTGGTAGAATGGGTTTAGATGTTAGATTCAGCTCTAAAGTTCACACGATGTATGAAAAAAATTAAACATTTGGATTATTGGGGAAAGCCAGCTAAAAAGGTGAAATCATCCTTGGAAGAACCGCCCACCTTGGAACTTAAGTCATTGCCTAGCCATCTACGTTATGCCTACCTTAGTTCTTCTTCAACTCTACCGGTTATAATTTCTACATCACTTAATGAGGTTCAAGAAGAAAAGTTATTAAGGGTACTTCAGAAATATAAGACAGCTCTTGGGTGGACTCTTGCTGATATTAAGGGGATAATCCCATCAATTTGTATGCACAAAATTCTGCTAGAAGATGAAGAAAAATTAACTATTGAACAACAATGACGACTTAAACCCGTAATAAAGGAAGTTGTCAAAAAAGGAAATTATTAAATGGTTAGATGCAGGAATTGTCTACCCTATCTCAGATAGGTCATGAGTAAGTCCGGTTCAATGTGTGCCGAAGAAAGGGGGAATAACAGTTGTTACGAATGAGCATAGTGAATTGATCCCTACTTAGATAGTTACGGGTTGAGGGTTTGTATGGATTACAGAAAGTTAAAAAAAGCCACTCGTAAGGACCATTTTCCTCTACCCTTCAAAGATCAGATGTTGGATAGGCTTGCCGAACTTGAACATTATTGCATCTTGGATGGATACTCAGGTTATAACCATATTGCCATAGCACCCGAGGATTAGGTAAAAATGACATTCATTTGCCCTTATGGTACTTTTGCTTTCAGGAGAATGTTTTTTGGGTTATGTAATGCGCCAACGACATTTCAACGGTGTATTATGGCTATTTTTTTATATGGTTAATAGAATCTAGAGGTATTTATGGATGATTTTTCAGTTTTTGGGAATTCGTTTGATTATTGTTTGGAAAATCTCACTCTTGTACTAAAACGGTGTATGGAAACGATTTTAAACTGGGAGAAATGTCATTTTATGGTGCAAGAGGGGATAATCTTTGGTCATAGAGATTCATTTAAAGGAATTAAGGTAGAGAAAGCCAAGATATAAGCCATTGAGAGCCTTCAGTCACCAATCTCAGTACGAGGTATTCGAAGTTTCTTGGGACACGCTGGTCTCTATAGAAGATTTATAAAATACTTCTCAAAAATTACAAAGCCACTGTGCAATCTTTTGGAGAAGGATGTCCCATTTAACTTTGATAAAGAATGCCAAGAAGCCTTCGATGTATTAAAGAAGAAACTAGTTACTACACAGGTAATAATTGCACCAGAAGGAATTATTGGCACTTGTTTATGCCTTTGATAAGTTCCATTCATATCTGATTGGGACTAAGGTGATTGTGTTTACCGACCATTCGGCAATTAAGTACCTGATAGCCAAGAAAGATGCTAAACCAAGATTTATTTGATGGGTACTATTGCTACAAGAGTTTAACTTGGAAATTCGAAACTGAAAAGGGACAAAAAATTAGGTTGCTGATCATTTATCACGGTTAGAGAATGCAGAAGTAAAAATGGTGATACAACAGCGATCAACGAATTTTTCCCGAATGATCAACTATTTGCAATAAGAATGGAAACACCATGGTATGCAGATTATGTAAATTTCATCGTGAGTAAAGTGTTTCCACCAGATTTGACGAGTCAACAGAAGAAGAAATTTATCTATGATGTGAAATAGTATCTATGGGATGAACCGTTCTTATTTAAATAGTGTGGAGATCAAGTAATAAGATGGTGCGTTCCAGAAGTTGAAATGGAAAATATTCTATATTAATGTTATGCATCTAATTATGGTGGACAGTTTGGGGGAGAAAGAACAGCAGCCAAGGTGTTACAATGCAGATTCTTTTGGCCAACGCTATTTAAGGATGCCCGTGTGTTCGCAATGAAGTGTGACAAATGCCAAAGAGTTGGCAATATATCAAAGCGACACGAGATTCCACTAAATACGATCCTTGAAGTTGAGTTGTTTGATGTTTGGGGCATCAACTTCATGGGACCATTTCCCTCATCTTTTGGCAACTCCTATATACGTCTAGCAGTGGACTATGTTTCGAAGTGGGTTGAAGTTATATCATCACCCATCAATGATGCTAAGGTCATGGTTAAGTTCATCCGTAAGAAAATCTTCTCCAGATTCGGTATTCCTCATGCAATTATCAGTGACGAAGGCACACACTTTTGTAATAAGCAGTTTGCAACTATTCTTGCTAAGTATGGAGTCAATCACATGATAGCTACTGCTTATCATTCATAGACAAGTGGTCAAGCTGAGGTCTCTAACTGAGAAGTGAAACAAATTCTTAAGAAGATAGTGAACCCTAGTCGGAAAGATTGGTCAAGCAAGCTAGATGATGCTTTATGGGCATATCGTACAACTTACAAAACTCCGATAGGAATGTCTCCGTACATGTTATTTTATGGGAAGGCATGCCATCTTCCAGTTGAATTGGAGCACAATGCTTATTGGGCTATCCAGAAATTAAACTTTGATATGTCTGCTGCGGGAGAAAAGCGTCTCTTACAATTGAACCAAATGGATGAATTCAGACTTCAATCGTATAAGAATGCAAAGTTGTATAAAGAAAAGGTCAAGCGGTGGCATGGCGAGAAAATCCTAGAACGAAAGTTCGAACCAGGGCAAACACTGCTATTATATAATTCCAGGCTTAAAATTTTTCTAGGAAAGTTGAAATCCCGTTGGTCAGGCCCTTTCATTATTTCAAAAGTCTTCCCTCACAGAGCTGTGGAAGTTGAAGAACCAGATTCGAAACGCAACTTTAAGGTTAATGGTCAAAGGTTAAAACATTACTATAGGGGTTGCATCGATTAGAAAAAGACATATGTTAGACTTGCCGATTAGAACAGAGTCGACAACGTCGGGCTGAAGACGTTAAACTAAGCGCTAACTGGGAGGCAAACCAGGAATTTATATAGTTATTTTTGTTTATTTACTTTACTGTTAGTTTATTTAGTGGTTAAACTTTCATTTAAATAGCTTAGGATTTAATGAACTAATTTTAGTAGTTACATCCTGTATGTTCTTTAACATGGTCTTCATTTGATTTCAAAATAGGAAACAAGTTTCATATTTTATGGGTTCGACTACTGGCCACTATGACAAGCACCTATGAGCTCAATTGCAGAATGTTCATTTGTCAAATCCTCAAATTCTCAATTAATTAGTTCAATCATTTTGTTTAGTAGTGTAGTTAATTTAGTTTTATAGTAGTTATGTTTACCTTAGTTTAGCTTGTACATTCATAAAACATCTCCCTACCATTAAGTTTTGATGTTGGGATTATTGGATTTGTAGGCAAAAGCTTAAAGGATGTCCAAATTTTGCCAAGTCAAGTCCAAGCGCCTAGGCGCCCAGACCAAGAACAAACCAAGCGCCAAGGCGCCTAATTGCAGAAGCCCAGACGCGTCCAAGCGCCCCAATACAAGCTATACCAAGCGCTTAGGCGCTCAACCTACCCTTGTCAATCTATTTTCAACCGCTTAAGCGGTCCAACCTTCACAAAACCAAGCGCCTAGGCGCTCCTACAGGAACTTAGAAAAATAAAATAAAAGCCCTAGTCGGGTAAAACACTAACCAAAACCAAATCAAAGTCAGTCCTTTCTCTCCTACTCTAACCCAACTTTTATTAATCTAATTCTCCTCCTTCAAACACACTACTGATCATACTCCCCTTCTCCAAATCAAACACCACCATATCCAATCTTACCCATAGCAAAAAATGACCAATTTCGTGACTGTCTTCAAAGCCATAGACGGGTCCATCTACAATAAGGTAAACGAGTTTAATTTTGGAATTCAACAATTAATTTGCAAAAGCCTCTCATCTAATTAACATGGAACATCAAGTTTAGCCTTAATTTTAATAGAAATCTCCTTTTTTGGCTTAGTTCTCAGATTGGGAGTTATTCAAGTTTGGGGGAGTGCTTAACAAAAGTGTTTGAAATCCTTACACACCAAGTTCTTGAAAATTGTCCTGAGAGACAAATTTTCACATGTTAGGCTGCTTAGCGTAGTTTTTGGGAAAGAATTCAATACATGACGCATATGGCTCCTAAAAGGCATAGAGGAGAGGCTTCGGGCACTTCAAAAAAGTTTGACAAAAAGAGATTTACAAGTGCTAGTGCATCCGAAAGATATCACAATTGTCTTTCTGGTAAAACGCTAATTCCTGAGCGTGGTTTATTACTAGAGGCAGAAGATGGGGAGTTACTATAAATGATTGGAAGCAGGAGATGGTTGAATTTTATTACTCAGCCGGAGCCAGCTGTTATCAAAATTGTTAAGGAATTTTAAGCCAACGTGAAGGATGTCGAAGAAAACGCGGTTTGGGTCCACGAAAAATTAGTGGATGTCAGTCGCACGACAATAAATGCTTACTACGGGCTGGAGAGAACACCTGGCAACGCGTATATGAAATATTTAGAGCATGAGATGGACTATAGTGAGGTTATTAAAGCATTGTGTTTACCTCGAACATAATGGAAATTAACAGATCAAAAAGAAGTTATTTTTCCCGCGTCCACACTGAGTCGTTAAGGGAAAGTATGGCACGCCTTTATTTGCGCCAAGTTGATGTCGTGTAAGCATATGAGCGAGGTTATAAATCAACGGGTTATGTTGCTTTTCTGTATTGCAAAAGGAAAAACTGTAGATGTGGGCCAGGTTATACATGAGGTGATCGAAAAAGATATTGAAGGGGGAACTTCAGGTGGACTACCTCATCCGTATTAATTACCGCATTATGCCAACAAGCTGGGGTAAAGTGGGATGCCGAAGAAGTAATAAAAGTTCCACTAGCCCCAATAGACCATTCATTGATGGTTCGGTACAAGGTATGGACTAGAGGAGAATCACACCCGCGAGAGTTAACCTTTAATGTTGTTCCTCTAGAGCCTGATGATATTCGTCAGGATTTAAGACATCATTCGAGACAAATTGACATGGTGGCTACACAAATTCAGTAGGGTTTTGACCGGATGGATAGGCAGCAGTATAGACTGGCTCAGCGACAAGCCACTACTACAAAACAGTAAATAGATAACGCGTAAAAAACGTTGTAGAAGGTCTTACAGAAACGTCGTATTTAATGGTGTTGTCTATTTGACACCTTTATACAACGTTTTTAAAACGTTGTAGTTTGACACATTACGCAATATTTTTTTCTTAAAAAACTTTGTATATTTATTTTCCATAAATTCTTGGATGCTTGAAAATATTGTAGATGATATGATTCCACAATGTTTTCTGGCTTAAAATGTTATGGTTTGGTACATCAAACAACGTTTAGACTCATTTATACAACATTTATAAAGTGTCATCTATTTAGACTACTTTATACAATGTTTTTAAAATATTGTAGTTTGACTTTAAAATGTTGTAATACATGTATATAACAACTGTTTTTGGATCTCTACCTTAGCAAGTAACAACAAATAATGTTTAAACGTATTTATACAACGTTTAGAAAGTGTCATCTATTTAAAGCCAAAATATATCAAACATTCAAAATATACCAATTACAAATAATATTACTATCCATACATCTCAAATTCAAAATATATCAATTACAAAGAATATTAATACCATACAATACGTTTACATGCATCACAATAATACCAAACTATCATATAACACGTTTACAGAGAATATTGTCACATGCTTTCTGAAGCCATCCAACTCCTCCTTGGCTGCCAACTCCTTTGTAACCTGTTAGAAACCCAAGATAACAGCTTCAAACATATATGTAAGAATGAACATGTCAACTAGGACATTAAATGGACATACAAGATTTGGGAACATGTTTCTGAGCGGCGCCATTCGGTTCTGTCCACCATAAACCTGCCCAGAAGCAACATATATTTGAGTTTCTTTTGGATAGCAACATATATTATTATTGGTAAATGGAGAATGATCTTTTTATTAAGAAACAGTTGCATCTTCTTATTCTGAAGTACCATAGATGCATAGTTTGGGAATGGATACGTATAATATGGAAAATGATTTTTAAAATGTGGTAATCTAAAAATTTCCAGCTATGAATTCCTGCTAGAAATATATAGATGAGTATGACATGCAATTACTAATGATGAGAAGTATATTTATGACCATAACATGACAATTCAAATATATACAACCATAATATGACAAAATTAACATTTTCTAGCAAGTGATAAACCTTAGTACAAAAATTAAAACTTTAGAATCTGATATAAATCGTGACCATTACACAACACACAAAAATTAGTCATCCAGTGAGCAATACACACAATAGCAGAAATAAACATCTGAGAATAAATTATTAAATAATACCATTATATTTTATTATCAAAGAAAATGATCTCAGCACAATGTGGGAATGAGAAAATTCACCACTTCAGTGCAAAACTCCAATCTGAATACAGAATGAATGCTTGCTAAATATGGAATGCAGGTCAAATATATGGAATGAATGCATGCTAAACATAAGACCAAGACAACTAATTCTGGTTCATCTGTGGCAACCATCTCCAAAATAATAGGGAAGGGACAATAAGGATATTACCTAGAGAGCTTTGAAGGACTTGAGTGAGCGGCTACTTCTTTCATTCATGGCAGTTGAACCTTTAGCTCTATTAACCACCCAATCCTCTTCAGTTGCTTTGAAAAGGTCATTCAGTTAATCCCCCAATCCTCTTCAGTTGCTTCATCAGGGCCCATCTACAGAAACACATAAGTTCATATAAGAAATGCTAAACAACATCAGCACTATATGTTTGAAATTATCAAATTGAAAGTGTTCATACCATTGTGTAGGTCTTCCCTGAACCAGTTTGGCCATATGCAAATATACATACATTGTATCCATCCAATACCGACTGTATCAAGGGTCGGGTATCTGAATATACATTCAGTGTCAACATTCAAAGTAATGATTGTAAGTGATGACATATATTT
Organism: Panax notoginseng; assembly: GCA_016801055.1. Classification (NCBI taxonomy): domain Eukaryota; kingdom Viridiplantae; phylum Streptophyta; class Magnoliopsida; order Apiales; family Araliaceae; genus Panax; species Panax notoginseng. Next base: position 53,045,244 of record CM029020.1, on the reverse strand, counting down.
GTGTAAATCTAAATCTGATAGCAAGCATCATTATCAGTTTTGCACCAACTATAATAGAAGCATAAACAAACCACAAATGTATCAGGAGTAGCTCCATGTTATCAGGTATTAATATACTTACGCCAGTTCATTCAGGACACTAACTTTGGAAATATAATGAGATATTTCATAGAGCTTATTACAAACAAGAGAATATATAGATTAACCAAATATAACATCAGCGCATACCCTCAATTTGGAAATATAATGAGATATTTCATAGAACTTGTTACAAACAATGAATATGTAAAAAAAAGTGGAATTGGATAATAGAGCCCATACCCTCAATTTGTGGACCTGAGCTACGTGAGAAACATCAGCTGGTTTTACAGTCACTTTTGGTGCTATTCATGTCTAACCTGGATTTGCTACATTTCAATAGGAAGAGAACTAAATCACATAGTGCTTTTAAGATTTTTGTCGAGCTAGGAGTAGTCAGTGGTCATTCTGCTTTTTATAAGAAAACTCAAGCAAGATTCATAACTTGGAAATCTCAAGCTCGAGAACTAATACAAACAGTCTCAGAAAAAGGAATATGCAAAGGGAAACAAAGTCAAACTTATTATTTACAGTTAATTATCTGGAATTCACAAGATAAAGAACATGCCAAGTGAACAAGATGAGCAGTAGAAGCCAATAAAATAATCAATTTCTTTTATGTCCAGTGAGCCTGACAGATTGAGCAATATCTTTGATCGTGATATATTAATTTAAAAGTGAGCTTGACAAATTGAAGACCACCCCAATAAAATAATCAATTTCTTTTATGTTCCAGGCTTGGAATTCATGCTTTCAAAGTTTCTCTTTTATAATAGCTTAACTTCCTCAGGAGAATGCATGTTCAAAAGTAAAGCACAAAACATGGCCTAGAATTTGATCGAGGAGCACTCCAATACTTGAACAACATACCTCTGGTGAACCAGGAGCAATTCCAATCAGAACCAACCAGTTTTTCGAAGGATCACATTTATAATTAATTATCTGATTGTTTGCCAAATTAGTTGTTCTATCAAATATCTTTACAGGTTCAGAATCGCCTACATAGAGATCAATAGAGAAACAAACCTGTTCCTTGAAAATATACAATCCCCCCTTCCTTCCTTCCACCCTCATCTACTGAACAAACCTGTTCTTTGAAAATAACAGTTGCAGCATCTAGAAGAAATTCCCTTGCAAGTTTAGGACTCTTCGTATGTTTCTGGGGTCTGGAGCATTCTCCATCTAGATCATTTCCATCCTTGTCCATGGAATCATCATCTTGTAAATGAAATGGCATTATACACCTTGAAAGAGAGGTAAAGTGTAAAAGTTAAGCAAACCACTAAGACCAGTTCAGTGCATCTACCCAAGCCTTTGGGGAAATTTACATTTATCTTCAGGGGGGAGGGTATGTCGTGATTCATCCAATTCAATTTGTCACAGAAATCATAACCAACTCAAATTGTGTGCGAAGAAATGCTTTGAAAACAAGGTCGTCAAGTTACAAAACAGTGTACAGCCAACCACTCTTATTCAAAGTAGAAAAATCTCTTCAATCAATGAAAACATCAAAGGAATTAAAAGGCCCTAACTTAATGTGATAAAATAAGCAGTAGGAATTTAATGTATGAGGCAGACTTATTTTGGAACTGAAAGGATGATATAAAATTGAACTTCTCATAAACCTTTCCACCAAGAACATCTCTTGCTTCCAACAATATGGGCTTGTGACCTGCATCAACAATATGGGCTTGTAACCCTGCACATGAGTTTTACAGAAGCAAACAAGCATTTTAAACCATAGTTCAGCGCAATTAGACACCTCAATAAATATGCTCCACTAAGTAATTCTAATAAATTTCTATGGACTTACGCCTCCACGAGCCATCGTGATTTCCATGATGGTTGCCACTTCCATAACCTATGACAATGGATTCCAGATAAATCCCAAAAACTTGAGATTTTACTCTCCTGCGACATAATTACAGACCAAGAGAAATGGTAAGAACACATCAAAAATGTAAATTTCCTTGCACAACAGAGTAAACATCAATGATGTAACAACAGACCTTTTAAGAAATCATCACTCTTAGACATTTAAACAAACACTTTGTAGGCAACATCCGAAAACACGAAGAAATTTGTACAAAACCGTCAAAACCATCACAACTTTAAAGGAAAAGTGAAACAGAAAAAGAAGAATGATGCAGAAGAAAATTAACAAAGACTGAAAGTGAGACAACAAGAACGCAGTAGATATATATGGCTAAAATTAGTGGCTGAGGAAGAAAAGGAAGAAAATTATAAGATGATTGAAATGGGTCATGGAAAAATTAAAACCCTAACTTTTATTTCCATACCTGAGCGAAAAATCTGGGGTAGAGGTAGCAACTAGCATTCTCTTGCCCATTGTTTCGTGATTTCCAGTTAAGATTAAACGAGAAGGGGAGAGAGCTAAGTTAAGGATGAGTGAGGTAGATGAGTTTGGGGACTTACCGATTATTGTATAACGAACAAGCTCAAATTTCTCCCACTTGTTGTGTAGATCTTTGCAAACTAGGTTTCTTGCGTTCGATTGGGAATCGCAGCAGCAAGAGAAGAACTTACTGATTATTGTCTGACGAACAAGCTCAAATGTCGACCAATTATTAATAATTTGCAGATCTTTGCAAACTAGGGTTCTTGAGTTCGATTGGGAATCGCAGCAGCTTCGACAAATCGCACTAAGGTTTGAGGATTTTGAAAAGGGTAAGGGAAAAAGGAACACCAATTTGTTTATCTTACCCGACTCCTAGGCCTCCGTGTTTTTTAAAGGAAGGTTTGAGGATTTTTGAAAAGAAGATTTTGCTCCGTATTTTTTAGAAAAACATTATCGGTTTAAAATCAAAAATTGCCCTTATAAATACGTAACGTTTTTTCATATGTATCTATAACGTTTTGTTAAAAAATGTTATAAAAAAAATACCACAACATTTTTTATAAAAATGTTATCTTTTAAGTGTTGTCTTTTTATGGTTTTATACTAGTGAACGGAGATATATTCTCACAATCTGAATTGCAATGCATCATTAATAGAGATGCTCAGCTGCATGAATCCAGCAGGCACTCCATAACAGTTTCCAACTCCTAAACCCTTGTCTGTGTACCCCCGAATGACTTAGCTCTTGAGAATGATGCTAATGAAGCAGAAGCAGATGATTCTGATAAAGAGTAAAGCTTCGCTCATTCAGGGAAGTCCTCAGTGCCTACCTTTTTAATTTGTATACAATGAGGACATTGCACATGTTAAGTTTGGGGTGCATTGCATTCTTCTAGTTGCATTGCATTCATTTTGTATTTTCATGACGTTGTCATTCTAATTTCAAAAAAAAAAAAAAAAATTCATCTAGTTAGTTCATATTGCATGAATCCTGGCACGTGTGTTAGTTGAAGTTGACTTAGCCAATGATGAGATTGGGATCACGTATACATTTGAACAGTATTAACAACTAAGGCATATATGTAATTTCGTATCATGATGTAAATCTTATCATGTTTGAAAATGATGTAATCGGATAGCATGTTAGGTTGACCATTTTGATTATCTTAGTTTAAATGATCGCATAATTGTTTTTTTGGGAGAAATTTACGTTTTTAATAAAGGAAAATCGTTAAACTTGTAGTAAAGGCTAGGATGATGCAAACACTCAAGTTTGGGGGAAAATATGGGATTTAAAAAAATAAGAGAATATATATATATATATATATATATATATATATATATATATATATATATATATATATATATATATGAATAAACACATTGACTAGTTTAGTGATGTGGCCTTTGTTACTCGAGTAAGTAAGCCCTAGAGGATATCTCTACACCCAGCGCCCTAAAGCCTTCTAGTTTGGGAGTCGTTGGTCGAAAGCTCGCTAAATGGGTAACACTGAAAAGCCTAAGAGAACTAGACATTTCACAGTCAAGTGTAAAGACGAGAAAGAGCAAAAATGCCCTCATGAGCAAATAAAAGAAGAAATAAATCCTGTGTTAACTCTGAATTTTGTGATTGTGTAATTTTAGCTATAGCTTAACTTGTTTACAGAATTTTTTGAGTTAGAACTGTGTTTTTTTCCTCTAAGAAGAATATTATGCAATTTATTAGAACTGTAGTTGATTTGAATGGTTACTAATCACACACACTGCATTAATAATAACAGGCTTTAATTTATGGATTGGTATGAGTTATTGAATTGTCTTGTTTGGATGTATTGTTTGAATCTATTGTTGATACCTCTGAGACATATTTGTTTGATTTCATACTTACTGATGGCTGGATTTATAGGCATTTAGTTAGGTTGCATTTACATTATTTTATTACTTGGGGACAAGCAATTAATTAAGTTTGGGGGTATTTGATGAATAAGTTTTATACATATAAATTAGGTGTTGTTGAGTTTAATTATTGTTATCCTTAAGTGTTTTTAGTTTCATTTTATTTGTTTTTATGTTTATTTCTTGTAGGATGGAGCTAGAAGGTCAAATTAGTCATTTGGGAGAAGAAAAGAATTAAAAATTATCAAGCTGGATGACATTTTTGTAAATCTTTGGTCCCAGTCAAGCGCCTAGGTGCTTGGAATTGCACTAGGTGCGCCTAGGCGCTCATGCACTCCCACAGTTGATTTTTCTGCTGCTGAGTTGGATTTTGAAGCCAAATTAGACTCTTGATGAGTTTTTTTGGACCAATAAAAATAGGAGAAGACTTCAGAAAAGACGGATCACTTAATTTTTCAAGAGAATTGCAAAGAGAACAACGAAAGAAAAATACGAAGGAGGATTGCAATGGCTGAAGATCAAATAGAGGGTCTAGGAGCAAATTCAGAGTTTCTTCTTCTCTTCTTTAGTTTTTATTCTTTCTAATTATCTGGGATGTTTGTATTATTAACTTAGATTATGTTTTCCTTAATCATTATGAACTAAATTTTTATTAAGATTGCAACAGAACTTGGTATATAATTTAAATTAAACATTCTCATTGAATAAAAGTTGGTTTTTATTGAATTATTTATTATATCTTACATTTATTGATTAATTGTTTGGCCAACAATTACTGTGATAATCTATATAAAATTAGAAAATGGAGTATAGATTTACATCTGGATATAACAACATCTGCTCATGTAATTTGAATAGGGTTAATATGATTAGCATGTAGGATAGAAATATATGTGTGTTGTGACGCCCCCAAAATAGGTATACAACACCCATTTTGAGTCGCCAAATACATGGTACAGAAAGTAAACTACAACTTCAATAATACAATTGTCGTGCAAAATACGACAACACATACTGTGAGTTTAAATACAAATATTGTCTTCTAGACAATATCCACACTCAAATAAATTCTCATTACAATTATTCAAACACTATTTTACAGAAATAGTGAGGACTGCTAAAATATCTTTCTAGAACCATCACTCCATACCCCGACTAGATCCTGCTATGTTCTCACCTCCTGAGAAGAAAAATGGAACAAAAAGGAAAAGGGTGAGCTCAACTAGCCCAGTAAAGAATATTATGACTAAGATAATATACAAACAAATTATCGTTAGTCTTCAACAGGGAAAAATCTGATAGAATATAATCGACAACAAGTTTTAGATCAACAACTGCAGCGGAAACAGCAAACCATTAGAAGAGTCAAGTAGAGAAAGAATTCTACTATCTTCTAAGATTTAAAAGTCCATCATCAATATTTTATCCCTGTAACATCAATTAATAATCATCTTTATCCAAATATTCATCTTTGCACTACAGGCCAAAGATATTCATTTGTATCACATGTCAGTCATGTTCATCTCAACACCTGTTCATCTTTGCACTACAGGCCAAAGATATTCATCAAGTAATCATACATCTTTGCACTACAGGCCAAAGATATTCATTAATATCATCATTTAGGACTGAGGATGATGAAAAATATCTTAAAGAGAACGAATCCAATGAGACAGAAGGACAAATAGTAGGGATTCGTATAACAGTTTATCCAAGATCAATAATACTTCATAATAATCAATTGTGAAGCAGAATTCAAAAATAAAGATCAAAACATGGATACAATCAAAGATAGTAACCATAATAGACATCTTGGACAAAAAGGAAAAATTTTATTTTTCGGTGAATAGTGCCGTATTCATGAATAGTGCCGTATACGTGAATAGTACCGTATACGCGAATAGTAACCCAGACACAAAAAGTTCCAAATTTGATAAAAACTCATATCAATATTTCAGCATAATGATATTGAAGAAAATAATATCATTTAAGAAGAAAATAATATCCCTTACCTCAAGATATCAGTACTTCTGGTCGGAATACCGGTATAAGGCTGAAAGAAACTTGCTCTGATGAATAGAAACTCTCAAAGTATCTAAATACTCACAAAATACACTCAATAATCTAGAGAGAGAAAGAGAGAAAACTTGTTTCTTGTGTGATTTTCAATTCTAACTTAGCCCTCTATTTATAGGAAAATTTTAGTAGGTTTGACCTGCAACCTGATGGCTTTACCTGCTACTATTCCCACCTACCACATTTGAAATATAATTCAGCACATTTCTTCACCAACCACAAGTGGGGTCCACCAATTCTAAAATTTTCCATCAAAATGATAAACTCCGAAAAATTCAACAATTTCTGAACCAGTTATCTCGTAAAATTCATAATAAATCATACGTTCATTTTTAACGGTTCAAAATTTGTGGACATATACTCAACTTATATATGTATAACATATCCAAAAATTACCACGATCCAACGGTCGGATTAAAAATTATAACACCCGCAATATTTCTCAAAAACCCTGATTTGATTTTTAATACCTCCATTCCGATAAAAATACTGATAAAACACCTCAACATTAACTCCTTCATTTTTAACCACAAAAATATATCCCTTATTTATATCCTCATAAAATAAATATTTCCTTATCATATGAATCAATAATTAATTATTCACAAATAATATTACAGAATCACATTTATGACAACCAGGCCATTCCCAGGAAAGAGGGGGCTTTCCAATAAGAATTTCTCCTTACTGGCGCGCAATTAGATGGCCAAACCTCTCCTTAGACAGAACTTTCTAGACATTGCCAATAATGTTATCTAATAATATTATTCAAATAATATGAATTATTGATCTGATAATGGAAAATACTGTGCAGCAACAATTATTGAAACAACAATAATATAAAATATCAATGCAACAATTATTGAATCAATAAAATAAAATATTGAACAATAACTACTGTAACAATTATTGAGTAGTGCCTTCTTACGTAAGAATCAATAATTGGTGCAATACCGCGTGCTACTGTATTTTAACCACCGGGTATTCTAACAGTATTAACGGTAACAACTACGCCGTTATTTATACTTGTCGTTTTCTTCATCCAATCGCTTTCCGTTATGGGGCCCACACAAGGCTGCGCCGTCGTACGAATATTCCCCAGCAGCAAGAATATTCCACGACCAAACGAATATTCCCCGACAAAATGAATATTTTATAATCACTTGCTTATTTTGTAAAATTTACACATTTCACCCATAACCAAAGTATTATATCAAATTAGCCCCTTATTATTCACAATAATATTTAGAGAAAATTTGATTTTATTCATTAATAAGTTGGGGTCTTACAACCTCCCCTCCTTATGAAATTTTGTCCTCGAAATTGACGTACGTACCTGATGTTTCAAAAAGGTGAGGATACCTCGCTTTCATTTCTGATTCCAACTCCCAGGTCATTTCTTCAATAGCATGGTTTCTCCACAAAACCTTAACTTGTGGTATAACCTCGTGCGTAGGACATGCTCTTTCCTATCCAAGATCTTAACAGGTAGCTCTTCGTACGTTAAATCTTCAGCTATCTCGTCTGGTTCTAACTCAATAATGTGGTTCGGGTCTTTAACATATTTACGAAGCATAGATATGTGAAAAATATTATGAACACGAGACATGCTTGGAGGTAATGCGAGTCTATATGCCACATTTCCTATTCGCTCAAGAATCTCAAATGGACCAACAAATCTTGGATTGAGCTTTCATCTCTTCCCAAATCTTGTAACTCCCTTCCATGGTGCAGCACGTAATAATACATGATCCCCAATATTAAATTCCACGTCCTTCCGATGAAGATCCGCATAACTCTTTTGTCGATCCTGTGCCGTTTGTATACGTTGTCGAATCGTTTGGATCTTCTCTGTAGTAATGCGTACCAACTCTGGTCCCAACAATGTTGCTTCACCCACCTCGTCCCAGCATACTGGAGAACGACATTTTCTTCCATACAACGCCTCGAATGGAGCCACACCTATGCTCGCCTGATAACTGTTGTTGTAGGAGAATTCCACCAATGGTAGGTACTTATCCCAACTCCCTTTGAGATCTAGGACACAAAGTCTTAATAGATCTTCAAGAGTTTGAATAGTCCTCTCTGATTGTCCGTCCGTTTGAGGATGGTATGCCGAACTGAATTGTAAATCCGTGCCTATAGCTTTCTGCAAGCTAACCCAAAATCGTGAAGTGAATCTTGGGTCACGATCCGAAACTATGGATACTGGCATACCATGCAATCTCACAATCTCGTTCACGTACATACTAGCAAGACGTTCAAGGGAATAAGTCTCACGTATCGGCAAGAAATGAGCGGACTTGGTTAATCTATCAACAATAACCCAAATCGCATCTATGCCTTGAGAAACCTTGGGAAGACCCGTAACAAAATCCATAGTAATGTGTTCCCACTTCCATTTCGGGATCTCAAGTGGTTGCAATGGACCCTTTGGCACTTGATGCTCAACCTTTACACGTTGACAAGTTAAACATCTCGAGATAAACTCCGCGATCTCTCTTTTCATATTGCTCCACCAAAATGTATGTCGAAGATTGTGATACATTTTGGTACTCCCAGGATGGATTGCAAACGGTGTGTTGTGTGCCTCCATCATTATTCTATGCTTCAAGTCAAAATCGTTAGGAATACAAAGTCTGGAGTTGACTCGAAGTATTCCTTCTTCATCGATTCTTGCTTCTGGAATAGCACCTTCTTGCACTTTCTTCTTCATACGCATCAGCTCCATGTCCGTAGCTTGAGCAGCTTTAACTTTATCGATTAAAGTCGGTTCTACTCGTATATTTGATATCATCATGTGGGTACTTGGAGCCTTCATCTCTATCTCCATCCTTTGTAAGTCATACAAAATGGGCCTTTGTGTTAACAATATTGCACTCGTACCCGCATATGATCTTCTACTCAATGCGTCAGCTACTACGTTTGCTTTTCCAGGATGATATTGGATGGTATGATCGTAATCTTTCAACAGCTCGAGCCAACGTCGCTGCCGCATGTTGAGTTCCTTTTGGGTGAAGAAATATTTGAGGCTTTTATGATCTGTATAGATCTCCACTTTCACCTCATACAGGTAGTGTCTCCAGATCTTCAACGCAAAAACGACTGCTGCCAACTCCAAATCATGAGTAGGATAATTCCTCTCATATTCTTTGAGTTGTCGTGAGGCATAGGCTATGACTTTCCCATGTTGCATGAGAACACATCCTAACCCTTTGCCTGAAGCATCGCTGTAGATAACAAATCCATCCGAACCAGATGGTATTGTCAGAACAGGTGCCGAAATGAGTCTCCTCTTGAGTTCTTGGAAACTCTTCTCGCATTCCTCACTCCATACAAATTTTGTATCTTTCCGAGTCAACTGCGTTAATGGAATAGCGATTCGAGAATATCCTTCAACGAATCTCCGATAATAACCAACTAAGCCTAAAAAGCTACGTATTTCGATTACTGACTTAGGTTGCTCTCAACTGTGACTCATAATCCAACCTTGGATAGCACGTCACAATGACACCTATCAGTTTACTACCGCACGAATATGGCGTCCCCTACGGAGAGTCTGGCTTTGGTGCATTCCACAAAGAAAATCACCAGATAGAGGCTCGGTTATCAACTTCTATAGTTGGGTTTTTAACTCCTGAAGTTCAATAGGAGCCATTCGATATGAGATTTTAGAAGTGAGTTTTGTACCAGATTCAAAGATGATACAAATTTCAATATCACGCGTAGGCCAAGAAATTCTTCAGGAAATACGTCAGAAAACAAACAACAGAAATATCACTCAAATCTGACGTATTTTTGTTCAAGTCCATGACATAGCTAAGTAAGCTTGACATCCGTTTTTCAATAAACGGATGACTTTACGGCTTGATATGAAAGAGTTTGACTTCAATGGTTTGGTTGCTTGAATTCGAATAACAGGTTGCTTAGGAATATGAAAACTAACAACCTTACGAAAGCAATCAATTTTGGCATGATGAGTAGTTAACCAATTAATTCCTAAAATCACATCAAAAGCAAGTATCTTTAAAGAGATAAGATCAACAGGTAATGTGATAGTGCCAACTTGGATCATGCAAGATTTATAAACAGTGGACCTAACGGAGTTTCAACAGATAAGTCAAAGTCCAATTTCTCTGGAGTCAAGCACAAGCAGGAGAGATAAAAGAATGGGTAGAACCGGTATCTAGTAAAGTATAAACTTCGCAAGAATTCAAGATTAGCTTACCCGTGATCACCTCGTTCGGGTTTCTCGCGTTTTGGCCAGTAACGACAAACGCCCTTCCAGGAACCGCTGATTTCGACTTATCCGGGACAGCTTTTGGAGTCACCATCCCCGCTGAACTTGGTTTTGCTACAGAACACTCTCGAGCTATATGACCCTCCTTTCCACAGTTATAACATACCTTGGATTGTTGTGGGCAGTTTGGGCTGATATGTCCCTCTTTCCCACATTTGTAACATACGACCGGTGGTCGTTCTCCTCCCCTAGAAACAGTTGATGTTTGTGCTGACGTCTTCACATTATCATTGTTGTACCTTCTCTTCTTGAAATCTCCTCCCGACTCGCTCCTTCTATTATCACGACCACGATTACCACCAGAGTGGTTACCGCTTTTGTCCGAATGCTTTCCTCCCTGCTGGTTTTCATTGCTTCGATGACTGCCGCCACCGGTATGACCCTGGTTGTGGTCCCTCGGTTGCACATACTCATTATCTCGCTCTAATAATTGAGCCCTATTTACAACATCTGAATATAAAGAAAATTTATGAGAGATAAGATATTATCGAATCTCGGGTTTTAGACCTCTCATAAACATCCTTGTCATTCGTTCCTCATTTTCGACCAAATGAGGTGCAAACCTGGATAACTCTGCAAACTTCGCCTCGTACTGGGACACCGTCATGTTGTTTTGTTCCAGTCTGATAAACTCTACCTCCTTCATATGACGAATACTTTCAGGAAAGTACTTGTCATTGAACAGTTTTTGAAATGTTTCCCAGGACATGTTGAGTGCGTCAGGCTGGGTACGCTTCACAGACTCCCACCAGTAGTCTGCCTCACCGCGGAACATAAAGGTGGCGAATGGAACCTTTTGTTCCTCCGTGCATCCCAAGACATCGAATATCTTGGTAATTTGCTTGACCCACGTTTCCGCCATGATCGGATCCGGCTTTCCCTTAAATTCTGGTGGTCCCAATTCTTTGAACTGCTTAGCTGTGACAAACCGCGCGTTATCATTTCCACCCGTATTCTGCACACGAGTCTCCCTCGTCTGATTTTGCATGAACTGCAAAAAGCTCCTAAACATTCCATCATTCATCGTTTGCTCGGTAACGTTGTTTACAGGAGGAATATTGCCTTCCTGTTGCACGTTCCCCTGGGTGGTGATCAAAGGTGTCTCCACGGTCTGATTCACTCCATTATTAACGTTCTCAGCTGCCATTCTTAAATACTGCCATAAAACAAGGGTTAATAGTCATGTCATATATTATCCCTATACTCTGACCGACCAAATAAACACCAAATAAACTTAGTCAAGTCATACTAGTGAAGGAATTCCCCGTCTCTCCCCTCCTAATTCTTGTCTCACATCTCAGCCAGGGATCATATTCCTAAGCTCTGATACCAACTGTGACGCCCCCAAAATAGGTATACAACACCCATTTTGAGTCGCCAAATACATGGTACAGAAAGCAAACTACAACTTCAATAATACAATTGTCGTGCAAAATACGACAACACATACTGTGAGTTTAAATACAAATATTGTCTTCTAGACAATATCCACACTCAAATAAATTCTCATTACAATTATTCAAACACTATTTTACAGAAATAGTGAGGACTGCTAAAATATCTTTCTAGAACCATCACTCCATACCCCGACTAGATCCTGCTATGTTCTCACCTCCTGAGAAGAAAAATGGAACAAAAAGGAAAAGGGTGAGCTCAACTAGCCCAGTAAAGAATATTATGACTAAGATAATATACAAACAAATTATCGTTAGTCTTCAACAGGGAAAAATCTGATAGAATATAATCGACAACAAGTTTTAGATCAACAACTGCAGCGGAAACAGCAAACCATTAGAAGAGTCAAGTAGAGAAAGAATTCTACTATCTTCTAAGATTTAAAAGTCCATCATCAATATTTTATCCCTGTAACATCAATTAATAATCATCTTTATCCAAATATTCATCTTTGCACTACAGGCCAAAGATATTCATTTGTATCACATGTCAGTCATGTTCATCTCAACACCTGTTCATCTTTGCACTACAGGCCAAAGATATTCATCAAGTAATCATACATCTTTGCACTACAGGCCAAAGATATTCATTAATATCATCATTTAGGACTGAGGATGATGAAAAATATCTTAAAGAGAACGAATCCAATGAGACAGAAGGACAAATAGTAGGGATTCGTATAACAGTTTATCCAAGATCAATAATACTTCATAATAATCAATTGTGAAGCAGAATTCAAAAATAAAGATCAAAACATGGATACAATCAAAGATAGTAACCATAATAGACATCTTGGACAAAAAGGAAAAATTTTATTTTTCGGTGAATAGTGCCGTATTCGTGAATAGTGCCGTATACGTGAATAGTACCGTATACGCGAATAGTAACCCAGACACAAAAAGTTCCAAATTTGATAAAAACTCATATCAATATTTCAGCATAATGATATTGAAGAAAATAATATCATTTAAGAAGAAAATAATATCCCTTACCTCAAGATATCAGTACTTCTGGTCGGAATACCGGTATAAGGCTGAAAGAAACTTGCTCTGATGAATAGAAACTCTCAAAGTATCTAAATACTCACAAAATACACTCAATAATCTAGAGAGAGAAATAGAGAAAACTTGTTTCTTGTGTGATTTTCAATTCTAACTTAGCCCTCTATTTATAGGAAAATTTTAGTAGGTTTGACCTGCAACCTGATGGCTTTACCTGCTACTATTCCCACCTACCACATTTGAAATATAATTCAGCACATTTCTTCACCAACCACAAGTGGGGTCCACCAATTCTAGAATTTTCCATCAAAATGATAACACCCGCAAAATATCTCAAAAAACCCTGATTTCTAATACCTCCATTCCGACAAAAATACGGATAAAAATCTCAACATTAACTCCTTCATTTTTTAACCACAAAAATATATCCCTCATTTATATCCACATAAAATAAATATTTCCTTATCATATGAATCAATAATTAATTATTCACAAATAATATTACAGAATCACATTTATGACAACCAGGCCATTCCCAGGAAAGAGGGGGCTTTCCAATAAGAATTTCTCCTTACTGGCGCGCAATTAAATGACCAAACCTCTCCTTAGACAGAACTTTCTAGACATTGTCAATAATGTTATCTAATAATATTATTTAAATAATATGAATTATTGATCTGATAATGAAAAATACTGTGCAGCAACAATTATTAAAACAACAATAATATAAAATATCAATGCAGCAATTATTGAATCAATAATAAAATATTGAACAGTAATTACTGTAACAATTATTGAGTAGTGCCTTCTTACGTAAGGATCAATAATTCAAAAATACTGTGCAATACCATGTGCTACTATGCAATAACGCGTATTACTGTATTTTAACCACCGGGTATTCCAACAGTGTTAACGGTAACAACTACGCCGTTATTTGTAAAAATTCAAATTTGTCGTTTTATTCACCCGACAGTTATTCGTTATGGGGCCCACAAATAGCTGCGCCGTCGTACGAATATTCCCCGACAGAAAGAATATTCCACGACCAAACGAATATTCCCCGACAACAATGATTATTTTATAACCACTTGCTTATTTTGAAAAAAAATTCATATTTCACCTATAACTTTAAACTTTTATCAATTTAACCATTTACTGAATAGTAATTATAAGAAAAATTGAATACTTTTATTTCATAAAATTCGGGGTCTTACATATGTATAACATATCCAAAAATTACCACGATCCAACGGTCGGATTAAAAATTATAACACCCGCAATATTTCTCAAAAACCCTGATTTGATTTTTAATACCTCCATTCCGATAAAAATACTGATAAAACACCTCAACATTAACTCCTTCATTTTTAACCACAAAAATATATCCCTCATTTATATCCTTATAAAATAAATATTTCCTTATCATATGAATCAATAATTAATTATTCACAAATAATATTACAGAATCACATTTATGACAACCAGGCCATTCCCAAGAAAGAGGGGGCTTTCCAATAAGAATTTCTCCTTACTGGCGCGCAATTAGATGACCAAACCTCTCCTTAGACAGAACTTTCTAGACATTGCCAATAATGTTATCTAATAATATTATTCAAATAATATGAATTATTGATCTGATAATGGAAAATACTGTGCAGCAACAATTATTGAAACAACAATAATATAAAATATCAATGCAACAATTATTGAATCAATAAAATAAAATATTGAACAATAACTACTGTAACAATTATTGAGTAGTGCCTTCTTACGTAAGAATCAATAATTGGTGCAATACCGCGTGCTACTGTATTTTAACCACCGGGTATTCTAACAGTATTAACGGTAACAACTACGCCGTTATTTATACTTGTCGTTTTCTTCATCCAATCGCTTTCCGTTATGGGGCCCACACAAGGCTGCGCCGTCGTACGAATATTTCCCGGCAGCAAGAATATTCTACGACCAAACGAATATTCCCCGACAAAATGAATATTTTATAACCACTTGCTTATTTTGCAAAATTTACACATTTCACCCATAACCAAAGTATTATATCAAATTAGCCCCTTATTATTCACAATAATA
Organism: Panax notoginseng; assembly: GCA_016801055.1. Lineage (NCBI taxonomy): Eukaryota > Viridiplantae > Streptophyta > Magnoliopsida > Apiales > Araliaceae > Panax > Panax notoginseng. Next base: position 53,029,991 of record CM029020.1, on the reverse strand, counting down.
TTTAGAGAAAATTTGATTTTATTCATTAATAAGTTGGGGTCTTACATGTGTATTTTGTATCCATTGAAAGAATTTGTGCGTAAAATCCTAATTAACTTGATTCACATAGGAATATAGTGAGTTGATTAACAAGGGTGTTCCTCATAATTCTGATTCATAGATAACGGATTTAGGGGGATTTGTTCACGTGTCTTTCGGAAGAAGTGCGTGAGTACTAATAAGCATTCTTGGATAATAATTCGTATTAATTAGCTAAATTAAATGAGAATTAAATTGATTTGAATGAAATACCAAAGGAAGTCGTAATTTTAACCTGTTAAATCTGCATTAATCTTGTGAACCTTAATCTTGGACTTTAGTTTTGTTAATTTTAATTTTCAAATCACAAACAATATTTCGTAGTTTAAAATAGTATTAATTGAATTAAAATTGGTAATTGATAAAGATTAATCTATTTCCTTGTGGGAACGATATCCTTGCTTGTTGAATATTACGATTAAACGCATATACTTGCGTGTTAAGTGCTAGTAAGAAAATTAGGCAACATTCCAAGAACTTCTTCCCCACTTTCTAAAGGTTGAAATGGTTCTTTTTCAACTTCTAGAGATCGAACAGCTATCGGGATAGTCAAAATGTGAGCTTTATCCATATGAAAACGACTGAGAATCTTTTTAGTATATGTGGAATGATGAACAAAAATTCCAGATGTTAAATGCTCCGCCTGTATTCCCAAACAGAATTTTTTCTTCCCAAGATCTTTCACCTCAAACTCATTCTTTAAATAAGTAACAGTTCTTGTGAGTTTTTTAGGAGTATCTACAAGATTCAAATCATCCACATATACAGCAATAATGGTAAATCCATTTTGTGTTTTCTTAATAAAAACGCATGGGCATACTTGATTATTTGTAGACCCGCCTTTTATTAAATAATCACTAAGTCGATTATTCCACATACGACCAGACTATTTCAACCCATATAATGAGTGTTGCAACTTGATTGAATATATGTGGCGAGGCTTTTGTGATTCAGCCATTTTTAACCATTCAAGAATTCTCATGTAGATCTCACTATCAAGTGAGACATATAGGTATGTTGTTACAATATCCATCATATGTGTTTCTAAACCTTCTATAGTTGTCATACCTAGTAAAAAATTAAAAGTTACTCCATCCATTACTGAAGAGTATGTATCATGATAATCAATGCCAGGTCTTTATGAAAAACCTTGAGCTACAAGTAGGGCTTTGTATCTCATAATTTCATTTTTCTCATTTCACTTTCGTGCAAATACCCATTTGTTTCCAACCGGGATTACTCCCAGCGGTGTTTGGGCTACTGGTCCAAATGCTTCTCTTTTCAATAACGATTGTAGCTCAGTTTGAATAGCATCTTTTTATTTTGGTCAATTTTTTCTGTGACGCCCCCAAAATAGGTATACACAACCCATTCTGAGTCGCCAAATACATGGTACATAATTCAAATACAAACTTAATTTACACAATACGACAAATATAAGCTGAGAGTTTTAACACGAATATTGTCTTGTAGACAATATCCAAACTCAAATGAAGTCCTCATTACAATTATTATCACACTATTTCATAGAATAGTGAGGACTACTATAGCCACCATCTTGGACCATCACTTCATTCCCCGACTAGTCCCAGCTATATTCTCATTTCCTGAAGAGAACAATGAAAGAAAAGGGTGAACTCAACTAGCCCAGTAAAGAATATTATGACTAAGATAATGCATAATAAATTATCCTTAGCCTTCAATAGTGTATAACTGATAGAATATAATAGACAACTAGTTTAACTACATCGGAACAAGCAATCCATTAGAAGAGTCAAGTAGAGCATGATGTCTACTATCTTCAATGATTTAAAAGTTCATCATCAATATTTTATCTCTGTAACACATTTCAATAATTAATCCACATCACCGAATTATCCATGCACTACGGGCCAAGGATATTCGTTAGTATCACATCCACGAATCATCCATGCACTACGAGCCAAAGATATTCTTTATTCTTACTAGTGGTCATGATCATGCCAAACAACTGTCCATCAATGCACTACGGGCCAATAAGGGCTTTTATCCCATCATTTGTAACATTACAGGTCATAATTATACCGATACATAATTCCTGGTCATAATCATACCAATCAATAGTCCATCTATGTATTACGGGCCAAAGATGACTTTCATCATAATTTAAGCATGAGAATGATGACAATGATATAAGAATTTAATTAAGTGAGAGTAAGGATAAATTAAAGATTTATAATTTAATTTATCCAGAGTTCAAAAATGTCCAAATTGTCAACATGATAACTGCTTTGTGGAGTGAAATTCAAGAATAATATTCATGTATAAAAAATAATATGGATAGAAAAGAAATTAATTTTTATCGTGAATAGTAGCCCGGATAAATAGTACCCGAGTGAATAGTACCCCGTGAATAGTACCCCGACATGAAAAGATTAAAATTTAACAAGAATGTTCAGAAAAATATTTCTGTGAAACGATACTAGATAAAGTGCAAATTTTAAGGATATTCTACTAATTTCAAGGAGTATAGAAGCAATACTTATCAAAATAAGTGTAGAATTAGGAATATGAAACGAAATAATATTACTTACATACTAAAGAGTATGAAAAAAAATATTATTTCTTACGAATATTGAACAAAAATAATATCCCTTATGAATATTGAACGAAAATAATATTCTTTACGAATATTGAACGAATATAATCTCCTTTATGAATATTGAACGAAAGTAATATTCTTTACGAATATTGAACGAAATAATATTCCTTATGAATACGAAAAATAATATCTCTTATAAATATGAATAAATAATACCCCTTATCTTAAAAGGAGAGTATTTTTGAGTGGTATAGTGAGGATATTTTTGAAGAAAATTTATACTGCTTTCTACACTCAAAGCTTCCTTAAACTCAAAAGAAATACGCTCAATATTATAAAAGAAGAATTCTCTGATTCTGGTGTGATTTTCATTTCTAAACTAAGTATCCTATTTATAGGAGAATGATAGGGTACTATTTGAGAATAAAAAAAATCACGGACGCACAGTAACAACATTCACGGGCAACTGAATCGACTGATTTTCTGATTTACTATGCAATAAAATATTCTAATAAAACGAAAATTTTAAATAAAATATAATATATTCTATTTTATATAAAAAGTTTTCTATTTTATTACTATTATAATACTAATAAAACAAAACATATAATATATATATACATATATATATATATATATATATATATATATATATATATATATATATATATATATATATATATATAGGGTCCGGTTCCTATAAGGGTTCCCTTACTTTGTTAAAATGCGGACTTTTTTTTTGGTTTTTTTTTTTTAAAATAACTAAAAAAAAGTTTAATATTTTATGGAACTGAAATTTTTTCATAATACAGTGTTTTGGATGTGATTTGGATACGTATAACAAAACAAGTCTGTACAGTCTGTGCAGACTGTACCACCATTTTTTGGTATAGGTATTCAAATCATGCCCAAAACATTATATTATGGAAAAATATCAGTTCCATAAAATATTAAATATTTTTTTTAGTTGTTTTAAAAAAAAAAAAAAAGGTCCGTATTTTAACAAAATAAGGGAGCCCTCACCTGATCGGTTCTATATATATATATATATATATATATATATATATATATATATATATATATATACACACACACACACACACACACCCACACAAACGGCATATACGGCACATATATATATACCCATACACACACGGCACACACACACACACACACACATACACACACACACACACACACACACACACACACATATATATATATATATATATATATATATACAAGTAATAAAATAAAACGGAGATAACTTTCTACCGACGATTTTGAAAAAGGAGTAAGTGGGGGTCCATGTAATAAGCCAAACTTACAACACATACTTCATAAAAAAACCCCTCCATTTATCAAAATTCACTTGTCTTCACTAAACATATTTTTAATAACATTTATTCATCATTAATATTATAACTCGCAATATTAACAACCAGATCATTCCCAAGAAAGAGGGTGTTTCTCGATAAGGACTTCTCTTTATTGGCGCGCAATTAGATGACCAAATTCTTTTCTTCGACAGAACTTTTTAGACATTGTCAATAATGCAAATAATAATATGAATAACTGTGTCGTCTCATTTATTAATTTAATAATATAAAATATTGTGCAGATGATATTATGACAATAATTGAATCAATAATATGAGATACTATGCAGTAACTACTGTTGCAATAATTAAATATAACTGAGTGACTTCTTACGTAAGCATCAATAATCAAAGATACTATATAATATCGTGTGCCACTGTGCAACCACGCGTATTACTGTACTTTTATCACCGGGTATTTCAATAGTTAACGGTAAAAGTTTTGCCGTTATTTTTATAAAAAGTTTATTTCTGTCGCTTTATAAATCCGACAGTAATTTCGTTGTGGGGTCCACCAATGATTGTGCCGTCGTACGGATATTCCTCGACAAAAAGAATATTCCCCGACCCAACGAATATTTTATGACAACTTGCTTACTTTGTAAAATTTGTAAATATTACCCACAACTATAATATTATATCAAATCTACACATTATTATTCAAAATAATATTTAGAGAAAAAATAAATTTTTATTCATAAAAGTTGGGGTCTTACATTTTCTTTTCCAACATTCTTCCAAGTTTTTTGGTTCAGGATCCATGTCAGAAATCATATATAGTAATATCTAATGTTATAGAGAAAGCAAATATATCATCAATCATGACTTTGGTTCGATCCCATATTTTCTCATCATATACATAATTTATTGAGATTTCTTGGTATTCATCTCTTATCCCTTCGGTGAGATTTTGTACCTCTTATGGGGGTATTCCCAATTTTGGAATAAGTGCTACTTCTGGAGCGGGTATTACTTCTGTGACGCTACCAAATTCGGGTCTCTTGAACCTCAAATTTGATGCTCACGATATAACATAAACATCTCATCTAATTACCCATTCATTATGAATTACATAATTCATTACATTAACTTAATACAAAACATAACAATATCTCAGGTTTCACTAACCTTAACATTACATGCCTAATAATACAAAAGGCTCAAGTCAAAATATAATATAATCATCACTACACATATGTCACTACTCGGTCGCCTTCTTTTTGTCTTTGTCCTTCCTAGAACCTTCGGCTACCTCGGCTTTAGCTGAAAAGTTTTATTTTAAGTAAGGGTAAGTAACTAATTTTCTCAGTAAGTTTAAAGTGTACAATAGAAGATACATCATGAATAAAAGAGTTTAACTTTCTAGAACTTCAACAATATTCAAAAGATTGTGAAGTAACTGAAACAATGAATTATTTTCAATAACAAGGATTTTCTTAAATCCCATGCTGAATAACACATCAAGAGTGAAAGAGTTAAATTCTTTCGAAGATTTAACAATATCAAGTTGATTATGAAGAATTAACAAAACAGCAATAATATTCAATAAAGAGGACTATTGTGAAACCCCAGATTTTTATGAATAAAGATTTAATTTTTTTTAAAATATTTTTTTAAATATTATGGTGTGAATTTGAGATAATGTTATAGTTGTGGGTAGTATTTATAAATTTTGCAAAGTATGCAAGTTGTTGTATTATATTCAATTGGTCGGGGAATATTATTTTTGTCGGGAAATATTTGTACGACGACACAATTATTGGTGGACCCCACAACAGAATTATTGTCAGATTGAGAAAACGACAAAAATATTTTATTAAAAATAACGGCGAAATTTTTACCGTTGATACTGTTGAACTACTCGGTAGTAAAAGTACAGTAATATGTGTGGTTGCATAGTAGCATACGGTATTGATTATTGAGGCTTACGTGATTAGTCACTCAGTTTGATTCAATTATTGTCAATTAATAATATGAATTATATAGCGATAACGAAGTTTTGTTTTATTCGTATTATTAACGTAATAAAACAGAAACATCTTTTTATATAAAACAGAATACTTTATTAAAGTTATTCTATAAATAGAATATATTATATTTTATTTAAAAGATTTTTCTTTAAATATGGACCGTCAGATTAAAATAAATCAATCTGGACCGTTCATGAATTAGTTACTATGCATTCCATTTTCCTATAAATAGAAGCTCATTTCTTCATTATTTTCTTACGAATTTACTGAAACTCTAGAGAGAGAAGTTATAAAGAGAAAGAAGAAAAGTATTCTGCTAATGCACTACTCCTATATCCAGTATTTTTCTTCTCAAGGTAAGGGATATTATTTGTTGTACCCGTAAGGGGTATTATTTCTTTTGTATTCATGAAGAGAACTTATGTTATTCCATTATTTATTATTCTGTTGGAATAACCTATATACGCGGTCTACCCTATACTTGGTGACATTCTTCTATTATTCTGTTGGAACATCCTGTCTGTGTGTTTTACACCGGACTTGGTTCCGTCTTTATTATTATTCTGTTGGAACATCCTGTCTGTGTGTTTTGCACCGGACCTGGTTCCGTCTTTATTATTATTCTGTTGGAATATCCTGTCTGTGCGTTTTACGCCGGACCTGGTTCCATTATTTATTATTCTGTTGGAATAACCTGTCTGTGCGGTCTATCGCATGCATGGTGATTTCTTTTGTTATTCCATTCTTTATTATACTCAGTTGGTTAAAACTTTAACTTCTATACTCCATGAAATTAGTGGAATATCATTGATATTTGCGCTTCATCCAGTATCTTTTCATGTAAATATTCTTCTAAGAATTCTTGAATTTTACTCCACAAAGCAGTATCATATTGACAATTTGGACGTTGTTAATTCCTGGATAAATTAATTCTTGAACTTGTTTTATTGAATTCTTATATCATTGTCATCATCCTCATGTTTATATTTTGTTGAAAGTCATCTATGGCCTGTAGTGCATAGATGGACTTGGTATGATTATGACCAGGGATTAATCGGTGTAATCATGACCGTAATATTACAAATAATGTGGAAAAAGTCCTCATTGGCCCGTAGTGCATTGATGGACAGTTTTTGGTATGGTTATGGATATGGATTCTCTTTGGCCGTAGTGCAGAGATGAATTGTTTTATGGCATGATCAGGACCGTTGATGAAAACATGATTATCTTTAGCCGTAGTGCATGGATAATTCGTGGTCGTGATACTAAAGAATATCCTTGGCCGTAGTGCAGGGGTGATTCGATGATGTGAATTATTTATTAAGCTGAGTCCCAGCGATAAAAGTCATGAAAAACCTTTTAAATCATAAAAGATAGTAGATTTTATTCTCTACTTGACTCTTTTAATGGATTGCTTGGTCCGCTGCAGTTAAACTTGATGTCTATTGTATTTTATCAGTTTAACATTGTTGAAGACTAATGATAATTTATTCTGCATTATCTTAGTCATAATATTTCTTACTGGACTAGTTGAGCTCACCCTTTCTTTCACGGTTCTCTTCAGGAAATGAGAATATAGCTGGGATGAGTCGAGAAACGGAGTGATGGACCAGATGATAGCATTAGTAGTCATCACTATTCTATGTAATAGTGTGATAATAATTGTAATGAGGACTCCTTTTGAGTATGGATACTCTCTAGAATATAATATTTGTATTCAAACTCACAGTTTATGTTTTGTCGTATTGTACACGACAGTTGTATTAGTAAGTTGTATTTGAATTATGTACCATGTATCTGGCGACCCAAGATGGGTGATGTATACCTAATTTTGGGGGCGTCACAACTATTCCCAGATTTCATGCTAAGTGATTATAAATGGATCAAGAACTGCTAGAGGAATTATCAGATAATTAAACTAAATACCTCAAGAGTATAAGTTAACCGTAAAGATTAAATCATACTCTTCTGTAAGTACGTAAGGGGAGCAGCCACATTGTACCCATGATTATGCATAATACTCAAAAATAGCGCGCGATCGGATTTCTGACAATAAAGTTCCCCTTGTTTTATAAGGGTTGTTCATCTCAGTCTTACATCGTGAGTCTGTAACACAACAATATGGTTTGGATTGATTTTAAAGAAATGTTATGATTTCAACATATAATATCAATATTGATCTAGCCAGAATAAATGACATAAATCTTTCAATAACAAATTAGTTAACAAGTAATAGAATGCTTCATCAATTATTAGTCTAGCCGTAACAATTAACATCGACATAATACTTAAACAATTTAGGCATAATTGAATTTTTAAAAATAACTTGAACACTTGTACAAATATAAAAGATTTGTACAAGTTCTAAGATTTATTTAAAGTAAGATCGTTGAACAAATTTAAAATTCCAAACATTGTGAAACAATTATAAGAATGAATTTAAGAACTTGCATATCAATAACAACTTTCACACTGTGTGAATATCAATAATATCATGCATGTGGAATAATTGTCAATAATTAATCCACTAGCATGTTTGAAATATAATAACTCGAGTTTGAGTTAGGAAACTTGCCTCATCTGTTGACTACTGCTAGGCAATTTAATTTAACTTCTTTTGCAAGACCTATCATTAATAAAATTGATCTCTCAATTAGCATCACATATTTCAACTCATAACACCATTACTCATTTAATCACATAAATAATTATTATATAATACCTTAAACTATTACTAATATTACCATCATTTGATAATATTGATATCACATCATCATCTTTAACTCTCGTATAATATTATTAATCATTTAAAAATATTTAATTCACTTCTTAATATTATTAATCACTTAATAATATTCTAATCATTTATATTTAATAATATCTTAATCAATTAAGAATATTATTAATCTTTTAATAATATTTTAATCAATTACTAATGTTATTAATTATTTAATAATATTTTAATCTAATATTATTAATCATTTAATAATACTTTACTCTTTTACTAATATTATTAATCACTTAATAATATTTTATTTATTTACTAATATTATTAGTCATTTAATAATATTTTAATCATTATCTAATATTATTAATTATTTAATAATATTTCAATCTAATATTATTACTTATATTAATAACATTTTAATCTAGTATTATTAGTTATTTAATAATATTGTAATCTAATATTATTAATTATATTAATAATTAAATAGAAATGAATAAACAATTAAATTAAATTTTTATGAGTTTAATATTATTAATCGTTTAATAATATTTTAATCATTATCTAAGATTATTAATTATTTAATAATATTTTAATGTAATATTATCAATTATATTAATAATATTTTAATCTAATATTATTAATTATTTAATAATATTTTAATCATTTATTAAACTCATAAACAATTTAATTTAATTGTTTATTCATTTCTATTTAATTTATTTAACAAACCTAAAATACCATAAATATAAAATTTTATTAAAAATCACCAAAGTACCCTAAAAAATCTGAATACATCATATTTAGGGTCTTTAAGCCATAAAATCATATTTTTACCATTTTTAATATCACATAACCTATTTTATACATTTATTCATATCTTGAACATTTACATGAAAAATACCAAAACAACTCCGAAAATATTTTTTCCCTGGAAAATATCAGTATATAGTATTCTTATGAACATATATATTTTCTGGAATTTTTAAATTTTGTTTACTAATTTTGAATGGTCCAAACAGTCAGATCTTGCACTATTTATTATAAATTATTTCTTTGTCCAAAAACTACGAAATTTTCAGGGTGCGCTCCTGTTATGAACATATACTTTCAGTAAAAAATTTAAAATTTTTGGAGATACAAACAAAGAGTAATTCCCATACACTTTTAATATAGTTCTTTCTTGTAAAAATCATAACTTGAGTTCTAGACATCCAAAAATCACCATCTTTAGAATGAACCTTTTTAAATTATAATACTAACATCCAAAAAAATCTTAGAATTTTTAGAGTAAAGAAAATGGACAAAACTGCCCCTGGACCAAACTAGCCAGAAATAATTTATTTTCTTCCTTTAGTTCCAGCTGGATAATTTTTACTAAAATAGTTACTATGGCTTATACAATTAACATATTTGAGTGCTACCACTTGAGTTTAAAAGTTAACTTACATATCTAGCACCCTTCTTTGACGAATCACAAAAAGAATGTGTAGATTTCAAATGGTAACCATTTAAAGTGACCAAAAGTTAGGGTTTTCTAGCCCTTTGAAAAATAGTTTTGCTTTTCTTTCTTTTGATCAAATTTTTTACACACAAAATGTCTAGATTTATACATAATACACTATAAAACATGTAGATCTAAATTTTGGAGTTCAATATCATAACTTGATATTTCATTAAAATTAAACAAAATATAAAGAATAAATAAGCTAGAGTTTTATACCTAGCTCTTTAAGTTATCTTCCTTCTTCTACCAAAATAAGAGATGAACTTCGATGGCATAAAAATCAAATTCTCATTCTCTTCTTCCTCCCTTAGAGCTCACAGTTTTTCTCTCTCTCTCTTCTCTTTCTATTTTTCTTTTGTTAGATTTTTGGAAATAGGAGATGAAAAGTTTAATGTAAAATGAATGGAGAGGTATTTATATTTAGTAAATATGTATAGATATATCATATGTATATCTATAGTAAATCTCCCAACTAATCTCTCATCTTCTCTCTCTTATCTCTTACATTACTTGCAAAACTAGATAAATGATAAGGCTAAATAAGAATGAGACACCTAGCTAAAGTTGGTGACCAACCAAAGAAAAAAATAAAACACATGCTCCTTATCCTCCTTTCATGGTTGAGTACTCCCCCCCTTAAATTGTTCAAATTTTGATTTTTTTTAATTGCATAATTTGTTTCTAGAAAGTCCAATTTACTTGAGCTAAAATTTGGGCTACTTAATTTATTGTTTGGGCTTTCCAATTAATTTTTTTTGGGCTATGTAAAATAGCATAGTCCAACTCATGAATTTTATCTCTAATCCACTCATTTTGGATTTTAAATAATTACTTATATAAATTTATATAACTCAATTAGGTTTTCTTTAATTAGGTTAAAATAATTAATTACTTGAGATAATAAAAATAATCTCTTAAGTTAATTTACTAGTATGTAATTTAAATACTAGCATTCTTCAATTATTTTAACCTTAGGTTATTTAATTCACATTTCTAATATATAATATTAGGTTATAAGGCTTTCTTTTTAATTCACTTCATAATAAATATATATATATATATATATATAATATATATATATATATATATATATATTTATTTAGTCTCATACATATCCCACATAAGTCATGACATATTTATTATCATTGATAAATAATTATTATATTCATTTATCCACATATCCATTCAATGTAAGTTACAAAGTGTTCAATACACTAATAAATAATTTAATATACTTATTTCTTGGCATTTCTTTTTGTTCCACTAATTCATTAATTCAATTAGCCCTAATTGGCTTGATGAATTATTGTACATATTTATCCACTTTATATTAGTTATACTAATTAATTACTTAAAGATTATAAATCTTTTTATTTACCATTCGAATCAATATTCAAGTTATGTTAATTTAGACATAAGCTTGTCTTACTTTACTTCAATCAATTTAATTAGTTATTCATCTTTGCTTCATTTACATTTCTTAGTCAACTTAAAAAAAATAAATTGACTAACTTGCTTAATTCATATCACATAAAACTTATTCACTCATATACTCAAAGTAAAAAGAAATTATTCGTAAAAATATACATATATAATCATAAAAATTTCTCAGTCCTTATAATTTCTAGAACTCCCTTATTTGCCTTTTATTTTCGTGGTGCAGTGTCTTTTGAACCAACTGGTCTTCTACGCTTTTGGCGTGGTTTAGATTCTTTTGTTGCCTTATTTGTCAATTCTTTAGGAATTAACTTTTCGATAGGTATTTCTATCTTTGCTGGAGTATTCACTGCAGGTGTATATGACTTTATCACTTTTCTAGCATTATTAAATGCATCTAGCATTTGATTTGAAATATTTTGTAAATAAATAATTCTTTGAACTTCAATTTCACATTATCCTGTGCGAGGATCAAATGAATTTAATTCTAATGCATTCCATGATATTTCAGAGGGTTTCTTATTTACAAATTTCTCTCATCCTAACGGTGGAAATATATATTCATTAAAGTGACAATCTGCATACCGTCCAGTAAAAACATCTCCAGTTAGAGGCTCAAGATATCTAATAATAGAAGAAGAATCAAAACCAACATAAATTCCAATTCTTCGCTGGGCTCCCATTTTAGTCATTTGTGGAGGTGCAATCAGAACATATAATGCACTTCCAAAAACTCAAAGGTGTGAGATGTTGGGTATCTGACTAAGAACTAACTGTAGAGGAGAATATTTATGAAGAGTTGTTGGCTTCACCCGAATAATAGTTGCAACGTGAAAAATTGCATGACACCAAACTGAGGTTGGTAAGTTAGACCTTAATATTAATGGGCGTGCATTAGTTGAAGCATTTTTATTAAAGATTCAGCTAAATTATTTTGTGTATGTACATGAGGTGTAAGACCCCAAATTATTAATAAATGAAATTTAATTTCCTCTATTTATTATTTTGAAATAGTAAGTGTTGAATTGATTAATGAGGTTAATTATGGGTAAAATGCGCAAATATTTTAAATAAGCAAGTGGTTATAAAATATTCATTGTTATCGGGGAATATTTGTTTGGTCGTGGAATATTCTTCCTGTCGGGGAATATTCGTACGACGGTGCAGTCTTTTGTGGGCCCCATAACGAAAAGTGATTGGATGAAGAAAACGACAAGTATAAGTTGTTTATAAATAATGGCGTATTTATTACCGTTAATACTATTGGAATACCCGGTGGTTAAAATATAGTAATACGCGTTGTTGCACAGTAGTACACGATATTGCACCAATTATTGATTCTTACGTAAGAAGGCACTACTCAATAATTGTTACAGTAATTACTGTTCAGTATTTTATTTTATTGATTCAATAATTGCTACGTTGATATTTTATATTACTATTGTTTCAATAATTGTCATTACAGAGTATTTTCCATTATCGAAGTAATAATTTATATTATCTGAATAATATTATTAGATAACATTATTGACAATATCTAAAAAGTTCTGTCTAAGGAGAGATTTGGTCATCTAATTGCGCGCCAGTAAGGAGAAATCCTTATTGGAAAGCCCCCTCTTTCCTGGAAACTACCTGGTTGTCAGTATTGTGGTTCTATAATATTATTTGTGAATAATTAATTATTTATATGATGAGGAAAATATTTATTTTATATGGATATAGATGGAGAAAATTTTTAAAGTGACAATTGTTGAAAATCGATATTTTATCTTTTCTGATAAAATAATATTTTATTATATTATTATAATATAATAATGATGATATTTTTATAATGAATGTGGAATATATGAGTATACGAGGAGGAAGAGTATTTTTGTTACAAAAGTTGTTTAAAACATGTTAAACATGTCTGTGGGCCCATTTCTTGACTTAAATTTGATTATAGCCTGTAGAATCACCCGTTTGTGAATTTCGGTCAATTTCTATTTGAAATTTAGAAAAACTTTCTTCTGCAAAGTTGTAGATAATGGAAAGGACATGAGGTTTGAATTTTTCTGATAAAAGGGCTATTTATTATGAATTATTGAAGTTTCGAAGTTCCGAAATAATTGATTTTTGAAAGTTTTAAATATTTTATTTATGAAAAATATTTTTCTTACTTTTTTTGAGTGGGTGGTTGATGTTTGAATTCAGCTGGTGTGCGTAGGAGATTTTAGAAAAATAATAATAATTATTATTAAATTTTCTGCTTTGGTGTTCTAAGCATTTTCCTATAAATAGGGTGCTTAGGTTAGAATTAAAAATCACACCATAAACTAAAGTTTTCTTTCTTTTTCTCTCTCTCTCTATTATCGAGCGTATTCTTGTGAGTATTTTGATACATTGAGTGTTGCTATACGATGCGAGTTCCCTTCAGCTCTATAGCTAGTATTCCAGTTAGAAGTACTGTCTTTTCTAGGTAAGGGATATTATTTTTTTTATATAAATGATATTATTTCTTCCAATATTATTATGCCAAAATATTGATCTGAATTTTTATCAAATTTGAAACTTTTTGTGTCGAGGTTACTATTCACGTATACGGTACTATTCACGTATACGGCACTATTCACGAATACGGCACTATTCACAGAAAAAAAATTAAATTTTCGTTTTTCGTCCAAAATATATATTATGGATACTAGCTTTGATTGTATCCATGTTTTGATCATTCTTGAATTTTACTTCACTATGATTATTTATGAGGTATTCTTGGACATGGATAAACCGAAATACGAATCCTTAACATTCATTCTTTTGTTTCACTGGATTCATTTTTTTAAAAATATTTTTCATCATCCTCAGTCCTAAATGATGATATAACTGAATATCTTTGGCCTGTAGTGCAAAGATTAATGATTTTATGATGAATATCTTTGGCCCGTAGTGCAAAGATGAACAGCTGTTGAGATGAACATGACCAACTGATGAATATCTTTGGCCTGTAGTGCAAAGATGAATATTTGATTCAAGATATTTATTGATTGATGTTACAGGGATAAAATATTGATGATGGACTTTTAAATTCATAGATGATAGTAGATTTCATCCTCTACTTAACTTTTCTAATGAATTATTATTTTCGCTGCGAATTTTGATTTAAAATTTGTTGTCTATTGTATTCTATTAAATTTTTTCTTGTTGATGACTAACGATAATTTGTTCTATATTATCTTAGTCATAATATTCTTTACTGGGCTAGTTGAGCTCACCCTTTTTCTTTTCTGTTCCATTTTTCTTCTCAGGAAGCGAGAATGTAGCGAGTACTAGTCGGGGTATGGAATGAAGGTTCTAGAAAGTCGTTTTAGTAGTCCTCACCATTTTTGTAAAATAATATATCAATAATTATAATGAGGAGTTATGTGATTATGGATATTGTCTAGATGACAATATTTGTATTTAAACTCACAGTTTTTATGCTGTATTAATAAAATTGTAGTTGTACCATGTATTTTAATGACTCAGAATGGGTGTTGTATACCTATTTTGGGGGCGTCACAGTTGGTATCAGAGCTTAGGGATATGGTCTCTGGCGAAGATAGGG
The DNA here is from genome assembly GCA_016801055.1 of Panax notoginseng. Taxonomy (NCBI): domain Eukaryota; kingdom Viridiplantae; phylum Streptophyta; class Magnoliopsida; order Apiales; family Araliaceae; genus Panax; species Panax notoginseng. The sequence goes on along the minus strand of CM029020.1, from coordinate 53,014,732 downwards.
AAATAGTACTAGGAAGGGAGAGACGAGTAAATCCTTCGCTAGTGTGTCATTCCTAAGCTTATTTGTTGGTCAGTCATAATATAGGGGTATTATTTGATTTGTTAATTTGTTTAATTAACCCTTGTTTTATGGCAGTATTTAAGAATGACAACTGAGAATGTGAACAGTGGAGTAAACGACACCGTGGAGACGTCTGTACTCACCAACGAGGAGAACATGCAACAGGCTGGCAATGTTCCTCCTGTGAATAACATCACTGAGCAGATGATGAACGATGGGATGTTTAGAAGCTTTTTGCAGTTCATGCAAAATCAGACGAGGGAGACTCGTGTTCAAAATACAGGAGGAAATGATAGCAATTCACGGTTTGTCACAGCCAAGCAGTTCAAGGAGTTGGGACCACCAGAATTCTGGGGAAAGCCGGATCCGATTAAGGCGGAGACGTGGGTCAAACAAATTACCAAGGTATTTGATGTCTAGGGATGCACGGAGGAACAGAAGGTTCTATTCGCCACCTTTATGTTCCGTAATGAGGCAGATTACTGGTGGAAATCTGTGAAGCGTACCCATCCAGCCGCGCTCAGCATGTCTTGGGAGACATTTCAGAAACTGTTCAATGACAAATACTTTCCTGAAAGTGTTCGTCATATGAAGGAGGTAGAGTTTATTAGATTGGAACAAAACAACATGACGGTGTCCCAGTACGAGGCAAAGTTTGCATAGTTGTCCAGGTTTGCACTTCATTTGGTGGAGAATGAGGAACGTATGACGCGGATGTTTCTGAGAGGTTTGAGACCCGGCATACGTCAATATCTCATTTCACATAAATTTTCTCTCTATTCAGATGTTGTCAACAGGGCTCAATTATTAGAGAGAGATAACGAGTACGTTCAACCAAGGGACCACAACCAGGATCATACCGGTGACAGCAGTCATCAGAACAACGATAATCAGCGGAGAAAGAAGAATACGGACAAAAGCGGTAACCACTCTGGTGGTAATCGTGGCCATGATAATAGAAGAAGCGAGTCGGGAGGAGATTTTAAAAAGAGGAGATTCAACAACGACAATGTGAAGACGTCAGCACCAGCAGCAACTGGTTCCAAGGGAGGAGAACGACCACCAGTCATATGCTATAAATGCGGGAAAGAATGACATATCAGCCCAAACTGTCCACAACAGTTTAAGGTATGTTATAATTGTGGAAAGGAAGGACATATAGCTCGGGATTGCATTGTAGCCAAACCAAGTCCAGCGGGGATGGTGACTCAAAAGGCTGTCCCAGAAAAGTCAAAGTCAACGATTCCTGGAAGAGCGTTTGTCGTGACTGGTCAACATGCGAGGAACCCAAACGAGGTGATCACGGGTAAGCTAATCATAAATTTATGCGAAGTTTATACCTTACTAGATACCGGTGCTACCCATTCATTTATCTCTCCTGCTTGTTCTCAACGTTTAAACTTGACTCCGGAGAAATTAGACTTTGATTTATCTATGGAGACTCCGTTAGGAGAAACTTTCATCACATCCACTGTTTATAAATCTTATTTGATCCAGGTTGGCATCATCACCTTACCTGTTGACCTTATCTCTTTAAAGATACTTGTATTTGACGTGATTTTAAGAATTGATTGGTTAACTACTCATCATGCCAAAATTGATTATTTTCGTAAGGTTGTTAGTTTTCATATTCCTAAGCAACCTGTTGTGCGAATTCAAGCAACTAAGCCATTACAATCAATCACTATTATATCAAGTTATAAACCTTTCGTTTATTAAAAAACGGATGTCAAGCTTTCTTAGCCCATGTGATGGATTTGAATAAAGACACGTCATATTTGAATAATATTCCTGTTGTTATTGACTTTCCTAACGTATTTCCTGAAGAACTTTTCGGTCTACCCCCAGAACGTGAAGTTGAATTCTTTATAAATCTTGAACCTGGTACAAAGCCCATTTCTAAAACCCCATATCGAATGGCTCCTATTGAACTCCAAGAGTTAAAGGTCTAATTACAGGAGTTGTTGGACATCGGTTTTATTCGTCCTAGTACATCTCCTTGGGGTGCTCCTGTTTTATTCGTAAAGAAGAAAAACGGGAGTATACGACTTTGTATCGACTACCGGGAATTAAACCATGTCACTATCAAGAATAGGTATCCGCTACCTCGTATTGATGACCTGTTTGACCAGTTACAAGGAGCATAATTCTTTTCAAAAATCGATCTTCGTTCTGGATATCATCAGTTGAAGATTAGAACTGAGGATATTCCAAAGACTGCCTTTAGAACTTGGTACGGGCATTATGAATTCTTAGTCATGTCTTTTGGATTGACTAATGCTCCTGCGGCTTTTATGGATATGATGAACCGAGTATTTAAAGAATATTTGGATCAGTTCGTTGTTATTTTTATTGATGACATCCTCATATATTTCAAAAGTCGTGAAGATCATGAGCACCATTTGAAGCTGGTACTCCAAAGGCTTCGTGAAAACAAGTTATACGCCAAGTTGAAGAAATACGAGTTCTGGCTTGAGGAAGTAGCATTCCTTGGGCACGTGGTGTCAAAACATGGAGTATCTGTTGACCCGACAAAGATTGAAGCAGTACAAAGTTGGGAACAACCGAAGTCGGTGACCGAAGTACGTAGCTTTCTGGGCTTAGCTGGTTATTATCAGAGATTCGTGGAAGGATTTTCTCGAATCGCTACTCCATTAACTCAGCTGACTCGGAAAGATAGCAAATTCGTATGGAGCGAGGAATGCGAGAAGAGTTTCCAAGAGCTTAAGAGGAGACTCATTTCGACACCTATTTTGACCATACCATCTGGTTCGGATGGATTTGTTATCTACAGCGATGCTTCAGGCAAAGGGCTAGGATGTGTTCTCATGCAACGTGAGAAAGTTATAGCCTATGCCTCACGACAACTTAAAGAATATGAGAGGAATTATCCTACTCATAATCTAGAGTTGGCAGCAGTCGTTTTCGCGCTAAAGATCTGGAGGCACTATCTATATGGGGAAAAAGTGGAGATATATTCAGATCATAAAAGCCTCAAATATTTCTTCACTCAAAAAGAACTCAACATGCGGAAACGACGTTGGCTCAAGCTGTTAAAAGACTACGACCATACCATTCAATACCATCCTGGAAAAGCGAACGTGGTAGCCGACGCATTGAGTAGAAGATCATACGCGGGAACAAGTGTGATGTTGTCAACATAAAGGCCCATTTGGTGTGATTTATAAAAGATGAAGATAGAATTCAAGACTCCGGGGACCCATGAAATAATGTGAAGTATATATATAGAACCAACTTTAATCGAAAAAGTTAAAATTGCTCAAGCCACAGACCCAGAACTGATGCGTATGAAGAAGAAAGTGCAAGAAGGTGCTATTCCAGAAGCAAGAATCGATGAAGAAGGAATACTTCGAGTCCACTCCAGACTTTGTGTTCCTAATGATTCTGATTTGAAGTACAAGATCATGATGGAGGCACACAATACACCATTTGCAATCCATCCTGAAAGTACCAAAATGTATCGTGATCTTCGACATATATTTTGGTGGAATAATATGAAGAGAGAGATTGCAAAGTTTATCTCGATGTGTTTAACTTGTCAACATGTAAAGGTGGAGCATCAAGTGCCTAAGGGTCCATTGCAACCACTTGAGATTCCGAAATAGACGTGAGAACATATTATCATGGATTTTGTTACGGGTCTTCCCACGGTTTCTCAAGGCATAAATGTTATTTGGGTTATTGTTGATAGATTAACCAAGTCTGCTCATTTCTTGTCGATACGGGAGACTTATTCCCTTGAACATCTTGCTCGTATGTACGTGAATGAGATTGTGAGGTTACATGGCATGCCAGTATCTATAGTTTCGGGTCGTGATCCAAGGTTCACTTTAAGATTTTGGATTAGCTTACAAAAAGCTATGGGCACGGATTTACGATTTAGTTCGGCATACCATCCTCAAACGGACGGACAATCAGAGAAGACTATTCAAACTCTTGAAGATCTATTAAGACTTTGTGTCCTAGATTTTAAAGGGAGTTGGGATAAGTACCTATCATTGGTGGAATTCTCTTACAACAACAGTTATCAGGCAAGTATAGGTGTGGCTCCATTTGAAGCATTATATGGACGAAAGTGTCACTCTCCAGTATGTTGAGATGAGGTAGAAGAAGCAACATTGTTAGGACCCGAGTTGGTACGTATGACTACGGAAAAGATCCAAATGATTCGACAACGTATACAAACGACACAGGATCGACAAAAGAGTTATACGGATCTTCATCGAAAGGACATAAAATTTAGTATTGGGGATCATGTATTGTTACGTTTGGCTCCATGGAAGGGAGTTACAAGATTTGGAAAGAGAGAAAAGCTCAATCCACGATTTATTGGTCCATTTTATATTCTTGACTGAGTAGAAAATGTGGCCTATAGACTCGCGTTACCTCCAAGTATGTCTCGTGCTCATAATATTTTCATATATTTGTGCTTCGTAAATATGTGAAAGACCCAAACCACGTCATTGAGTTAGAACTGGACGAGATAGCTGAAGACTTAACGTACGAGGAGGTACCTGTCAAGATCTTGGATAGGAAATAGCATGTACTGCGCACAAAGGTCATACCACAAGTTAAAGTTTTATGGAGGAACCATGCTATTGAGGAAATGACCTAGGAGTTAGAAACGGAAATGAAAGCGAGGTATCCTCATCTTTTCGAAACACCAGGTACGTACGTCAATTTCGAGGACAAAATTTCATAAGGAGGGGAGGTTGTAAGATCCCAAATTATTTATAAATAAAATTTAATTTCCTCTATTTATTATTTTGAAATAGTAAGGGTTGAATTGATTAATAAGGTTAGTTATAGGTAAAATGCGCAAATATTTTAAATAAGCAAGTGGTTATAAAATATTCTTTGTTGTCGGGGAATATTCGTTTGGTCGTGGAATATTCTTCTTGTCGGGAAATATTCGTACGACGGCGCAGTCTTTTGTGGGCCCAATAACGAAATGTGATTGGATGAAGAAAACGACAAGTATAAGTTGTTTATAAATAACGGCGTAGTTGTTACCGTTAATACTGTTGGAATACCCGATAGTTAAAACACAGTAATACGCGTTGTTGCACAGTAGCACACGATATTGCACCAATTATTGATTCTTACGTAAGAAGGCACTACTCAATAATTGTTACAGTAATTACTGTTCAGTATTTTATTTTATTGATTCAATAATTGCTACGTTGATATTTTATACTACTATTATTTCAATAATTGTCATTACACAGTATTTTTCATTATCGAAGCAATAATTCATATTATCTGAATAATATTATTAGATAACATTATTGACAATGTCTAGAAAGTTCTGTCTAAGGAGAGGTTTGGTCACCTAATTGCGCGCCAGTAAGGAGAAATCTTTATTGGAAAGCCCCCTCTTTCTTGGAAACTGCTTGGTTGTCAGTATTATGATTCTGTAATATTATTTGTGAATAATTAATTATTTATATGATGAGGAAAATATCCATTTTATGTGGATATAGATGGAGAAAATTTTTAAAGTGACAATTGTTGAAAATCGATATTTTATCTTTTCTGATAAAATAATATTTTATTATATTATTATAATATAATAATGATGATATTTTTACAATGAATGTGGGATATATGAGTATACGAGGAGAAAGAGTATTTTTGTTACAAAAGTTGTTTAAAACATGTTAAACATGTCTGTGGGCCCATTTCTTGACTGAAATTTGATTATAGCCTGTAGAATCGCCCGTTTGTGGATTTCGGTCAATTTCTGTTTGGAATTTAGAAAAACTTTTTTCTGAAAAGTTGTAGATAATGGAAAGGACATGAGATTTGAATTTTTCTGATAAAAGGGCTATTTATTATGAATTATTGAAGTTCCGAAATAATTGATTTTTGGAAGTTTTAAATATTTTATTTATGAAAAACGTTTTTCTTACTTTTTTGGAGTGGGTGGTTGATGTTTGAATTCAGCTGGTGTGTGTAGGAGATTTTAAAAAAATAATAATTATTATTATTAAATTTTCTACTTTGGTGTTCTAAGTATTTTCCTATAAATAGGGTGCTTAGGTTAGAATTAAAAATCACACTAGAAACTAAAGTTTTCTCTCTCTTTCTCGCTCTCTATTATCGAGCGTATTCTTGTGAGTATTTTGATACATTGAGTGTTGCTATACGGTGCGAGTTCCCTTCAGCTCTATATCCAGTATTCCAGTCAGAAGTACTGTCGTTTCGAGGTAAGGGATATAATTTTTTTTATATAAATGATATTATTTCTTCCACTATCATTATGCCAAAATATTGATCTGAATTTTTATCAAATTTGGAACTTTTTGTGTCAGAATTACTATTCACGTATACGGTACTATTCACGTATACGGCACTATTCACGAATACGGCACTATTCACAGAAAAAAAATTAAATTTTTGTTTTTTGTCCAAAATATCTATTATGGATACTAGCTTTGATTGTATCCATATTTTGATCATTCTTGAATTTTACTCCACTATGATTATTTATGAGGTATTCTTGGATATGGATAAACCGAAATACGAATCCTTAACATTCATTCTTTTGTTTCACTGGATTCGTTTTCTTTAAAATATTTTTCATCATCCTCAGTCCTAAATGATGATATAACTAAATATCTTTGGCCTGTAGTGCAAAGATTAATGATTTTATGATGAATATCTTTGGCCCGTAGTGCAAAGATGAACAACTGTTGAGATGAACATGACCAACTGATGAATATCTTTGGCCTGTAGTGCAAAGATGAATATTTGATTCAAGATGTTTATTGATTGATGTTACAGGGATAAAATATTGATGATGGACTTTTAAATTCATAGATGATAGTAGATTTCATCCTCTACTTAACTTTTCTAATGAATTATTATTTCCGCTGCGAATTTTGATTTAAAATTTGTTGTCTATTGTATTCTATTAAATTTTTTCTTGTTGAGGACTAACGATAATTTGTTCTATATTATCTTAGTCATAATATTCTTTACTGGGCTAGTTGAGCTCACCCTTTTTCCTTTATGTTCCATTTTTCTTCTCAGGAAGCAAGAATGTAGCGAGTACTAGTCGGGGTATGGAATGAAGGTTCTAGAAAGTCGTTTTAGTAGTCATCACCATTTTTGTAAAATAATATATCAATAATTATAATGAGGACTTATGTGAGTGTGGATATTGTCCAGATGACAATATTTGTATTTAAACTCACAGTTTTTATGTTGTATTAATAAAGTTGTAGTTGTACCATGTATTTTGACGACTCAGAATAGGTATTGTATACCTATTTTGGGGGCGTCACATGAGGAACATAATGTTCAATGGAGATTCCAATAATACAAAAGTTATTAAAGGTCTTTGATGAAAATCCAGCTGCATTATCGAGTCGAATTAACTTGATTGGATGATATGGGAACTAAGCTCGTAAATTGATTATTTGAGCAAGAAGTTTAGAGAAGGCAAAATTTCAAGAGGAGAGAAGACAAGCATAAGACCATCTAGTTGAAGCATCTATTAAAACTATGAAATATCGAAATGGGCTAGACAATGGATGAATGGGTCCACAAATGTCTCCTTGAATTCTCTCTAAGAATTTTAGGGTTTCATTATAAACTTTTGTTGGTGATGATCGAACAATTAATTTTCCTTAAGAACATGCAGCGCAAGCAAAATCACTACAAGAAAAAACCTTATGATTCTTAAGAGAATGACCGGTAGAATTTCCAATAATGCGACGCATCATAGACGTGCCTGGATGACTGAGTCTTTCATGTCAAAGTATAAATGATTTGGGATTTGTGAATTTTAGAATCACAACAGTATGAGACTCAATTACTCTAATTTTCATAATATATAACCTAGAAGAAATTGAATGAAATTTTTCTAGGATATTCTTTTTTCCAGAAATAGTAGAAGTGATAATAAGATATTCCTTATCATTTTCATTTGTTGTTTCAATGTGAAAACTATTTAGTCGAATATATTTAAAACTAATCAAATTTTTTCTTGATTTATTAGAATATAGAAATTTTTATATGAATAATTGTGTCTCATTTGGTAATATGAAACTAGCTTTTCCAAATTCCTCAATTAAATTTGATATGCCAGATATAGTTATCACGCTTCCCTTAGCTTTGTTTAGTTGTGAAAAAATATTTCTCACTCTGAAGGATTGTATGAGTTATTGCACTGTGTCCTAAACATATATCTTCCATATCCATTGAAGTTGGTCTGACACATATAAAAATATAATAAATATATATATATATATATATATATATATATATATATATATATATATATATATATATATATATATATTAGATTCATAATATTATCCATGAGGAACGAAAACTAATAATATTATACATGCAAGATGCTTAATTAAAATAAGAGATTATTTGATATCCCAAAAGATACTTTCAAAAAGTCCAACAATGTCGCCAAACTTTTCCTCATTGTTGGTCATTGTTGGAGCATCAACAATATTCAATTGATGGTTAACAAAGTTTGTTTCCGCCACGTTTTCTTTGCTCTTTTAAGACTCTTGGTATAAATTAAACAGATACCTTGGCGTACGACAGGTATGCGACCCATGCCCTTTCATCCCACACATGAAACAAACATCTAGTTTGTTCTTTGTCTGTGCTGTATTTTTTTTATTTTTACCTGACCCAGACTCTTGCCACTTCTGGTGTCTTGAATTGTTGTGATTGTGGAATTTGTTGTTATGATGGCTTCGTTTATTTTTTCCTCCCCGAAACTTCTTATTATTTTGCCATCCATTATCACGTTTATTTTGCTGGAATGACATGATGTTAATGTTTGGCAATGGGTAGAACCTGTTGGCCGTACTTGATGGTTTTTCAACAATAATTCATTATTCTTTTCCGCAACATGGAGGATAAACAATAATTCACTAAATTTTGTGAACTTTCTTTGTTTATATTGTTGTGACAAAGTCATATTAGTGCGATGAAAAGTTGAAAGCATTTTTCCTAACATTTGGGTTTCAAAAATTGGATCCCCACACAAGGCCAAAGTAGAGGTTATTCTATAGACATTAGAACTATACTCCGTAATTGATTTATAATCTCATAGCCTTAAATTAAGCCACTTAAATTTGGCACTAGGGAGAACAACCAATTTTGGTAGTCAAATCTTTCCTTTAGTTGTGTCCATAAGGTCAAAGGATCTTTGACTGTTAAATACTCAATTTTTAATCCTTTATCAACGTAATGACGAAGAAAGATTATAGTTTGTGTATTTTGTGTCGTAGTTGCTTTGTTTTCTGATTCAATGATCTTTTTCTAACCCATTTGCACTAAGGTGTAATTTTGCATCAAGTGCCCAAGCCAAATAGTTGTCTCCAAAGATTTTCAAAATTAAAAAATCTATTTTTGTCAAGTTTGCCATCGTCTCAGTTAGTTGGAGTTTCGTGTTGATAACATGTTATAGAACTAAAGAAATAACAAAGTTGCAAGATAGAAGTATTAGGAAATTTCTCTGTTTGTGTGTGTTCTTTCATTAGAGAAGTTTGCTTTTTATAGGCAAAGAAAAAGGAAACATACATTCAACCAAGATCCACAAAATCATAGTTTAGACCTTAGCTTGTAGCTTTTGACTTTTCAGGAAATCATAATATTATAACATATATATATATATATATATATATATATATAGTCCGCTTCTTATGCGGGTGGTACGGAGTTTCTGCAAGGGTAGCGCGGGCCGCACCAGTGCAAGGCTAGGAGTGGCGCGAGACGCGTCAGGGTCGATGCAAGTTCTGCATGTGTGGCGCGGGGCCTGCCAGTGGCGGTCTGGAAGCGGCACACATACTGGTTCATTTTTTTGGAATGACATTATGGGTATTTGAGTCATAATGTAAAGTATGGTTGGAATAGGATAATTGGCTATAAATACTATCTATTGTAAAACCCCATGTAACTGAAATTATCAATAAAACAACAAGCCGCCTGTGGAGTACACAAATTGGGGAATCACGTAAATCTCTGTGTTAATTCTCTATTGTCGTGTGAGTGTGTGGTCCTAATTCTAACATGGGTTAAAAACAACAAAATGTTATACGTTTGGATTGGAGTAATGAAGGTAGGAATTGAATGACTCATTCTTAAAGAATGAAAAAAAATTGTGTTTGGTTGCAATTGGAATGGATTGAATTATTTTTATTCCTCCCAAATTTATGAATTTTATTCCTTGGAAGAGAGAAAGTATGGAATAACTCATTTTAATTAGAACGGAATGAATCATTCCACCCTGCATTCCATTCTTTCAATCCAAACGTAACATAGGATCTTGTCCAACTTTTAACAATTTATTGAGGTTTCGATTTCCTAAACCAGTTCACTAAATTAGGATTCTATTCCCTTTGAAACATTTTAGGCTTTTTAGCCACATCTGAGGTTTGTTGACGCGCTAGCTACATGTAACTGCTAGTTTTGTTGTCCCAAAGCTTATTCACTTTTGTGCTCTCGGATCATGACCCAATTCCAAAAAAAATCTCTCTTTTTTATGGGAACTAACTCAAAAACCTAAAAACTAGATCATTACTCCATTTAGAGCCCTAATTTTATTTTAATTTATTTTATCTTTCTTGGCAAGAGAGAAATACTAGTAGTAACAATCTTATACTCTCTCCATTCCATATTAATATTAACTGACATTTTGCATCCTTTGAGTTATTTCAAATTATTTGACGTTTAATGAAATCAAAGCATAATTAATATTTTTTTCTTCCAAATTTATCCATATCCCTCTTTTCCAATAAGTGTGTAATTAATGCACACAATAATTAGTTTTTTCAATTTTTAATTGCATTAAATTAGTTTTAGGCTACCCTTTCATATTTCTTTCCTTCCCAATACATATTCATAACAGTGGTAATCAATTTTTGGCAGAAGAAATTTTTTAACTTGGACGGTCGAACATAAAAGAAAGATATGGAATAGTGTGAGAGAGGAGAGAGATAATATTTATTAAATAAGGGTATTTTAGTCTTGTACAATAACTTTTTACTCATATTAATAGTTTCCTTAATCCATGTACAAAAATTTTAAACGACACTTATTTAGGAATGGAGGGAGCACAAACATATATACTTCGTACAATTAATTAAGGGTGTAAATGAACCGAGTCGAGCCGAATATTGAGTTGCTCAGATTTGGTTTACAAAATTTATCGAATATAAAATAAGGTTTGATTAATACTCATTTAGCGACCGAGTCGAGCACAATCTCGAATCGAAACCGAACAGTTTGAATTTTTTAAACGAATATGATCCGAGTATCAATAGAAAATTACAATTTGAGAAAATTCGAGTAATTTATTGAACTTTAAAATTTGTTCATATTTAAATCATTTATATTTCGAATCGAGAACGAATCAAACTTTTAGTTTAGCGAGTACGAATCGAGTCCAAACTATTTGTTCATTTTATAACCTTATAATTAATGTACATTATAATTAATGTACATTATTTAAAAGAGAGAAAAAACGAAAGCTGAACAATCTTCTTAATTGACTGATCCATAAATGGTCAATAATTTTATAAATATAGATTTACATGTACAAAATGTATAAGAGTACTAATGTTTATACACAAATAAAAATATAAATTATTTTATGACATAATCACGATAAAAATTTTAATTAAGGCTTAAATATAAATTAGTACCTTAAAATATAAGTCATATTCCACTTCGGAGATCAAAGTATCAATTTTTTCAATCAGGTGATTGAACTATTAAATTTTTTCAATTTGTTCAATTGAGATTGCCACGTCAGAAATTGCTGACGTGGTTATTTCGGTGGGGGCATAAAGCAGGTGATGTGTCAAAAAAATTATTTTTTATTTTAAGATTAAACATTATTAATACATTAAAGGGTAAAATAGTAAAATAATAATTAAACAAAACAATAAACAAATTAAACACATCATCTCTCTCCTAATCTTCCATCCCAGACCCTGCCCCTTCCCCTTCAGGCTTCAGCCACCCCCGCCGTACACCATAGACCAATTGCCCGACCAGAACAATTATGATGCCAGATCTTCTCCATATGATCCCAGTTGCTAACTATTCCATGTTCAATTAGATATTTCAAGGTAAGGATACCTCTTTTTGACTGTGATTCGTCACTAACATAGGCATCCTTCTGACCCATTCCAACCATCACACCAGTATGTCGAGGTCGGCCAACAATACTGGGGAACATAGCCCTAGGAGCATCATCCCCGACAAATTCAGCCTGCATACCAAAATTTAAGGATATAGTTCAAGTAAACATTTGTTTTCTTGAAGCAAATGAGATCTGCTATGGGAGACTTAGGCTTAAACATGTAAATGAAATCATTTTTGTTGTTTAATATACCAATTGAAAGTGGAAGAAAATTCTGAATAACTGCAAAATATAAACATCACTGCACGGACATCTTCTCTCTTGAGTGACAAAATCGTTGCAAACACTCTTCTCTCTTCATCTCCCGAAACCCTAATTCTGACCCACTCTCCCTCGTCTTCTTCGTCGCGGCGTTGAAGCTCCGGCTTCAGAATTAAGCCACCCAGTGGACTAATTAAAGCTTCCAAGTCGTCGTTCTTCCTCCTTCATCCTCGTCGACGATATCGAAGAGGAAGAGGCCGGCGAAGCTCGATTGATTTGGTTGTGTCGTCGGCGATAAAGGAGCAGAGGACGGAGATGGGTATATTCGATGGTGTATTTTATTTAGTTTATGCTAATTGTATAATTTGTTTAATTTATATTATTTGTATATTTTGTTTAATTTATATTATTTGTTTAATTTGTTTGAGTTGAATTAATTGTGTAATTAAGTTTAATTTTTATGTTATTTATTTAATTGATTTTTGTTAATTGTGTAAAATTTTCTATTTTATGTTAATTATGTAAATTATTTACTTATTTTCTTTTTTATATTATGAAAAAATATGTGTTTCCTTTTACATTTATAGACAATGATTTGACATATTTACCCTTAAATGTTTTAAAAAAAACTAAAAAATTATTTAAATTAAGGTTTTTTATTTACACATAAGCATTAGTTAGCCTTGTCAGCGGGCCACGTCAACAATTTCTGACGTGGCAGCTTCAATTGAACAAATTGAAAAAAATTGATAGTTCAATCACCTGATTGAAAAAATTGATACTTTAATCTCTGAAGTGGAATATAACTTATAGTTTAGGGTAATAATTCATATTTAAGACTTTAATTAAATTTAAATACTGCATATCGAGGAGTGGGAAGTGGGCACATTGATTTAGCTTAATGAACTTCATTTGTGTATCCAGCTCCTTGTTTGATTGTTCAATACCCTTTTGATTAGTGTAATGTGCCTAACACACAGTTGAGGGGATACTTAGTTTATCTAAATATGAAATTTAAATTACAATTTTTTGAGGGATACTTATACTAAAAATAAGATTCTTTTGTGGAGAAAAAAAGAAGATAAATGATAATTTTTTTATGAAACGAATAGAGTCCTATCAAATATTAATCTCTCTGTCCCACAAAAGATGACCCAAGTATAAAAAAAATTTGTCTCACAAAAAATGTCTTAAGTCACATAATTAAAATCCAAAATATTATTTAAAGTCTATTTTACACTCAAAAATACTCAATTATGAATCACCATTTTTGGAAAAAAAGGAATAATCTTTAATGCAATTACATGTGGCCCATAGTGGATAAAAGAAAAACTTATTTATTCTCTCTCCTCAACTCTTATTTTTTAAAATTATGTGGAATATATATTTATGACATCTTTTACAAAAAAGAAAAAGAAAAAAAAGAGTATCAATAAAAAGAAAAAATTTCTTGTAGGCAAAAAATTGGAAATTGAAAATTGAGAATCTTATTTTATAAGAGTGGGTTTATAAATTTCAATCACTCTTTTTCTGATAACTAATTTCTGTATCCAGAAACAACTTATTCTACAACCATTTTACAAAATCCTGATGTGGTACTATCTCAGCATATTAATCAACAAATTATTTTAATGTAGTTTTCGGCCCCACATAAAAAATTGAGATAAAGTATACCACATCAATATATTGTAAAATAAATTGTGTCTATAGCATTATTATTGTATTAAATAGGATTATCAGCTAAACAAGGCAGGTTTTATTCCAAAACTTAGGGTAATAATAAGGGACCCACAGCCTCAAGTGGCTTGGCTTAGTAATTGAATTGGAGGGTAAGCGGGTATAAGTTGGTTGCTGGAACCCTTGACTCTTCCCTCACATAGTCACATTCGTCCAACTTCTCATTAATTTATCCCAACCAGCATTCATTCAATCCATCCCCATCTACATACCTTCAATCAGCACTATCCATTGATATATATATAGGAGTATATAAGAGATTTATAATAAATGTTTATTATGATATTATTAGAGTAAACATTTATGTCTGTTAGAGGAGATTAGACCTTTTCAATTTTAAAAAATTTAAAAATTTAACGTGGACCGTCTATTTCTTCTATAGACAATTAAAAATGTGTTGAGTTTATTAATATCATAACAAATATCTGCTATCACTCATTTTTTTATTATACAAGGAGTTGATGCGCAACAAATAGTGAGTGTAGATCTATTTCTAGCCACCATGTTACGCTATCCATTTATAATTTCTTCTATCGCAATTTTTAAAAATAAAAACTCTCGGTCGCACGGTCGTTCTTGAGATTTTGATGGTTCAGGACGAAAAATAAAAATAAATTTTTTTTGAAATATTGTTTTCATTAAAAAAAATTTTAAAAAAAAATAAATAAAAAGTACAAGTTATATCCATAAAAGTGTATTTTTGGTTCTTAAAACATAATAGTTCGACTATAACAAAATATATGATAATTTCGACTATAACAAAATATATGCAAATACATTCATTCACTAAAAGATTATTCTTCTAATATTCTTAGAGGCAAAATCTTCAATTAAATGTTCAAAATCAAGTTTGTTCAACATTAGTGGCGAAGCCACATATAAGACTGTGGGGTCAATTGACCCCACTGAAAAAATAAATTCCTTTATAACGTAAGGTAAATTTTAAAAATTTTAAGTATTATATATAAATTGACCCCACTAAAATTTTATAAATTTTCTATTATACAGGGTCAAATTAAAATTTTATAATTTTGTCAATCAAATTTTAACCCTCATATATATATATATATATATATATATATATATATATATATATATGTATAATATTTTAAATTAAATAATAATCTAATTTATATTATTTTTAAAAATTATTAATGAATTGATTACTTATTAACAGTTGTGATTAAAAGTCTATTATGGGTTAATATAGTGTATATATACCATATATTATTACTTATTATATTATCATTGTAATATAGTGTGTGTGTGTGTGTGTGTGTGTGGCCGCGCCTCGAAAATACAAAATTATTAAAAAAAATTGACTCGGGGACATTGCCCCTGAACCCCGCCAAATTATTTATAACTTAGCAATAATTTCGACCACACTAAAATGTATTCCTGTCATCGCCACTGTTCAACATATCCTTCTCGATGCACATGATTGTCAACTCATTTAACCTTTCTTGTGACATAGTCGAACGCAAGTAATTTTTCAACAGTACTTTCGAAAAACTTCTTTCAGCAGATGCCACTATCACAAAAATAGTTAGTAATACCATGTAAGCAATTGAAACATTAGAAAAATAATTCAAAACTTTTACAAACTCCAGAATTTCAATGGTTGACTCTATTTCTCTTGACAAAGTCACTTGTCACACTTGCAATTCTAAAAACAAATCATTTGAATTAACATCAGAAAATTTGTCATGCTTCAAAGCCTTTTTAAGATTAACACAACGTTTTTTCAATCTGATACCATCATGTATTCTTAATGTTTTTGGATCATATAAGAATCCAAAAACATCTTCAAATGTTTGCAATTGTTAAAACTTTTTCTTCAGTTGAGTAATAGCCATATCAACTAAAACAAGAAAATTATTAACTCTGAAACATTCTTCAACAAATTGTGTCGTCTCATCACTGGAATTCTCATCAAATTGTTTCTTTCTACGAATTTGGCATTTCTTAGAAAATACAGGATCAATTCTCATTCTATGTGCAATAGCTTTGGTAGAAAGCATGACAGATGTAAACCCCTTTTCTCTGTATATTTCAAAGAAAGAAACCAACGCCTTCAGTTTCAATATGGCAACATCAATACGCATGGTTTTAGATTGCTAATCTTTGTTGACCGAGTTAATCTTGTCCAAGATGTCATGCCAAATCGTCATACCTAATAAGAACTCAAAGTTTGAAAGTTCATGTGTTGCTAAACTTTCAGCTTCACTCCTTATCTTAGCATCGTCACTAACCTTCGCCAATTCCAATAAAGCTTCTCTAATATCAGCAGCTTGGACTTTTATTACCTTGACACTATCAATATGACTCTCTCAACGTGTTGTGGACAATGTCTTCAGAGTCAACTCATGTACATTATCTTGAAAAATTTCCCATCTCTTTGTAGAGCTAGAAAACAGTGTATACAAGCGTTGAATTACTCCAAAAAAAGACATAGCTTTGACACAAGAATTTGCCATATCACAAATGATCAAATTAAGATTATGGCAAGCACAAGGCATGTAAAATGCTCTAGGATTTACTTCAAGTAATCTCTTTGCACACCACTGTGTTTTCCTTTCATATTTGATCCATTGTCATAACCTTGTCCCCTCACATCATTAATATCAAGATCAAGAGATTTCAATACATCTTGTAACACCATGAAAAGTCTTCAATCTAGATGTCTCATCCACTTTCAAAAACTTTAAAAAATGCTCTTGTACATTTATTGGACTTGTTGACACATCCGCACATCGTATTACGAAAGTCATTTGTTCCTGGTGACTCACATCTAGGGTACAATCAAGTATTACAGAAAAATATTTTGCCTATTTGATCTTTTTAATGATTGCACTTTTGACCTTTGAGCCTAACATGAAAATCAACTCATTCTAAATATTTGGACTAAGATAGTGATAATGAATCTCATGATTTTGTATCCACTGAAAATGTTCCTACATCACTAAATCAAACTCTTCTAACAATTTTAGTAGACCCAAAAAATTACCATTATTATCTTGGTAACGACTTTCATCCTCTTCACGAAAAGCCAAATTATGTTTAGCAAGACATCTCACAACAGAAATGATTCTCACTAAAACTAGTTTCTAGTGTTCTTTCTCTTTTTTGATATGCTCTTGTTCATCTTTGTCAATTATTTGATTACTTTTCAATCTGATTTGAAGATCAACTCAAGTGGTCAT